>JAENRP010000081.1:80418-126746 GCA_024741835.1 Diplocarpon mali | reverse complement strand
ATGTGTATATGTGTATGTATGTATGTATGTATGTATGTATGTATGTATGTATGTATGTATATATGTTAAATTTACATAGAATCATTCTCCCGCGGCCGGTAGTAGCTCTGCGTGTTGCGGCCTACGCCGTCAGCCAACGGGTGGCGGCGGGTGGGAGGGTGCTCTCCGGGATACTTCGTCCTAGAACCTCGTCGTCGAGTGAGGCCTAGCAGGACGGGCTGAGGGAGTCGTAGATGGAGGTGTGGGGCTGTACGGCTTGGGGGGTGTGGTGTGGTGCATCAACGGGATCTCGCGAGCGAGCAGACAGAGGGGGGAGTCGACGCGTCCCGTCTCAAGAAGAGTCGAGCCAGGGCGAGAGCGAGACGGGTGCGACAGCCACGCACCCTCGCCGCCGAGGAGACCGGCTCGATCGACCCGCAGGCTGGAGAAGAACGAACTCCCTCGAGGCCGCGGAGCACAACGGGAGCTGTCGAGTCCCAATGCTAGGCGCGGTGGCCTGGCAAGCGCTCTGCAGAGGGGCAGGCAGAGCTTCCCCCATCCGCACCACGGGGAGGAGTTGGGTCGTCGCCGTCCGGCAAGGATGTCTTCCTGTTGCACGTCTTCAGATAGTCTGGACCCGGCTCCCGCGGGGAGATGCACGACATCCTGCCTCCCCTGCCTTTCGACGCACCTCCCGGCGAGGCTCTTTTCTTCTTCTTCTTCTTCTTCTTCTTCTTCTTCATCTTCTTCATCTTCTTCTTTCTCCGTCCCCCATCCCCGCACGGTGCTGCCTCCTCTCTCCCGTCACGCACTTTACGTGAGGCGAGCCCTTTCTCCCTCCGGAGATGGGGAACGGGTGCTGCGGATCATCGACAGACGGGTCTGCTGTGCTGTACTCGGTGTGTCTGCAAGGAGAGTTGCGAGCCGGGGGGGGACTGGGGAAGAGACGGTCAATCAGGAGCGCTGCAAAGGCTCGGCGCTTCGATGGGAGGGGAGGGTTCTGCGTGATGTGAGGATGCGTCGCCGCTCGAGATTGGCTTGGTGGCTGTGGTCCTGCTTCCGTTGTTTTGTTGCATGTAGCAAGCCAGAGTCCAGACTCGACAGCGCTTCTCCGCGTGTACCAGACTCCTCGACACGCCAAGCAGCAGGTCTGGTCTGGTCTGGTCGGGCCGGAGACTGGTTTCTACCTGTCCTTCGTGCAATCCATGACTCGGGCCGTTTGGAGTACACGAGAAGGGGGTGTTTTGTTGCACGTCGCGGTCGAGAGTCCAGAGCCGGCCGCGGGGTCGTAATTGTGGGAAGGGCAACGGACGAGGGGGGTTGGTGGGTGTTTTGTTGCGCGTCGGCGCGATGGTCTAGGCACCGGAAGGTTGTCGGGAGGAGAGGGCGACGGCATGGCCTAGATCGTGGGAGGTAAGCGAGCTGCTCTACGTGAGACGGCACCCGAAGCCATACTCCCCGTGTCGTGATTTTGGGTTTGCTTGGTGGTCTGGTGGTTTTTATTTTGGTCGGGATGTTTGTCTCGCTCCCCCTTTTCGCGTGGGGTGATTCGATGATTGGTGTCGCCGTAGTTGCGTGGCGGTGGAACGTTTGGCGTGCTTGTTGCAGTTCTTCCCGCGTAGTCTTGATGAACCGCCCATCTATCCTGCTCGGAGAGATCCTGGCGATGCATCCCAACTCAACAACTTAGGCTCCATTGCTGAGTGAGCATCAATACTTGTCGTTGAGTTCTCCGCCGGCAGATTGCTTCGCCCCTGGGCGCTGCTCTGTGCTGCTGCAGCGCGGATATCGTCGATATCATCGTCAAGCGCATGGGAAAAGGCGGAGATCCGATCGGGGTCACTGGAAGCACGCTACACTCCTGCTTCTCTTTTCCTTTTTCGAGCAGAGTGGATCAACTCCCCACCCCTGGATATACTTCAGAAGAGTAAGTCAGAGTACGGATGCTAAGAGTCGGATGGCTCGAGAATTGTCTGGTGCGCGAGCTACTGTACTCGAGATCTTTCCAAACAATCTAGAGTGACCCCGTTTTGGCGCTTTCCTGAGGTTGGAAGCCTTCTCTTAATCAGAAGCGTGAAGCACACTTTCCACGACTTCGTCTGCTATTCCGGATGGTCGGAATTCATACTTTTTTCCCGGTGGATCTCCGCCCTGGTTGCGATCCACCGGACTTGAAATTCCAACCACGGGAGTGGTGCTGGGGTTGGAAAAACATCAACGACGGCATGAGGAGGAAGGATATCACTCTGCTCATGAATGGGAGGTCGATGCTGATACCGCGCTGCCCGTAAGAGGACATGCCACCGGGGGGGGGGATGGGGACCGGAACAGCATACGGAGAGAAAGCTTCGAGAGGCTCGCTTGACTGCGCCGGTCGCCAGGTCCCCACGAGATGTCCCACGACGCCGGCTGGACAGAACGCGCATGGTGTTTTTTTGTTCCTCTTCGCCGTCGAATTGCCAACGCCGTGCAGCTGGTTGGCCGCGATGGAGAGCTTTTCCCCCGAGGCGCTCTAGTAAAGACACTGGTGCAAGGGAAGCTATCTCGAGATGGCTATTTTCAGCGGCTACTATTTCCAGCAGCTGCTATTTTCAGACTCCTATTTTCAGACTCCTATTTTCAGACTCCTATTTTGAGAGCCCATTTTGCGACGTGCAACAAAGCCTCTCCAAGGCAGACAAGCGAGTGTAAAAATAGCCATCTGCCGAGGCTCGAGAGGGAGAAGAAGAAGAAGAGGAAGAAGAAGAGGGAGAGGAGAAGGAAGGGGAGATTGCAACGCGCGACAGAGGTCTGCCACTCCGGGCGACGGCTACGCGACGGCATGGCCACGGCGGTAAGGATCCTCTCCCTCGACGAGAGGCTCTTGGACTTTTGGATCCTTCGCAGTTGGCTCCCGGACCAGGGATGCGAGATCGCACGTGGTGCGCCTCGTGACCGGGTCGGTTCGGACGGGCGCGCCGTGGGTCGTGAGCCCGACGCAGTCCCGCGCCGACGGCGATCCTGGCTGCTGGCAAGCGCAGCGTCGCCATGTGGGATCCGAGTGGGGGTGGGGGTCGAACAGAACACCTCATCGCTCCGGAACACGCCCTCTGCCACGACCGGCGATACCGAAGTTGGGATCGGGGTCGGACGCGCAGAGTAGTCGCAGACCGGGGCCAGCCATCGCCCAGTATGACGAGACCTCGATGGGTGGTTAGGATGGGTGGTAGGTGGGCGGTAGGATGGGCGGTAGGGTAGGTATTAGAAGATGTACTACAACGGGAGTACAATAGGTATTAGGGAGTAGGATGGGCAGTAGGATAGGTATTACGATAGCTTTTACAATTGCAGTACGATAGGCAGTTGGAGGTCAGCTTGTGTGTTATCTGACTGGGTGTGTAACATACATCTGTGTGGTATACACATGTGTATGTATGTATATATATACATACATACATACATACATACATACATACATACATACATACATACATACATACATACATACATATACACATACACATATACACATATACACATATACACATATACACATATACACATCCCCAATTCATAAACACCCACCATTACGCTCGCTCGCCCTTCCAAACGCCAGCGCCGCAGCCGCGCTCTCGATCCCCTCCGTCGGCGTACTCTCGTCGCAGGGCTCACCCCACGAGCAGATGCCGGGAGTCCGGCCTCTCAGGGGGATCTACCGTGGACAGGAGCAGCTGTGCAAGGGGTGCGCCTCTCCTCTCGTACGGGGTCAGTTCGGCCGGCGAGCGAGAGCCGGTAGCCGAGGCGTATCCGACCGTCCCGTGCCGTCCCGTGCCGTCCCGTGCCGTCCCGTGCCGTCCCGTGCCGTCCCGTTCCTGACCCGTGCCGTCCCCCCCCCCAACTCCCCTCACCTCACCTTGGCCAGCTGGGGGGCCCATCGACCTCGGCCGAGGCAGCTCCTGTTGCACGTCGGAGGCCGGGCCAAGCGCAGCCCGCGGGGGTCCGGGTCCGGGGATGGGGCGGGCCGAGTGTCGTCTCCGAGCGGGCGGATGGAGCGGGTGGGCTTTTGGCGGGCTGCTGTCTAGACCGACGGCAGAAGTTCAAAGAAGGCCGCTGTTGCTCGCCTGGGTGTGGGTGTCGTTGCTGCTGCTGCTGCTGTTGTGCGGCTGTTGTTGTGCTGCTGGTGTGATGCGGCTGCCGCTGCTGCTCTACCCCATGTGTGGTGGGAGCGCGAGGGATGGGAGGAGGAGGGAGGGAGCTTCGCGGCCTGCAGATCCATCGTCCCCGTGCCTGTCCCGTGCCTGGGCTCGATCAGACTCGTGTGGTCGCTGCACACCGTCGTCTACCCAACCCAGCCCTCCAAGCCCGTGACCGAGAAAGAGTCGGGGGGAGAGAGACGGCGAGACCGAGACGGAACGAAAGAGAAAAGATGAAGATCTCACGGGGATCCACGTGCCAAGGCCCCGGGTCCCTCGTCGCTACAGTAAGAGTAGTACGGCCCATGTCGCCCAGAAGCTTGTTCCGGTGCTCGTGCCCCGCTCCCTCACCCCGTCCGCCGGAGATCGATCCTGGTCTCTTTCTGCTGCTGCTGCTGCTGATCCTCCTCCTCCTCCTCCTCCTCCCCCTCCGTCTTCTCCTCTCCTCGGCGCCACCGGCCGGCTGTCACGAGAAAAGCAAAGGCCGGACCCCACGTGCGAGACTTCTGTTGCACGTCGCACCCTTCTTGGCTGCCGCTGCCGCTGCTCGTGCCGCGTCTGATCGTCGGTTTGGAGGGGGCTGGATTGATGGCGAGGTGAGCCAAGGTGGGAAGGGCAAAGTCCAGAAAGAGTTCTTTTGTTGCATGTCGCGCTCCGGGCCAAGGAGGACGAGGGAGCCGGCATTGCTGGCCGGTGCTTCTCCTCGCTCTCGTCGCTCTACACCTCCCCGCACGGCTGGTCTTCCTTACCTGACAGCGCCCCGGGCACGCAGAGAGACATGGCGGGAGATGGGGGCGGGATGGACGAGGTCACGTGCATCCCTCTCGGGGCATCGATCAACACGTGCCGGGGTCGAAGAGAGAGCCGGAGTTAGGGTTAGGGTTAGGGTTAGGGTTGGCGCCCTTTTTGTCCGGTCGGTTGTGATCTGCCGCGGCGCAGTTGCCAAGCGCCGCCACGGAGGATCACAGCCAAAGCCGAGGGGACCACACGGCCGCGCCACCGCGCGATTCCGGCTGCCAAGCCCTCTGGAGACACATCAGCGTGCCAAGCGGCTCTCCGCGGTAGGAGTGGCAACTCTGCGAGAAGCCGGACTTTTGTCGCACGTCGATGCCGATGCCAATGCCAGTGTAATGCCAATGCCAGTATAATGCCAATGCCAGTGCCAGTGCGAGTGCCAATGCCGTACACAATGCCTAGTAGTGAACGCCTAATGCCTATTGCCTATTGCCTATTGCCTATGCCTATTGCCTAGTACCTAATGCCTAGTACCGAATGCCTAGTACTAAACGCCTAATACCTATTGCTTATTGCTTATTGCCTATGCCAATTGCCTAGTACTTAACACCTGATGCCTATTGCCTATTGCCTATTGCCTATTGCCTAGTACTGTTGCCTAGTACTGTTGCCTAGTACTGTTGCCTATTCCCCCCCGCTCCCCCCCCCCATGCCTCATGCCAATCTCTTGGACCTCGCTCGTCGAGGCAGAGCAGCCGCCGGCCGCCGGCTCCCTCGAACCTCGTCGCCCCCCCCTCGCCGCCCCCGCGGAGCACGAACGGGCGAGCGGGATTCCTGTTGCACGTCGCGGCCCATGCCAATTTCTTGGGAGCCCCCCGTCCGGAAGGGCAGGTAGCGCCTCGGGAAGCATGGGGGACGACGTTGCCTGACCTCCCACCTCGGCCGCATCCCGCGCGCGCCGGTGCCCAGACTCGTGACGTGACATAACGTGATGTGACGTAACGTGACCTCGGTCCGGCGCGACCGGGGACTCCGGGCGGCGGGTCTGCGTGCCGGAGGGAATGGGCTGCGCCATGGGGGAACGGCCCCATCTCGTCTCCCGGGCCAGAATATGCCAGCAGGCCTCGTCTTCGGCCGTGGGACGTAGCCGAGGGAGCCCCCCCCCCTCTTCCGGCCGATCGGCGCAGGAGACGGAGGGCAGCGCGCATTTCTGTTGCACGACGCACCTCTCGCCCAGACTCTCGAGTCTGGGGGTCTGGGGGTCTGGGAGTCTGGGAGTCTGAAAGTCTGGGAGTCTGAAAGTGCGGTCACGCTCCCCTGCCGGGCGCAATGGCAAGGCTCCGGGCCAGGCCAGCTGCTGGATATCAGGTGCCTCAGCCGAACGAGTCCTCCAGGCACGGGACGGGGCCGTACCCTGCCTTAACCCCCCGACCGCACCCAGGCCAAGCCGGGAGGAGAATGGCAGCAAGTGAGCCCGACTCGGCTGCGCAGATGCGATCGGTTCGTTTTGTTGCACATCGCACTCCTCATGCAGGAGAGTGGGTTGGGCCCCGAGATCAGTCGCTTTGCCTGTCTCAGGCCGGAAGCTGTGCCAGAAGCATATCGACGCTTCGTGAGCACATGACCCGGGGATACGACTCGCCGACACCCTCGAGAGTATGTCCCGCCTCCGAGGAGAGCAGTGCCAGCCGCCGCCGAGTCGGGACTGGTCGCCCGGCGGGGTGAGGGCTTTCTTTCTTTCCTTCCTTCTTTCTTTCCTTCTCTCCTTCCTTCTCTCCTTTCTTCCTTCTTTCCTTCTTTCCTTCTTTCTTTCTTTCTTTCTTTCTTTCTTTCTTTCTCTCCTTCCTTCCTTCTTTCTTTGCTTCCCTCCTCCCTTCTTCCTTCCCTCCTCCCTTCTTCCTTCCCTCCTCCCTTCTTCCTTCCCTCCTCCCTTCTTTCCCTCCTTCCTCCTCTCCCTTTTGATGCACATCGCACGCAGAGGGGCCATGCATCTAGAATTCTGACCTGCGCCCGCGCCCGCGCCGATGCCGGGGCTGCATGCTGGGTGCGGCGGGCGCCTGCATCTTCCACATCACTCGTCCACCCGTCCACTCGTCCACCCGTCCACTCGTCCCCTCCCCTCGTCCCCTCCCTCGGCCGGCTCGCGTGGCACGCGGCTCACGGGCTCAGATCACGTCGCGGGCATCACCACCGCGAGCGTTACACCCGACGGCGCGGGACGATTTCTGTTGCAGGTCGCGAATGAGTGGGGACCAGCTGCTTCGGCTGCTCTGGTTGCGATTACTGTGCGACGTTGTCCGGACTGGATAGGTCTCATTCTCTTCTCCGCAATCCCACGGCCTGTCAATCCGGCATGGCGCGGGGAAAAGGGGGGGGGGGGGCTCAAGCCACACGTCCGCGACGGCGTTTCAGCGACCGATCCCGCCCCCGCCCGTCTCGAGCCTGGCAGAAGATGGCCATGTGCGGTCTGGACAGGCGCTGGGGATGATTCCCGCCGTGTTTTTGTTGCACGCCGCAGCCAGATCGCCAGATTGTCGAGCGTTCCAGCCAGCATTGGGGGGGGGGCTGAGAGGGGGGGCTGAGATCGGCAACTCTGTCCTGGATGCCATCTCACGCGCGGCCGTGCGCACCAGCAACTTTCCCGCCGGGCAGTCGGAGATCCGACGTCCTCGGTCCAAGAACTCCGGGGGAGGGCGTCGCGGAGCTTCTTGTTGCACATCGGACGGAGATCTGCGTCGGGGAGAGTGGTCCCGCAGTCCTCACATGTCCCCCACCGCCGGGATCCCCACCGCCAGCTCTGACGGACGATTTCTAGGCGCGGTGCAATACCAATCAGATCTCCCACGGCGGCATCTTCGTTGCATGTCGCGCAAGATCTGCACGCTTGGGCACGGAAGGAACTGCATCGCCGAGTTCTCTCGAGGACCCGAGTGGTCGAACTTCTTGCCGGCCCAGCTCATCGACGACCGGCTCGCTTCCGCTTCTCCGGTAAGTAAACAAATCCCCGCTAGCAGCCCCTCTTGCGATCACTTCCCTCTCCTGCACTTCACCGAGCTCGAACTCGATAGGGAGTGACAATGGTGGGCCACACCTACCTCGTCCCTCCCCCCCCCGCGGCACAAGGGCGTGTAGGGGCTTGAGAAAGGTCCCATTCTGTTGTGTATCACGGTGCCGGCCGTGCCAAGCAGAGCCTCCGCATCCCCAGCCATGCTTCAGCCACCAAGCCCCACGACCGAGCTGAAGCATCCGCATGGCTCCCAACAGCCAATACTCGGCAGAGGGGTCTCCTGTTCAACCTGGTGTTGCCTATCGCCAAGGTCTGCCACGACCTTGGGGGTGTCGGAGACGATGCGATACCATACGAGACGATACCATACGAGACGAGACGAAACAATCTCCACCGGTGGAGGCGAGGATCTGACGGGAGCGGCTGCCAGCCAGCCGGCACCCGAGCCACCGACTCTCCCGCCACCGGTCTATGGCCTCGTGCATGTCTTCTCCGTGGGAGATCTGGGCACCGGCCGAGGACAGTTCTCGGTAATCATGGGTCCGTCCAGTCATCCGGGCTCTTTGATGCACATCGCAGCGATCGCCCAGCTGCCAAGTTGACCAGCTGACCAGCGAGCCCGACCTTTGATGCACATCGCAGTGATCGCCCAGCTGCCAAGTGACGAGACCACCTTACCACAGTGCGCCCGAGCCGCGAGCCGCGAGCCGAGACCGTCCCCAAAGCGCCATGCAAGGTGCCAGGCCATGATCTCCAGACCAGGAGAGCCGAACACCCGCGAGACGCGGAGAAGGCAATCTCTGTTGCACGTCGCAGAAAGGAGGATCACTCGAGCTTGCCCCATTCGGACGGGGGGTGAAGGGGGGGGGGATGGACCATTCCAGACCGCAGCCCGAGCGGAGGTGGAGGTGAAGTGGGGCCAGGCTTTCCGCCCTCCGCCCTCCGCCCTCCGCTCTCGTGTAGGCGGCTGGGCTGGCTCGGGATTGACGACTTGTGAGTGAGAGCATCTTCAGCTCTGTTGCATGTCGCAGTCTCGGTGATCGACGCTTCACCGCTTTTCACGGGGGGGTCGGGATTGCCGCCTCTCCCATCCCGAGATCTCCCATCCGCCATCTGGAGCCACCCGCCGCCGCCATCCCGCCGCTCCCACGAGGCTGCACGGGAGACGAGCCGTGGCTGGGTGGGGGGATTGCCAGGAGGGCCGGGTCTTGTTGCACGTCGCATCTCGAGGGATCATCGCCGTGGAGGCTCGAATGGGGGGGAGTGGGTGGAGTGGGATGCCTCCTCCTTCCGAGAGGCCTTGCTCTGCTGGATGGATCGAGGATTGTGGACGGTGGTCTCATCGGCCCGGTCTAGACTCGGCCACTCCGGAGACGCTGCTCCAGCGGGACCGAGCCGGGCAAGGGGGGAGGGGGAAAGCTCCACGTGCTGACACACACGGCACGTGGCTCGGCAATTATCACGTGATATTGCATCTCCCCCTCTCCAGGAGGCTAATCCCAAGGAGATAGACGAGGCATACAAGGGATTACGCTGCATGTGTTGGATGCTCCGTCACGCTCGGAGCCATGTCGTGAGATTTCCTTTCGGACCTGAGAAACCCGCTTGGTCACGGGAAGCAGGCAGGAAGCAGGCAGCACGATGCCATCCCCCTCGTCGTGCCCCCTGAGCGAGGCCTCACGCCGACAACCCCTCTCACCGGCGCTCGAGTTTCCAGGCCGGCAAGCCATCTCAGTCCAGACGCCAGGTGATGGTTCGCCGCGCAACGGTCGGCCGTTGTCGACCTGGTGAGAATCCCATCCTCTCCTCTCGCTCCCCTCGCTCCCCTCACGCCTCTCACCCCTCCCACGCCTCTCACCCGTCGCAACACCATCATCGCCGAAAGGTGATATCCTCGGCTCACCCCTGCTCGTCGTCCTCTCGTCCTGCGTCACCTCTCAGCCACGTCTGCCATCACACGACGACTTCCAATCAGCAAGGATGATACCCATCGACCCCAACCTGCCTCACACCCGTCCCCCCTCGGCCCCGGAATCTGCCATGCCCATTCTGGCCTCGCATCTCCTCGAGCTGGAAGAGACGCAGCGCAGGCAATTGACCGGCCTGGCTGGCGCGGAGAGGCTGGGCACGGGCTGCCAGAATATCGATGAGCTGCTGGGGGGAGGGGTGGAGAGGGGCGTGGTGCTGGGCCTCAGTTCGAGTGCAGAGGCCTTGGAGGGCCGGTTGGTGAGTTGATTCTCTTTATCCCTCTCTGGCATGAGTATTCTCTTCATCCCTCTCTGGCGAGTTGATTGTCTCAATCCCTCTCTGGCATGAGTATCGCGCTCGGGGGTGGGCCTCTTGCACGATGAAAGGCGGCATGGACTCCGGAAAACCAACGTCACGTGACTACTCCGTCGAGGTGGAGGTGGTGCGATCCAAGTCGAGTGGCGATCTGAAGCTTCTTTGCGCATGTCGTGGTGCTTTCCCGCTGCCGAGACATCCAGGATCACAATTCTTTCCGCCCTCCGCCAGGCTCGTCGTCGCAGTCCATCCGCAACTGAACCATGATGGGCTCACTCGTCACAAGTCAACAAGCTCACCAGCCTAGATATCCCTCAACCTCATCGCTTCGGCTCTCCTCCCTCAGCCCGACGCAACAAAGAACACGACTAAGGCGATCATCATAGACACGACCGGCTCCTTTCCCCTCGCCCTCCTCCTGTCCGTCCTCAAGTCCCGGATCCTCGCCACTCGTTCTCAACCCGCTCGGAACGCCGTGGAACATGGCCATCACTCGGTCAGTGAGCCCGGGCAGGAAGGCTTCGGGATCAGGGTCGGGGCAGACGCGCAGAGATGCCTGGAGATGGTAGCCATTAGCCGGGTGTTTGATTTCGAGGGACTCTGGGAGGTGTTGGGGGAGATTGACCAGGATACTTCCTCGGGAGGGAATTCTGCGATTGCGCCGGCCATGAGGCCTTCTGGCGTCCAGGGAGACGAGCTAGAGATTCTCGACAGCCAGGAAGATCTCACTCCTGAACCCACGATCCCCATGTCTCCCGAGCTCGCGAACCCGAGCTCGGCTCGAGACGAGGAGGCTGGAGCGGGCCCAGAGATCATTATCGTAGACAACCTGACGCACATCATCAACGAGCTATTCGCCCGCAAGGAGAAGCGCGAAGGTCCGTCGTCTCGTCCTGTGCCTCCCGCCTCATGACCCATGTGATGCTAACGCACCCCAGCACACGCCATCCTCACACTCCTCTCCTCAACCCTTCACACCCTCGCCAAAAGCCGCAATATCCTCACCGTCCTCCACAACACCACGACGCCCTCGGCCACCCAACCCTCCTACTCATCACGGCAACAAGCCCACCATTCAGCGCCGAAATCCATCTTCGCAGCTACCCCGACCAAACCGGCTCTCGGACAGGTGTTCTCGCAATTCCCGGATCTCCACATCTTCTTGCATGACATGCCGAGGAGGAGGGAGGATGCCGAGGCTCTGTACGGGAGGGAGGAGGAGGCCGGCCCGTCGGATCAGAAGAGCGTCGGGTACTGCACCTTGATCGAGGTGCTGAAGGATGAGTGCCCGATCCTGGGCCGTGATCGAGAGGGAGAGAGGAGATTCGCGTGGCGCGAGCAGAGATGGACGGCCGTCGTTGTGGCCGGCGACGGAACGGGCTTGGTAGCCGCTTTTCCAGCCGAAGGCGGCACGAAGGGAGTGGGAAAATGGGAAAAAAGGAGCTGAGCAGAGGCGTGGGTAAGATCGCCAGCTTTGGAGGACGAAGGGCTCGAGATTCGGCCTTTGGAGCCGGAGACAGACGATGGGAAGGAGACGCTCAAACCGCGTCGGGTGCGCGAGAGCCTCACCGAGACCTCTGTGCGAGAGAATTACCATTGCAGGCCGACGGATCATCGTGCGCTGATCCCGATAACTGAGGCCTGCCAGAGAGGCTGCACGGCCGAGATGTACCGTCTAGGACCTCGTGCACAAACTCCCCCCCCCCCCCTGCACCGGCTGCTCTCGAGATCCATTGCCAGCTGCGCCTATCCCCCGCGTAGCACCCTCTCATCTATCAAAGCCCCCCCCTCTGCCTCCCCTGCCCGGGAAAGAAGACGAGCGGGCTGGTAGCTGGCTCGCTTAGACACCTCTCTCTCTCTCTCTGTCCTCACACGATGGGCAAGTAGCGCAAGGTTTCCTACTGAGAGGCACCAGGATCGCAGCGCGGTGGGGGAAAGGGAGACGCGCCACAGGGGATTGGGGTCCATCCCCCTTTCTACAGTTGGGTACACGGCCTCGGCTTAGCAGAGCAATCGAAAGTCCAGACGGCAGGGAAACTGATAAATTAGGAAATATATCAAAGGAGGCATGAGGGAAGAGCCTCGCCCCTCCTTCCCTCCAGGTTGCTATAGACACTTCTCTGCTTTTCCAGCTAACCACCCCTGGCGCTTAGGCGTCCAGTATAATCGACCAAACTGCTGAAACGCCACGCTATCCACACTGGAACAGCTGTGCGCTTTCTCTGGACTTGCAACTAAAACAACCCTTTTTTTGGGTTGCGTCCTACTCTTACATCCCGCGCTCCACGCTTCGCCCATGCCAAAACAAACAGTCTAGGAAATTAGAGTCAAGAATTCTTTTGTATTGTATCACGCGGGTAGAAAACAAAATATACTCATGCCGCCCATTCGACGACTTCGAGAGCGCACATGACGAGTATGAGAGTCGAGGGCAGGATCCTGTCTGCGTTAACATTCTGAACTAATTTGCTGGAGTGGGGGACCATAGTTGGGGGAGGGGGTCCATACCAGATAACGTAGCTCTGGAAAAGCAATTTACTCATGACGCCTTCGTAGACACCATTGATCTGGCAAATCTGTGCTAACTGCAAGGCGCTCGGTGCACCAGTGAGCAAGAAGCACACAATCACGAAAATGGGATCGTCGAGGATGCTGACGGGTACATATTTGGCCGCCAGAGCGAGGAGAGGCGCCATAATGAGTGTAGGGAGCAGCATGCGTGAGATGAGAGAAGCGATCATTAGCTTAGTGCCGATCCTGTTCTCCTCGGAGTTCTCGTCTAGAGATTCCTTCGGAAGAGTATTGCGGGCCAAGTTGGCGCCGAGGACGACTAAAATCAAAGGGACGGCTACGCCGCCGGATTGCGAGATGGCGCGGGTTACAGAGTTGGCAATGAAAGAGCCATCCGCGAAGAAGAGGTGTTGGAGTTTTGGGATCGAGGCTACGATTATAGCGAGAAGCATAGCCCAGAGAGGGGGGTTCATGAACTGCCATAAGCCCGCGAAGAAGTTGAAGAGAGCCGAATAAGTCTTTGCTAGTGCGGATTGCCCTGGAGAAGGAAGTGCTCTAAAAGCCTTTTGCGATATCCTCTTGATCTTGTGGGTTACATGGAAGACTCCGCGTCTGGACTTGAGGTGGACTGTTGGGAAAATTCCTCTGACACCGTTGGGGATTTCCCAATCGTCACCTGGTGTCGGGGTTCGAATACTTGGGAATGAGGTGATGTTGTTATCCGTGAGCAAAGTGTTTCCGTGAGTCGGTGTAGGCTGCACCTTCTTCGGGGGCTCATCTTCGTCTATATCCGCTGGCCCTGCGTAATGTGCGTTTGTGACGGGGGTCCTACTTCCAGACTCGAACGACACTGTGGACGAGGAGCCATTCAGTCTCTGGTAGTCCTCACGGGGACCGTCCAAGCCAGGAATCAGATCGGGCTCATCTCTGTATCGTCCGTCCTCGAGATCCGAAGTCTCACTTTCTTCGTAATTTGCGGGTGGTGCAAGTAGGACGTGGTATCCCCAGCTCCATCGCACCAGTTGTCCGAGTTGCTGGAAGATCAGCAAGTAGAGAATGCCGCGAGCGGCTACATCGTCATCGTTATCTCCTGGAATTCTGTCCCAGTGTAGGCCGCGGAGAGTCTGCGAAAGCGAGATGACGAGCGAAATGGGAAGCGAATTGGAGTTCCCGAAAACCTGTAGCAGTCAGTACTTGGAGAATCTAGTCAGACACTATAACCTACACCCATAGCGGTAACGAAGTTTCCAGCTCTCTTGTGGAACCCAAAGCCCCTGGAAACAGCGATGGACACCAAGTAAGAGACCAGCGTCTGGATGATGAAGATGACTGGAATGACTGCCAGCTCCAGCAACTTATCCGCGGTCAATTGGGAAGCCAGCTTTGTGAAAACTACCCCGAGTTAGCAATGCTCCGCTGCTCGACATGGAACCGCGCACATACTCAGGCAAGGCGTGAACAGAGCCACGTTCAGATTCGCAACAAACTTCTGCTTGTCCGCATCGAACATTCCCAGTCTCGCAACGATGTACCCCGGCAGACTAACACACACGACCTCCATCACAGCCTCGAACACCAGCAGGATCAAGTGGCCCAGCGCCGGATGCGACTCATGATCGTTGCGCGTGGAGAGAAAGGAGAAGCTCGCAAAGGAGGTTGCGGCGATGGGCGGGCCGTGGTCGTTGCCTGCAACGAGCGCGTTGAGACGGTAGGAGGTGGGTGGGGTGAAGAGACCCATGGTGGATGTGAGGAATGACAACCACAAACGTTGTGGTTGTGGATGTGGGTGGCTCGGTCTTGAGGGGGGGGAGATGTCCTCGTTATGTGGTATTGGGATTGCGAAGAACTGAGGACCGCTGACGGGCGATGGACGACGGCGGAGCCGATATACGGTAGTAGCAGTGACCAAGCCCAAGCCCACGTGACAACCAGTCAAGCAAGAAAGGAAGGCTGTGGTGGCGGCTGGGTAGCTGGGTAGCTTTTACTGCTCTACATTATTAATGGAACCATCGCCCAACCCCTCTAAACTGCTTGCCGCTTTATGCAACGGTATTTTCCTTCTTCTCTTTCCCCCGCCTGGAACATTTAAATCCCCCCGACTAGTATACGACACTCCTCACTTATTTTGAATTTCTGGATCGCTGGTTCCGCCTAATCAAGACCGAGATTGTGGCTACGTTCAGCCTTCTCAAACCAGTCTGAATGCAAAGAAGGGGGGAAAGACTTGAGAATATTCCAAACGAGCTGACGAGCCGGCAGCATTTCAACTCTGCAAGCGGTAGTGAGGAGAACAAAGAGCTTCGATAAGAGTTCTCAGTAGCAAGAGCACCACAACGAGGAGATCAGCTGAGAACTCAGTCCCGTACTCATTCTACCGTAGCGTTCGGACCAAGCGACTATACAGTAGACGTGATTCTCGATTGCAAATGTCAAGCGTGTAAAAAGCTTGACAGTCAATCCTTGCCGGACACCTACCCAGGCGTGAACACTCGAGGCGTGTACGACAACCGGCCCTCAGACGATACCCCTAATGATAAGCCCCAAGCAAAGAGAGGGGATCGATTGGAATGGCATAAGGTCATAATGAGTACTATGTGCGTGCATGTCGCATACCAATTCACCCACCCCGCTTTTGCTTATCTTGCAAGCTATCATAGAGATATCAAAGGTTTCAAGGTAATGTATGTAAAATATGTCACTTGTAAAAAGCACTGAATATTAAGATTTAAAATATCGATTGCACCTCGTCAACTATACAAATACATAGTATTGCTTGAGATTCCAACTCAAAAGCATTCAGTATCATGATCGCTATTAGTACCTTTCTACCAAGTAGGTAGTTTCAAAGGATGAGTTTCGCATGCTGGAGTGACGGGTATGCCCAAAGACAGGGGAGAAATCGGGTGTAGGTGTGGGTTGTGGCCTCATGCCATTTTAGCCGTAATACGAAGCCTCGATGACAAATGAAATCGTGAAAAACACATGTCTCAGGACCGGGAACCAATTGACATCATCGTACCTATCGTTCGGGTTCTCGATTCGATTTTGATAGTATGGTTGAAGCAAGTCACCGGCGACATGTACCGAAGGAATTCCGTAATCGAAAGCGGATTTGTAGTCTCCGGCTCGTTCAGAGCATTCATGGTCGCCTCGAGCCTCGTGGCCGTTATACACCTGGAC
This sequence comes from Diplocarpon mali, assembly GCA_024741835.1. Lineage (NCBI taxonomy): Eukaryota > Fungi > Ascomycota > Leotiomycetes > Helotiales > Drepanopezizaceae > Diplocarpon > Diplocarpon mali. The sequence continues at coordinate 110,879 of JAENRP010000081.1, read as the reverse complement.
GATATTCTTAGTGTATTGTAAGAGCTCACCGTGTACACCGGTCCTGGGTCCTCTCTCGTCACAAACCATGATTCTGCTTATGGGAGCGTATCCAGTCATCTTTTGGTTCAGAAAAGCAACAACCTTGTGATCTTTTCCCGTCCTTTCGGCATAGCTAGACAGAACCGCCTTGGAGCCCAGATTTCCACCATGACGCCCGGCATAGAAGTGGAACTCGATCGTGTTCTTGGGCTTGAATCGATCTGCGACAAGCACTCTCAAGGCCTCGAGGTGAGTCACGACGCCGGAGCCGTCCCTGTTTGCACCAGCGAAACGGTACTCAATGTCATTGGCGGTAGGAGATGGAGTGTCGTAGTGTGTACCAACAATAACATTGAATCTATTGCTTTTGCCCGGGATCGTAACGATGATAGAGGACTGGTTGAATTTGTGCTCGAATTCTCTGACTTGGATCGCCGGGTTCGGGGCTGTAATATTCTGTACTAGTTCAAGTAGCCACTTGCCAGCTTCGAAGCCGTGAGAAGAGCGGTAGTCGCGGTTGCGAAACTCGGTTAGAGTTTTGAGCCAGCTCATAGGACCGACCACGTTGCTCAAGTAGGCATTCTGTTCGTAATCGCGATGGTAGATCACTTGTGGGTAGTTCATGGCCTGAGATGGTTGCATAGGTGATTCTGAAAAGCCGGGAGCGCGGGTTTGAAGTTGCACCGGATCGTCTGGATGCTGAGCAGCAACCGACGATAGCAAGGTAAAAAAAGCCGCCGGACGAACTGAAGAAAGATACATTGTGAACTAGGTCAATAGTAGCAGAGCACAAGGAAGGTGCTGACCCGGTTGATCTGCTTTGAATGCTGGATTGTTTGACTTTGACTACACAGCTCAAGGCTCTTTATAGCGAAAAATCCAGTAGGATTTAAACACCAGTTGTAGGCTTTCGAATGCCTGATCATTTCAGGAGTGGCAAAATTAACATCAGGAAACTCCATATTAAACCCACGAATTTAAGTCAAACTAAAAGGGTTATTTACACGTACTACAGTCATATCCCTCCACTCGGAACAGAGGCAAGGCCTTGTTTGGGTAAGAAATTTGTAACTTCCCTGCGAGGGATGGATGTAACCGACACACATGTACGGAGCGTTGAATTATTTACTTCTTTCGATTGAGACAAAACATTCGCTGGTATTTGATAAATTGGAAAGTGTAGAGCAGCAGGTCGATCCAGACAGCACAGCCGAGCTAGGAACTAATTGCATTGGCCTGGAATTTTCCCTATTTTCCGTCGGCGGGGTTCTTCGGCGATCTTGAGCAGCAGCAAAGGCAGAAGGGGGGCGTTCTGAACTGCTCTTGGTGCCTTGGCCGTTGGGGGTCGCAAGTGTCTAATCAAGAGTGCAAAAGGATCGCAGTAATAATGGCGTAATCCGTAGATACATAGGTACGTTAGAAATCAACGCAACGCAACGCGAAGGTGTTGAAAACCTACAGCACAGGTCAGCAATGGGACCTAGCCATTCAGGATTCCGGCTAAGCTTGAGGGTAAATTCAGACCTTGCAACGTAAATACACGATGCTAAGAATATACATACATCGTACTATAGGTAATAATCTGACCTTCTATGTCAAAGCGCGGACCTATATAGATCAGATACTTGGCAATGCTGCTTTTAAATAGTTCTTAGTATTTTATATATCCACCATCTACTTTCATCGCTGCTTCACATTTCTCTAGCATTTCCCTTGCCAATTCCCCATTCCATTCAACTATAACAGATTCCCACGCTTTTATGTGGCGTCTTACGACATCTTATATGACGGTTAAACATTTAAGTGCTCTCCTTGAATGTAACCCTGTATATCGCCTTTTATCTTAATTGGATAAAATTGAGACTAGTTAAAGCCTAAAAGACAGGCGTAATCCTAATTGCTTTAAATACAGATCTTATAAACTTCGAAGCAGAGCCTTTACGTTATCTTATTCAAATTTCGTAGGCTACCCAGGTATCACGCCTCTTACGGCACCTTCCATGCAGGATAGCACGGCAGCGCAGCCCTTACGGCCTGCAACACGTGCTCCCTTATGAATCCCGAAGATTCAGAAAAACAATTCTTGCAGATACTCCTTGCTTTCAGTGCTCCTGTAACATCAGATTAAAGCCTTGAATAAGCGCTCTTGAATTAAAGGCACTATAATACCACAGTACTAGCCTTTTTCTATTATCTTCTATTTTTATTTCATGGCTTCCTAAAGCCTTGGGACCTTATTTGTGTAAGTCGGGATAGGTTTTCGACGCACAACTCGTTGTCTAAAGCCTTCTTTATCAAATGCTATGCGAATAGCGTGTAATTTACAATTCAAGTCTAACCGAGGGAATATCGACCCAAGGGGTATGTTAATCTTTACTTGATGAGATAACCTACTGAATAAGGCGTTTTCGTTGAAGTGTATTAAGAAGAGCTTTTCGACCGCAGTATCGTTGCCTTTAAGCCGTTACTCGGTACGAAGATGTATAACTTGCCCTAAAGTCAGATTTCATTAAAAGGCGATCTGAGATCGAGTCTAGCCAGTTTTAAAGAAGAGAGAATTATCATCAAAATGATTGTCTCGAGTTGTTGATCTGCGAAGGGTTTTTGGTATAGGTACGTTGAGTGTCAAATCTACGACGATTTCCTTTTATTTGCATGGTAAAAGCAGCATATTTGCATTGGGATACCACTAGTAGTACCCTGCGTAAGACTCTCTAGGAAGTAGGAACCTCTCGGACGCCAAAGGTCAGATTATTTCAGCATGTACTATTGTATTATGATGCTGCTGATAGTGACCGCCATGGCAATCTACCCTCGAATAATACAGAGTGCCGGGTCCTGAAAATTGGGGCCCGTATCGATAGACAGATAGCCTTTCCAGGGATCCATTTAGCCGCGAGATCCAAGCCATCTAAGTCCTTGCGATTCCCTACTTCGTGGAAGCTCCTACAACGCACTGTATTCCCATCTCAAGATGCCGAGTAGCCTTCATACACACAGTACGAGCCGTGGGTTTTACTATTCACCGTACCGCACTCGAAAAAAAGAAGGCCTGTGGCTCACGGCCCACTCGAACCTCCATACGAATTGACTTTTATGCGGGCTTTGCTTGGCCTGCGACGAAGCTGCCCCTGGTACGGTATTTCTACACAGGAGGTATGTATTCGTGCCGGGCCGGTCGCAGACGGGTACGGTACTTACCTTTATGACCTTGACCAGCCATCTCTTCTCGCCTGCACGGGGATTCGAGTAGGATGTTGATGATGAGTAGGATCGAAAGTCCTGCAATCGTGGGTGCCCGTACGTACCAGCGGTCAAGGGAACAACGTCCTCCCGGCAAATATCGAGTTCCCAAGACTCGTCTCCCGCCTCTCTGCAAGTAAAACGCCTTGCACCGCTGGCTGAAATTGGCCGTGAGAGGCTTCGAAAATCGGGTATCCATGCGTAGGTGCGGTAGCTGGCGAGGTGGGAGGAAAACGTGTAGAAGTAAGAAGAGGCGGTGGCGAGGGGGGTCGCTTTCACACACGAGCCAAGGCATATTCTAGCAAGCGGCAACCATGCGGCACTCTTCTCTCTACCTTGTCCCCGGCCGAAAAAATGAAGTTGAAATCGCATCCAGAGTCAAAAGCCGACCGAAGGTTCCCGGCATTCTTCCGAATACTTGGCAGCCCTTACTACTGCATCTATCCTCCTCTGCCAAGCAGGTCTTTGGTGCAGGCCAAGCCCCGGGGAGCGACTGTATGATGCAAAGAAACCATGAGAAAAGGACCTGGGACGAGACCGCTTGTTGCATGATTCAACAGGAATTGGCAGCGAGGAGGACACATGGGATTGTTCGTATGGCACTTCTTGCATGGCACTTTTTGTATGGCACTTCTTGCATGGCACTGCGTACAGAGCACGTAGCGCGTGGCGGTCTGGGCTGGCGGTCAGGGAGGATCAAGAATCGGTGCATGCTTCAGCCACAGATGACGTAACCACAGAGGCAAGCCACATACGTCGTGACAAGCGTGATGTGGCGAGACGCACAGGCCGGCCTGCAGTCAAGCGTGTGTGTCCAGACAATACCGGAGACCTCGATGATGCTTACCAGCCACCTTGTCCTTGCTGGTCGACGTGACAAAGGCGATGGCCCGCAAACCTCGCCCTCTCTCAAAAGCTCTCGACACACATTCCACATGTTCAGAGAGCCAGTGTACTTTGGCTTGGGCTTGGGCTTTATCATTGGCATTGTCATTGGCTTTGTCTCTTTCTTTGTCTCTTTCTTTATCCTTGGCTTTGTCTTTGGCTTTGGATCCCCCCCCCCACCCTATTGACTCCAAGGGTCAGATCTCGTTGCCAACCTCTGCCCTAGCGGCACTCGCCAGGGCGGAGACAACCAAACTTGTTTCTGATAGCCATGCACCGGCTCCTATCGTCAACATCGATTCAGCGCCATCTCATGCTCTGCGGACCGACTCGGGGAAACCGTCTGTCGAGGCAATCGGAATCGATTGGTCGGCAGAGCCCACAAGTTTCACGCGAGCCGGAGTCGTCGAACCAGAGGCTGATATAGTCACGACAGTGGATTTTCCCCATCAGGAGCTCTCAGCACGCATACTCGATCTCATCAGAGCAGAGGCATTGGAGACGGGGTAGTCGTCGGGGGGACGGTCCCGTACAACATCGAGCAACCCCGCCGGTCTTCCCTCGTTCCCCATAGATTCTCCAAAGTGCTTGGCTTCAACCCGCGATCACTCGATCTCTCCACTTCCCGATGCCGATCCAGATGCACGCTTGGCTTGAAATCCCCCTCGACGGTCAATGATCCCGAGAACATAACAGGCCTACCTTCCTGAGGGCGGATACTCGTACTACCACCACCGAGTTAGAATCAGGTAATCTATCCCCCGAGTCGGTGATCCTCAGGCAAGAAGCGAAGAATGTCAAGGCGGAAGATCTGCTCGCATGCGAGCATGCGAGCATGCCACCTCCAGATGATTGCTGCGAACCTTGAAAATCAAAGTCTATCGCGCAGATGCCACGCCACGCTACGTTTGAAGTGGAGTGGAATGGAATGGAAATTCTCCGACAGGCTAGCCCGTGACTCGTGGAGTGAATATTGCCCTGGCCTGGTCTGATCTCGTCCCAATGCGCGGGTGGGTGCTGCGATCGTGATCAATTTGCTCTGTTGACGCGAAGGGGACGATAAGTCGAGTCAGGAGCTACACCAATAGCCACGGGCAGCTGGCGGGGAGTGCATCGATCGCTTTGATCGATGAGCCAACCCCGATGGGAATCCCTCTTGCGAAGGTGCCTTGCCAACGGTAGGTTGGCAGGTAGGTTGGCGGGAGCCGGCTGGACAGTCAGTCCGGGGAACTCACTGCCGTTGGTCTTCTTGACGGCTCGAGAGGGAGCAGGACGAGACGAGAATACCTACGCATATAAAAATATATATGTGTCTCAATACAGATATACATATACACACATGCATATGCGTAGATGCAATATACATATGCCTTACTGTACATACCTACCTAAGGACATACAGTATCAATCTGACCAGACGACGGTGACGCCCTGCGCCCTGCCCCGAGGAGGAAGCCGACCATAGCCAACGAAAGGCTCAATGTTGATATCGATATCCATACCGTCAATGCTGTCCACTGTAAATCGCGGCTCTGCCCTGCTGCCATGTGCACTGCGCAGGCAAATACATGTACTGTGCAGGTATGCGGTGTAAGATCAATCACCTACCCACGGTAATGTACCTGCGATATGATGCTTGCACTGGAGATAAGAGAAGTCTCCGTCGTCCCCGTTCCCCGAACTATTTCCATGCCGTCGATCTACACGCCGTTTTAGCCCGCAGCCCCAGCATCCTTTCTGACTGTGCAAGTGCCCACGACTCAAGAGTACTGACTGTGCTGTATGTACAGTAGTATCGATCAATCCTCGTCCTTGATCAGGACGGCATGGTCTCGCACCTGGCAGTCAGCTCGAATCGAATCACCGCAGTCAGCGAGCCTTGCCACAGTACGTCGTCTACAACTGCGCCTCAGGTACCGACGCATCCAAACTTAGCTCGGCCACCCAACTCAACCCCAACCCAGCCGATTTTTCCCCCTTCAGACCTGCCCCTCCACGTCTTTCCACATCCTCGACTCTTTCGGCCCTTCAGGCTCCCCTCGGCCGCAGTCTATCCTTCACCAGCGTCGTCCTCGCTCCATGCTTGTAGCTAGTCGCCACGCCGTTCCTCCACACTCGACTACTCCGCTACGCCAACCGGAGCTTGCGGCTGGTTGATTGCAAAAGTCAGTCTAAAACTCCGCAACACTCCCTCTGCCAAGCGGCCATCTTGCTGACTATGCCTTACAACCAGACGTCCCGGTCCTTGATTTGCCTCCTCGTGCCCGCTTTCGTCAGGACAGGTCTGTCTCCGCACATGTCACCCATATAGACAGGACTTTTGGAACGGACAGCTATGGCCCCCCCCGTGGCTCACGTTCCAAGTGTGTCCCGCGACGAATCGATCGAAGCTATTGATTTTGCAAGTCCTCAGTCGCCAGTTTCGAGCGACGACGAAGATGAGGCTCTATTACCGAGCACAAACCCAGAAGCCTCAAATACCCCTCGTCTCCCCTCTCTTCGATCCACCTCCGACCCTCAAGGGACGGCCTCCATGACGGCCTCCTCAACACCACTAGGTCTTCTGAGCAACGCGCGAAGACCTGTCCCAGCCGCAGCAAACATGTCAAATCTGCGAACCGCACAAATGGCACTACCACAAAGTATGGAGGCGAAGATGAAGGCGTTCCATCTCTCCAGACAAGGGACGCCGCCAACACGTCCGGGTGTTGGACCGACCTTGTCTGCTGGAGCAGGCCCTGTGCCAGATAGACCCAGCTTTGGAGGGCAGGCATTTGGAGGTCTACCTGGCGGGCTGAGGATGCCACCGAATATGCGTCCTGCAGCCCACAACTTCGTCTCTGCCCCGGCAGTCCCCAAGATGCCTGCGAAGGGTGGTGGATTGAGCGCAAGACGAGGCATGAAACTTCCAGGAGGACTGCCAGGTTCAGACAGCCCACTCACGCCAAGTCTCACGAGTAGCTCGACCACCGCAAGCAGTGAATCCAAGAATGCGTTTGATAATTTCTCGGAATTTGTCGACACCAAGAATGGGACTTTAAAATTCAAGGGAAAGGCAGTCATCCATGGCCATGGGATCGACTTTAGCTCCGGTAGCAACTTCAGCATCTCGTTAGATGAGGTCGATACGTTGGAAGAGTTGGGCAAGGGGAACTACGGCACGGTCTACAAAGTTCGTCACGCCAGACCCCGCATGCGGAGACCAGGTCTTGGATTGGCCGGTAACAAGTACTCGTCCTCGGCATCAACCGCATCGGTGAACGATGTCCACTCAGCAGAGCCATCGCCCACCGCTACGGACTCCACAACCGGTGTTGTCATGGCCATGAAGGAGATCAGGCTCGAGCTTGACGAGGCCAAATTTGCCAACATCATCATGGAACTTGACATTCTACATCGATGTGTGAGTCCCTACATCATCGACTTCTACGGAGCGTTCTTCCAGGAGGGTGCTGTGTACATCTGTATCGAGTTCATGGACGGTGGTTCTATCGACAAGATTTACGGAGACGGCATCCCAGAGGGTGTGTTGAGGAAGATCACCTATGCAACGACGCAAGGTCTCAAGACACTGAAAGATGACCATAATATCATCCACAGAGATGTGAAGCCTACGAATATACTCGTGAACACCAGGGGCCAAGTCAAAATCTGCGATTTCGGTGTCAGTGGCAATCTGGTCGCCAGTATTGCAAAGACAAATATCGGATGCCAATCTTACATGGCTCCTGAGCGGATAGCAGGTGGTGGTATGGCCGCGTCTGGTGCCCCGGGTGGTACCTACAGCGTTCAGAGTGATATCTGGAGTCTGGGACTCAGTATCATCGAGTGCGCAATGGGAAGATACCCGTACCCCCCCGAGACGTACAACAATATCTTCTCGCAATTGAGCGTCAGCTTCTTCCTACTCTGGTTTGCTCAAGTACCTGGCTGACATCCTGCAGGCCATCGTAGATGGTGAACCGCCCGACCTCCCTGAAGAAGGCTACTCATCCGTGGCGCGTGACTTCGTACACGGCTGCCTCAACAAGATCCCTAAACTCCGCCCAACGTACGCCATGCTCCTAGCCCACCCCTGGCTAGCAGGCCTCTCCAAACCGCTCACTATCTCCGAAGAAGATGAGAGCCAGGAACCCCCGTCCCCTAACGGCGGCGATGCCCCCAAGAAAGAGATGGGCGCTGGACGAGGCACCGAGGACGCCGAGGTTGCGGAGTGGGTCAAGAATGCGATGGAGCGCAAGAAGAATGGCCTGATGGGCGAGAGCGCCAAACCTGCTCTGCACGCGGCCCCGCTGGATAATACGAATGCCACTGCGACGTAGGCTAGCCTGCTGCGTGGATGGTTTGGTGGATGGCCTCCCTTTCCCTTTGGTTCTCTTCGAGGAATCTCTCTTCCATTCTTCTTTCCTTTGTTTTCAGACCAGAGAATGATGAGCAATGATGATGATCGATACCTGCATTTGGAGCGCTGGTGGAGAAGATGCGTGGGACTGCGGCGGGGCGAGTTGATGTTACGATACCTACATACATTTCCCCCCCCCCCTTTTTCTTGTTGGGGTTGGCCTTGGGTGATGAACGAGGGTGAGAATGCGATGACTTCGAAGCTCCGCGCGGAGATACCAGGTGGGACAGACAGGATTGAAGAAAATGTGAGGTGGGCGGCGAGCGGATAGGGAGATACATGGCCTGCGTGCTTCTGGGGTATACATGACCTCGGCGGAGGGAGGAAGTATAGCGGAAGAAAGAAAGAATGGACAACGGCACTCCGGCTCTTGGTCGATACGTGAAATGCACTCTTAAGTTGAGCCACGACATTCTCCCGTCTTGTGTAAATATGAGAGAGAGAGAGAGAAGAATAAGCCCTCTCTTTGCCAGGAATAAGTCGGGGACGAACAAGGTCATTGAAACCCTCAACGAGCTTCTCATGGACCAAGGGAGGCGCGCATGACCTTCAGACAGCGCATACATACCATGTTGGAGCAGCATTATTCCCTCTCTACTATCCACACTCGTATGTTACATTTCAGCGATGGGACATGGAGTACTCGTAGCAAGAAGTTCAGGTGATATTAGCAACCCCTGTCCCCCTCGAAATTCTCGCCACGTTCCTCGAGCCACCGACCGCCGCCCCCGCGGAGGCTGAGATAATGCTGAGCGGGGCTACAGGCATGCGGTTCCCACAACCCGTCCAGCTCCGAAAAGGAAAGGGTGCCGTGCAGGGTGTCGACGGTCCCCGGTGGCGTACAGCTGGCAAGCGTCGACCGGTCGGAAGAGCCGGGGATGATGGATCCATCGGAGGAACCGGACTTTCCTGGCTCGCATTCGAGAGGAGAGGCGGGCGCCCGGCCGGGCGGAGGGGGGACGAGAACTCGATACGAAAAGGATTTGGCTGGATTAGCCGCCGGCTCGACTCAAGGGTGCACTGTTCCACGTAAGTCTGTCGCCGGAGAGCAGATGCAGATACCGGATTCCACGAGGTGCCGACTCCCGACCAGCTGTGCGCTAGTTCCAGCACCGGCTCTGGCTCGTCTGTCGGGAGAGCGGGTCGGAGATCCAATCGTGGACGCGGGCCGCCGTCGAGAGAGGTCCGCTAAGGCGTTGATGCTCCATCCCTCGTCAGAGAACCGTTGTCCCCGGAGGAGCGGGGAGCGGGGAGCGGGGAGCGGGGAGCGGGGAGCGGGGAGCCATGGCGGACACGGGAGAAGAGAGCGGAAGGAGTTGCGAGCCGGTAGTCCCGAGACCGACGTGGCCCGGTCCGAGGGTCTGGCATTCCCGAGCTTCGAGGTTACTCGCTGTCTCGTCTGGTCCTGGAGAGCGGAGGGGGGAAGCCGTCTGCGAGGCAGGAATGAGGTTTGTTGACAAAAGCCGTCTGGTAAGCGAGGCGATCAACGACGCCAGAGACACGGCAGGATATAGCGAGCTTGGCAGAATACGCAGAGAATCTTTGTTGGCATAGACAAGGAGTGCGCTTATGTAATCGTTCCTTGTACATAGCTCCCGCAGCTCCATAGGACTCGGGGTCTACAGCTTCAGATTCTCTCAGAGGCATGCCTGCCCTGTACGCATCCCAGCTTCGCAAAACATCACGTCGGAGCTGTCCACACACTCGACTTGGTTTTCCAAGCCATCCATGCGCTGGCTGGTCGCTCCCGTGGTCGCAATTGGTGTATGATCTCAAGAGCCCCGATGTGGGTATCGGCACGCGGGATCCTTTAGCTCGCGTCCAAGGGCGCGACGACTCTATCAGCAGAGGCCTCGGTGCTTCACAGGCAACGCTATCAGATGCAGGAGAGGCTTTCGCGGGCGGGAAATCACGTTTTCATGTCTCCTACCAGCTTACCTACCAGCTTACCCAAACAACCCTCCAGCCTGACTTGGCTTCTATGACATCTGGCTCTAGAGCAAGAACGACAGATGGAAAGGTCCTTGCAGACTCTAGGCCCGTGAGTAATGATGAGTTTCTGCAGAAGTTCAATTGAGCTGGGGACGAACGCCTTGGAGAAACTAATCACGGTGCTTCCCGCGCGTGACCCCGTCTGGAATGAGTAGAGCTCGAGCATGTCGCACTTTGACTGAGCACGTCTACATGGACAAAGAAAAAAGAAAGAGAGGAGTAAAAGAAAGAAAGAAAAACGTCGAAATCTCCTGGCAATGCCCATCGTGGGATAATGGATAGGCCACACACAACAAACCCCAAAACATTCGTGTCATCCTGCCTGCATGTTCACTTTCTTTGCCAGGATACTTCCCAAGCCATTGCGCAGGAGTTGATTGTCTGGTTTAGCCGAGCAGTCTCCCCTGTCCCAACACAAGCCCGCAAAAAGGTTCTCCAGAAGAGAGAAAAAACATGAGGTATTTCTTGCCCCAACCCCCCGTGAAATATGCTGGTTCTTCATCAAGGGTAGATCACAATCCGAGGCCATAACACCGCTTGTGCAAGATGATGCGAGCCATCACCGCAGATGTTTTGTATACCATATCATTCACTCTAATCAATCAAATTCTCGCAAGCGTGCTGTGAGCTACCAATTCCTAGTAGGTTTTCCGTTGTGGTCGGCCTTTTTATTTCTTAGCTAGCGGCGACGAAACAGCACATATATCTTGTCCAAGGTATCTACCTACCTACATGTGCACCCGACCCAGTTACCAAGCAATTCGCTGATGTACACGATCAACCCAGCTTCTGGCGCTTTAGCACCAACATCGCCGCTTTCAGAAAGTATCGCAGAATCTGTATCTCAGTTACTTCTCGAGAGCTTTCACGAAGCGTAAGGTGAGGGAGGCCTGGGGGGTAGGCATCTGTTCAGTTTGCTTGTATTTCAGACCAAAGTACTCCTTCTCTTCGCTCAATAGCTAGCTTGACCACTGCGTTCGTCGACATTCTCTTGGCAAGCGATCCACATATACCTACCTACCCTCGATCGTCTTATCAGCTTCATTCTCTCGCATTTTCTCACGGAATGTCGATGATGATAGGCAGCAATTCCCAACACCGTACCGTAACAGTAAAGAAAGCTCGGTCTCTGTTTGCCCTCTGGAGTCCCGAACAAAGGAATCAACTGTTCTCCGAATGCCTTGAGCGCCAACTGCAAACGAAACAGATCTCGATAGGTGATACATCTCGCCGTCGGCCGGTCCATGGCCAACTCCAGTATATCCCCTGAAGTCCAATGAAATCTGGCAAATTGGGTTTTTGCTTCAAGCCGCAGGAGATAAGCAGATTTGTCACTTCCCTCATCTACTGCACTCATTCCAATCGGCAACTCCATGATATCTCTACCACCATCCTTCCCCCGGAGGTATACTGGCACCTTCCATGCCTTGTCGTCAGGATGATTATGATCTTGATAGTATTTGCATGGTATCTGTGCTATGCGAAGTGTCAGTGTCAGTGAATAGAGGATCAAGAAAGTTGTGCCGAGGAAGTTGGGAAGCATGCTGTGGACTCAATCTTGGCTCTGCAGACCTTGCTGGAGGTTCGTAGAGGACACCACGGACAGGTGTTGAGTCATCGTCCCCCGACGATCCCCCCACAACAGGAGACCGCCCCCCGAAGCCTTTCAGCCTCGAGGAATGTTGACAGTGACCTCAGCAGTGGCATGGGAAAGGAGATTGCTCCACGATTCGCTAGGAACTGTGATAGGTGCTTTGCCATGAATTTGTTCGAGTGCTTGAACCCTCTCCTTAAGCCTAGCATGACTGAGCGCCAGTCTTTTGTGCTCAGCATAAAGTGCTTCGAACTTAGACTCGGCTCTCATGCAAGCGACTGCATACGAAGGTGCACCTTTGGGTTGAGCACTGTAATGCTTTGCAATATAGACTGACGTGGAAGTGGCCAATTACCATCATGAGGAAAGGCCAAATCCAAGCTGCTATAGCGCTGACAGTCTGAATAATATCTGCCTCAACCATACTGCAATATTCAATTCCTACAAAGCGTGAGCAGAGTATGAATTAGCGTTTGTGTGGAAGAGGTGGAGAAGAAGAAGAGATTTGAGAAGCGTGTGCGGAAAGTCAACAGAAATTGCTTCGCACAAGCGAAGTGAAGCCTTTGTTATGGGAAGGGACGACTGCCTCTGCCAGCGGCTTCTGCTGTACACGACCTCTCATTGATTCCCAAGCCCACATGATTTACTTACGGCACACGATAACCATGTTTTAACACTGATTAATTCCACAGAGTTTGGTCTGGCAAAAGAAAACAATTTCTTGGCTATTGTGATTGCTCGAAACCTGTAAAACGCCCGAAGCCTTCAAAATCCCTCGACAGCTGAAACTCTCTGCTCTTGTCAATCTACAGTATCTTTGACCAGAGAAGTATGTATACACCCAATAAGATCTTAGCGAGTTGCGCAAAGGTTGTTGAGGCTAAAAGCAGCAGTTGGCGGAACAGAAGTGCAATGGTCTCCGGCTCCACCGAAGTGTCGATATACCAAATGCCGCGCCCAGCGAACTTCCAATTAGAGGCATACGGATTGATATGTATAGTATTCCCAATCACAGGCAGAAAAGAAGTCAGCCTCTTCTTATTCTCGGCAGAAAAATCGTCAAGAGATATTCCTTCTTGACTCTCGTAGGCTGAACGAATGCTACCAAGCGGCAGATTATGCAGAACGTATTCGTCCTGTGAAAGGTTGTGCCCGCGCCATTTTGAATCAAGAGTAGTAAGCCCAGGCCCAAGATTCGACCATTTAGTGGCACAGAACGCAGTGCCTATCCTTTCCAGATCCACAAAGTCGATCTGATATTCCATAGGGCAGGAGGCACATTGCTGTAATCCCATACAAGCACAACCAGCATCTGCAGGTCGATGGCTGGACCGACATCGCATCAAGCGAGTAAGGTCATCATTAAGCTGGAATTCCGCATTGTAGGTCAAGAGATGCTGGCAGACGTTGTGGGTGATGCTTCTGGAGCCAAAATCTTGAGTTGGGTGCTCGCTTGTCAGAACCCATTCCTGAGATCGTACAACTACTTCGTCGGATACGATTCGCGCTTCTACTGAAAATAGGAACGTGCTGCCTCCCATAACCTTGATATCGGTGTGTGATAGGTCGGAAAGAGAGATCCCATGTTCAGGGCCATGATGATGCCTTTTCAGCGCCAACTGAACATGCGAGAAACGCAAGCTGTAGGGAGAAGAGTAGTTCGAGATCCTAACGACTCCATCCTCTGAATGGCCGCCGCGAGCAGAAGCCGGGATGCAAGAGCTGGATGAGGCCGGTGCAAAGAGGTCTGCAGGCAGCGCATCCGAACTGCTGAGATGAAGGTGGATACACCCATGGCACGCATAATAGCGAGGAAGATCTCGCGAAAGTATCGTGAGAAATTGGATGCGATCCTCAGATTCTAGGTTCGATAGCAGATTCCACGTGCTGCTACTCAATTGAGACGCGAGCCTCTTACAGCAGAGCGAAAACAAGGCGGTTGAGGTCGTTGGCAGGAAGTAGGCGATCCTAAGGATGAGCTCAGGAGGCAGATCAAGCAAGGTTTTGATTGATAATGTCGGGATTTCCATACGGCCTGCGTCGTCTCGAGCTGGCGTCTCAGATTGCTCCATATGTGAGCTTCCAGACATCAGTTTGGATTGCAGGTTTCGAAGCGGTATTAACGAAAGAAAAGGAGTCGTGTTTGCGGCAAAAGATGGTGAACGGGAGGAAAGTTGAATGAATTCGAGGTGGATGACGGAATATACAAATGAGTTAGTACTTTTTGGGAATAGTAGGATTATATTCTTTGGACCTAGGATGTACTACTTTTACTCATCCTCCGGTCCTCGCTCGGTACGCCATTCACCTAAATCTCAACTTGGTGCTTGACGAGGACTTAATAGTCAATAGCCATCTCAGGCTAGGAATTCAGCAGAGTTGAGGTCACTGGCAAGCCTTGCTACTTCTCACAGGTGTCTCGCGACTCTTTTGCGCCGAGCTTGTCCCTACGAGAGACTTTTTCTTAAATCAGTGAATATCCAAATGATGCAAATCACCGAAAAAATGGCTGACAGGGACTGGGTGTGTCTACAAGTAAGATCGTACGATGACTACAAATTGAGTAAGTTGGCAATGTGGAAATCGAAGAAGACGTTAGGCCATAAGGCATACACGCATATCGTATACGCATTTTACCCCGCCGCTTGTGCTAATTCTGCAAGCTGACCTGGAGGAATCGGAGGTTACCTAATTTTTGTTTCCTTTTAACGTGCAGTATTAGTTTTAAACTATATAGCATAAGCGAGAAACGCTATGATCGGACCCATACATAAGGAGAGACTAGCCTTATAATCCTTATATCTTTACTATGTAGCTTATTATGCCTATGATTCCCGACTCCTTGGATAAGAGTCTAACCTATATCTTTAACAATAGTTGTTCCCTCTAGGTCTTAGGGGAGTACGTTCTTAGAAGGTGCTTTGATAAATAGAGTCGCCGTAGGTTCTCTATTCTAAGATAAGCCCTTTACGTTGGCAGCGGCTATTTATTTGATTATATTAAGCGTCTTACTAGTCGGCGGCAACTCTCGATCGTAACCCTTCTTATCGACTTTATATAAAATAATTATTAAAATGTACCCTTTTCCTCCTCCTCCTCCTTAAATACTATCAGCCGCCTTTTCCTCCCTCGTATTCTTTTTTAAGCCTTTCCTCTAGTCGTAGGTATATATTCAAACAATCCTAGAGTACGCAAGCAGGGGTCGAAAGTAAAGGGTATTTTTACAAGGGGTAGTATAATCGAACGAATTTTTTCTATTCTAACATTTCCGAATGTTCTAACTTTCTTCGACTTAGGGTTTGATTGATCTATAGTCGAAATGACTCAATCTCGGCTTTGCAGACTCTTAAAGAGTCTGCAGGTTCGTAGGAGATACCGCGTACAGGTGTTGCCTTTATACCTACGTTAGGTATTTAAGTATGTATACCTAGGTAGAATAGATTTTTATATTACAAGGAAGTCCATTTACATAAAACAAAAAAGACTAACAAGACCTTGTAAGTTCTATATACTATGCTGCCTTATATCGAGCAGGTAGCTTAACAGGGGACTTTCGCTTGTTAGAGTGGCAGCCTGAAGATAGGTGAAGGAAGCTGGGTAGGTATAGGTGTGCCTTGTCGCCTTACGCCATTTAAATCGGGTCCGTCATATGCCGGTCGCTGTAACCATTGCAGATATTTCACAGCTTTTTATACCTTGATCCTGACTTTTCACTTCTTCCGCCTTTGCACCTTTTCCGTGGGGAAAATCTAGTTCATTCGACACTGCCGGTTCAGTACTCGATACCTCCTTCGGTTCGAGACCTTTGAAAGATACTTTGGATTCGATATTCAAGGTAGGAAATATACTACTACATTGAGTAAGAATAGGCTGGCATAGGGGCTGTCGGAATTAGATTATCGGGAATGTTAAAGGTAGAAAAAAGTAAGATTTCTTTTTGCACCGATAGCAATTCTAAGTTAATAAGAACGGACTGTTTATGTAGTCGATTGCTGTAAAATAATTGCAGGATTTTCAGTGAGTTGCGCACTAATTTTCTCGGCTGAACATCAGTCATTTTACAGTTCTTCACTGGACAAAACAAGGCACATTTGGATGCTACCAAACACAAAATGGCGTGTATATAGAAATCCACAGAGAAAGACGCCATGAAATCACCGAATCGTAAAGAGGTATTCCGGAAACATGAAGCGGCTGTGGCGCCTGCAGAAAATGTTTGGTCTCTTCCGTGTGCGGGCCATGGGCCGCTTGGAAAGCTCACGTTGCATTTTCCCGTCCTGCCAAGCGGTTGTGACAGCGGCTCCAGCAGCGACTGGTAACTGACCTCATGCAGGGACCTGGAGATGAGGGAGCGCCGATCGAGGGTGAGAACGGTCTTTTGAAATACAAGTGCGCCACAACACGCGCAACCGAGCTGGCGCTTGGAACGACCGCCTGGCTTCGTAAATGCATCTCGGAAAACGTGCATCTGGCGAGACTCCCAGCGGATTTGCGCAAAGCCAAAGCGAGTTGGCGACCCGGGCCGGCCGTTTCGGCATATCAGCCGCCCACCCCCAGCATTTGAATTCTTTCCGATCGTGCGTGGACCGGCCTCGAGTGGGCGAGAGGGGTCGCTATTAAAGATCGATTGGACTGTGCCCTGGGCTCGGTTCGGGGATCAGGGGGTGGGTTGCTGACACGGTTCCTCGCATTCGCCGTCGGTGTTCCAAGTCCCTCGTCGCAGGCGTCACGAACCCTTGATGAAAGTACTGTATCTACATTTGACCTTGCAATCCCGCAGCGCCCTTATCGCAGCGCAAATCTGTGCCGCTTTAGAACTTCTCATCTCCTTAGCCTTTTATGCTTTCGGCCGAAACAAAAGCATCTCCTTAATACCAGAGACTGTTACTATCCGTTAACTCTCTAGGCTCGTTCTAAGCTTACCCCTCGAACCTCAACTTTACACTTTGACACCCCTGCCTGTGGTCGGTATTATCCTGACGACGATGATTTAATTACGCTGCGTAGAGTTGTAGCGAAGCGAGGCGATGCAAGCTGCACGTCAAGTGCCAGGGTTGTGACAGATGATTGCGGCACGGGGTTGAGCGTGGAAGAATTCGAGCAAACGTCAAGAAGGACCGACGCGAGACGAGCAGGAGTGGGATGGAATCGGATGGAAAATGTATAGTACAGTACAGTAAAGTAGGATAGAATGAAAAGGGACATGGGATAATCCGGATAAGAATAAGAAAAAAGGATGTGATGAGATGGTAAACAAGAAACGAAGCCCGAAGAAATGGGGGTGGGGGGGGGGGGAATATATTCTGTGCCTGGCAGGGTAGCCCTCGGACGACGGTAAGCGAGTACCTCGCTAGGCAGCCCCTGGACATGATCTGCAAGCTCGGTAGTGTGTACTATGTACTATGTACTTGGTGAGTACCGTACCAGGATAGGGACAATGGTGAAGGGTCACCAAAGAGTATCTCTCCTGACTTGCGAATGGGATCTGTCCACCCGCCAGCCAGACTTCGATCGTCCGGACCTGCACTGCACGGTGACTGTGCCCGTGACTGGGCCCGTGACTGTGCCCGTGACTGTGCCCGTGACTATGCCCGTGACTGGCACGGTCCGGCAGCCCGAGGGTAACGGCAGTGCAATACGAGAAAGGAAATGAATGCCAGGCTGGGCGTACTATGTACAGAAACTATGTGCAGACAGAGCTCAGAGCTTGCCCTGCCGCCATGCTGGATGCGGTCTAGCCAGGAACACGATCCACTTCTTCCCCCCGCAGTTTAGAGACCACTCTAGGCCCGATCAGGAATACGTCATGATTATAGCTATTTAGGATTTAGGGTTTGCACCTAGCGTGACCCGATCCGGTATAGCGCTGTCAGCCAAGAACGGCTGTTGAGACGAAGACGGGAAGGGCGGGGGCCACGAGAGCGGAGAGAGGGCCACAATGAAGAATTGACTGGCTCACCTTTTTGCCTCGCTCTGCCAAGCCCCCGATTCACTTCACTCTTGAGGCTCGTGGTCTCGCCAGCATCCCATTCGTCTCTCCGCTCCTCTCTTCTCCTTTCTTCTTCTTCTTCTCCTCCCCTCCCCTCCCCTCCTCTCCTCTCCTCCTCACCTCGTTGTTGATGTCGTGATCTTCCTCGCGCGCCCTCCCCCACCCCACTTTCACCCTACTACCGCTTCACTCTTTCAGCGGGCACTCATTTGCACCTCGCACGCGAAACTGGACTATTCGGAGAAAAACAGAGATCAAGCCGACCCAGCTACGTATTCAAGATGAAGGCAGGGGATCTTGCTCTCGCTGCGGCGTTGGCTGCCGGTGTTGCTGCCAACAAACACCTCGCGGCGCGTCACTTTGCCCATGCTCCGTTCCACCAGAGAGGTTACCCCGTTGCTGGAGTTCCTCCCCTAGCGCCATACCCGACTGGAACCGGAACTACAACTGGAACTACCACTGGAAATGCCTACGCCCCTCAGGAGACTTGTGAATGCAAGGTTACCATCTACTCGACCTTCACGGGCGAAGGAGTCCGTATGTCATGATCAGATCGTAAGGGCTAGAGGGTGACGCGCTCACATATCATTAGTTTACTTTCCTCCGACTCCAACTAGCTACGCTGCCAATTCGACCACCTCCATCTCCGAAGCCACTCCTACCACCTACGCTGCCAATTCGATCACCTCCGTCTCCGAGGCCACTCCTACCACCTACGCTGCCAATTCGATCACCTCCATCTCCAAGGCCACTCCTACCACCTATCTCGGCCCGGTGGTCCCGACCCCGCTGGTGACAACCTGCCCGACCCCAGGTGTTTACACCGTCCCAGCTAAGACCGTGACGCTGAACGAGTCGACGACTGTCTGCGGAGCCACGTCGACCTACGTCCCAGTCGGCATCCACACAGCTGGAGGGGTTACTACCGTGGTAAAGAATGCTACCACCGTGATCTGCCCGTATGCTACGGTCTCGACTTGCTCAGGTGTCACCACCAGTACGATTCTGACCACAACGTACTTCTGCCCCAAAGCCGGAACCTACACCATTGCGCCCTTGACCACCACTGTTCACCAGGACGCTCTCTGGGTCTACCCAACCCCGGCTGCGTACGCTCCAGGAATCTATACTCAACCAGGTCAGTACATCTTGAATTTGACTTTCGGAGAGTCAAAAAGCGCGAATCAGAGTCGCAGTGATGTCAACTCGCTCTTGGGAGTTGGGGGCAAGTGGCATACTAATATGATCAACAGAGGTCGTGACCACAGTCAACCAGACAAACTACGTCGTTCTCTGCCCGTACACCTCGTCGGCACCAAATTCGACCTATGCTGCCACAGTCGCTCAGTCTACCTCAACCTACGAGGCTCCCGTTGTCAAGACTACCTCGACTTACGAGGCTCCTATTGTCAAGACTGCCCCGACCTACGAGGCTCCCGTTGTCAAGACTACCTCGACCTACGAAGCTCCTATTGTCAAGACTGCCCCGACCTACGAGGCTCCCGTTGTCAAGACTACCTCGACCTACGAGGCTCCAGTTGTTAAATCTAGTTCGACCCACGAGGCTCCTGTTGTCAAGACTGCCCCGACCTACGAGGCTCCAGTTGTTAAATCTAGTTCGACCCACGAGGCTCCACTTGTTCCGCCAACCTCGACCTATGTTGTCCCAGTGATGCCAACCTACTCGCCAGCTAAGACCTCCAAGGCGAAGCCTTCCACTACTCCTTACGCAACCACGCCTTCTGGTAAGCTCGGGACCTCAGGAAAGCAATGGGCTATTACCTACTCTCCATACCAGGACAACGGACAGTGCAAAGACTCTGGATCCGTCGCCAGTGATATCGCCATAATTGCCAAGGCTGGCTTCACCACCGTCCGTGTATACAGCTCCGATTGCTCCGGTCTCCAGAACATTGGTTCTGCCTGTGAGACCCACGGACTCAAGATGATTCTCGGTGTCTTCATCAGCAGCACTGGAATCTCTGGGGCTAGCGAGCAACTTACCGATATCGTCAGCTGGGGCAAGTGGAACCTTGTCGAGCTCTTTGTCGTGGGTAACGAGGCTGTCTTCTCGGGCCACTGCTCCGCGGCCGAATTGGCTGCGTTTATCGCGACCTGTAGGACCGCCCTGATCGCTGGAGGATACCCTGGACTCATCACCACCACCGAGACCCTCGATATCTGGGAGAAGAATGCGGCCGTCCTCTGCCCTGTAGTCGATATCGTTGGGTGCAACATTCACCCTTTCTTCAACGCCGCTATTGACGCCGAGCACGCTGGGGAGTTCACAGCATCTCAACTCAAGATCGTCGATGGTCTCTGCCCAGGAAAGTATGGTGTCAACCTCGAGACTGGATGGCCTGCTCATGGATCTTGCAACGGTCTGGCCTGCCCAAGTCCGGAAAACCAAGCGACTGCCGTCAAGAGCATCTCCGACGCCGTCGGGGGGAAGTCCGTCATGTTCTCTTATGTTAACGATTACTGGAAGGAGCCAGGCGCGTTCGGCTGTGAGCAAAGTTGGGGTTCTATCCAGAACTTCCAGTAAGCCTAACCCACTCGCCGAGTCAATCATGCATATGGCGTCAGTTCATGTGCCTTCTAGAAGAGAATACTTGAGTATTTGAAAGGAGGAGAGGGAATCATGAGAGCTTTGGAAGACACGGAATGGATTTTGCATAGGATCGACGGATAGATCTTGATGAAGTTCACGCGCATGTTTGGAATTGGGATGTACGGCAGGTGTGTGCAAGGTTGGAAATGCAAAGCGAGCATCATGAGTGGCTAGGAACTTCCCCTTGATGAATTTTTCTAGGCATGGACGAAACCTTACTGTAAATTTTAGTGTTTATTAACCCCGGACAATTGCACTATATTCTTCATTTGCGGTCAGGGTCCAATTGAGCAAGTCCAATTGAGCAAGGACAGGACTGCTTGGCTACAGACGATTACTGGCCAGCTTTGATCACTCCGGCACCCCCTCCGCGCCCCACGGCTCCTTCAAGGGAATCGAGGACTCCTCTTGGGGGGCTCCCTTGCACTTTCCACCGTGCTTACCGGGTGAGAAATGCGTTTCTTTTCTTCGTCACCGAGTCAAAGGGTGAGTAGCAATACAGCATCGAGGATATGAAGCAGCCAGCTTCTCTGGGCGTGGAAGATTTCCCCCTCTATCAGCCGCTGTCTGCGTCTCTGAGCGGGCAGGCGATCTCTGACAGCGTGGCGCTCCTGGTCCTCCTGTTGCGAGACGAGCGGCATGGACGGCGTGAGTGGGACTGTACAGATTTAATGGTGCCCTTCTCGCACACACGACGATTCCGACGAAGTGCAACCCAGGAGAAAAGCACCCGTGATTACGGCCAGTCCGCCATGGTGCCCCGTACGATTTCCCCCGAAAGTCCACTCATTCGGAGCCTCCCAGCCAGAGCACGAAAACGAGGGACTGTACATGGATCGGGCCGACCCAGAAGGAACGAATGAGAGCGAGGAGCATCTCCTGTGAGGAACGGACCTCTGCCTCTCAGCAACGTCGACAGAAATGAACGTCTGGCGCCGCGCGCCCTCTGCCCCTGCACAGATACCAGTCCCGACCGAGCATGTCACACGAAGACGCCGCCAGGACGCCCGGCAACGCAACCGTAATCGCAATAATGTTGATCTGCAGAGGAGACCTTGTCAGCCAGCTCCACCCCGAGACACGGTTTCCCTCCGGGGGAGATGCAGAAGGGGGGTGCCAGGACGGCGGAGGGCACGGCTTCGGCGGCGGGCTCGATCTGCGCCGACGCCGTGCAGAGGAGGATTGCGAGCACGGAGAGAGAGCTGGCAGAGGCTCGCATCGTGTTGGCTGAGCTTCCTGGGATGTCGGCGATGGATGGCAATCGGGCGTTTGATGTGAGATGCGAGAAAGAGAGAGCCTGTGAAAGAGGTGTCGAGAAAGTAGCCAAGTGGACCGAGACATTAAGCGAATGTTTACATTTCCTGTCAAGCGAGACGAGAGGTATCTGGAAGCTCTTGGCAAGAATGGAGGCGAGCTTGATGCCTGATGGAGCAAGCAAGGAATGAAGGCCCGCTCGGCGCATATCCAGAGTAATATACATAATTATACACATTTCGCATATGGTACAGAAACTATGAGCCCTGCGCCGCCATCTTCTTGGCCAACACCTCCGCTTCAGATTCCAGAGACCGAATGGCTTTGTAGTTGACGTATCCTACGAATACATCGATATACTCGATCTCCACCTCGAATCGATCGCCAATCTTAATATCCTCTGCTTTCGTCCATGACGGTACATCCATCTTTCCACCAATGAGCAATTGAGAGACGACCCCTCCAGTTGAGTTTGTGGCGATATTGACACTTCGCACGGCAAAATCGAGAGGACTAGGTAACTCGGTCTCGCCAAACTTCCAGGCCCGGAGAAGCAGTTGCAATGACCACAACCGCACATTTTTGGTTGTCATAGCCGCAATACGCTTCTCCCGACCTGCCATTCGCGGCAAGATCTGTTCGAGTCGGGCTGCAGATATTGCAAGATAGTCGTGTGAGATGCTTCCAGCAAGAGACTTTCCGGTCCTAGCCTCTTCTAACAAGGCGGCTTCGATTTGGAAATGTGCAGCGAGATCGCCGTAACGGCGCAAGGGACTAGTGACCTTGACAAACCCTTCCAAGGCAAGTGCTGCATGGGGCCCGGGAAAGACAGACGGCTGCACTTTGCCTATGGTAGCATAGTATTCCATCATAGTATTGATGGGTACTGACCCGTCGGCTTCTCTCGCACCATCCTTGATTTTCTCCAGAAAAAATTCCTGAGGGTTTTGCTTCTCGGGGTTAAGGGGAGTGACGCGGTAAGGGACTGGAATATTCCTCTCCTTGCACCATCTCGCTGCAATATCGCCAGCAAGTATCATACAAGACGCGACAGTCCCGAAGGCCTCGTGAGCAGTGGCAGATCCATCGGCAAACTTTTCTACATGGAGACAGATCGTTGGGTCTCCGAAATATTGGTGGGTTTTATTTGCAGACTTGGGCTTGGCCCACCCGAAGCCATCGAAGGAAACGGATACTTCGGCTTTGGGATGTGCAGTACTGATGCCGCCCTTTGACTGTAGAATTCTGGTCCGTGCTTTCGCAATGGCATCGATGATCTTCAACTGTTGCTTTTCTGCTTCGGAAAATTGATCTGCTGTCTTCAACGCACGAGAAGCAATGCTCGTTGTATCCAGAGTACCCGCCACAAGAAGATTATGTATGCGTGGAGTAGGCACATCGGAAACCACATCAATGAGAGTTGCTGGTGTCAAAAACTGTACGTTATGAATCAAGCCAGGCTCTATTTTCGTTTCAAGCAACTCTCCTCGTAAATTCATCCTTGCACTGAATGTCAAGCAAGGTTTGTTCGGCGAAATACTCCAGTGTGCTTGAACGTATTCCGGTTGTAACAGAGGAATCACTCTATCGGGCAAATAGATTGTTTCAGTCTGAGATTCAGCAAATTGAACCACCTTCCCTGCTGGGTCAAGATGTGCTGCAGGGTCCGCTGTGTGTATGTTGATCCAGTACTCATCTGCGACATCGGTAGATTCCAACGAGATACCATCATCGATTTCGTGGGCCGCCGTGTCATCAATACAGTATATCGGAGTGTCGGCCCAGTCTCTTCGCAGGTCCTTTAGCTTGTCTGATAAGAGGCCATTTTCAGGATTAGGAACTGGGAATGAGCGCTGCTGAATCGAATCTGGCCGACTGTTGTATGGTAGTCGGAGCTCGAAGCCAGTTATGGTCTCCCACGGCGGCAGGGCGCCCAGTTCTTGCAAACAAGTCCATCCGGTAGACCGATCGAGTCTCACGTCGTGGTACTTATTGATAGCCCGCAGAATCGCTGAGCCGACGCCGTTCAACGAGGAGTCTGCATTAAAACTTTCCAAGCATACCCAAGACTCGAGGAATCTGATAAAATGAAGGTCACATACTGTAAAGGCTCCCCCAGCCACTCCGGACCTGAAATTTTCGCCAGGCGCCGAAGTCTTTGAGGATGTGCCTATCATGCCGTAGGGTGTGAAAGGACGGTTATTTCGGCTGATGTCTATGAGCTTACGAGCATTTGCCGCAAAAGAATCAAGATGAGAACGGCGAGGTCTTGTGGCCCGGGATTGTTTGGTAAGCTTTGCATCAGAATAGGCGCGAACCCATCCCACCACTTTTCGGATATTTTCCACCTCGTGCAAGCTGTTGATTTCATATTGAGTATTGACACGCTGAGTGGAGAGATGCGACAAAGCCCTGAAACCAATGTCGTCTTGAAGGATTTTGCGGTGCACAGCGTATAGAGCAGCCCACGGGTACTTCCCGTCACTTTCTCTTTCGACTGTATTTTCTAGGATCTTGCCAGCAATATGGTCAAGCGTGGCGTATGTGTACTTGAGAGGGTCCGCCACCGTCCTGTGTGCATTGTCTAGTAAGTTCGCAGAGCGTTGATAGGTGGCATTGGCTTGATTCCAGAATTCAGTCATCTTCGAGCGGAGAGGTTTGCCAATCTCAATCGCGATTGAATCCTGAAAGCTTTGGAGTCTACCCTCCATTGAAGTATCTACTTCACTATCCGGTAAGTACGGACGTATTACATCCAGTTCTTCCGGCGACACAAATCCAGGGACGAAGAAAACAATCTTGTGTGTCTGCTGGTGCAACCAGCGACCCGACATTGTATAGAACTGGCTTTGTGAGCCAAGATCACGCACATATATCGCCAACTCTTGTCTTCGGCCGCCGGTAGTGCTATCTCAATCAGCACTTACACACCACCACAAGAGTATTGGACCTACTTGAGCTCAACAAGATCTCCAGGTAGAAAGAAGCTTCGTGAATCGCCCACATCAACCATATCAAATGTATCGTAGTCTAACCCACCGAGGACCTCTTGTCCAGGAACATCCTCTGTCTCCTCGAAGATCGTATAGTTCGGATTGACGATGCTATTGGCCACACTGCTCGGCAAAGCCCGACTCGTGGAGAAGTCGACCGGCTCATGAGACGCAGCATTCTCGCTTTCCCATTGCCGCAGGCGATCGCGAATTCCACCAGGAAGATCAGGTGGTGACGGCGATTCCGGCGGCGAGGTCGAATCCAGCGCAGAACGAGCCTGGGATATTCTTTAATGGCTGTAAACTCCACTGAACGAACGCTACTACTCACTTTGTAGCCAGCATCGGGAGACTGTATGCCTTTTGTACGTCTGATACTCAATGTATGCCCGGCATCAGGATATCGCCTGCCATCTCTATGTGGTTCATAATCTCGAAGACTTCTCGACCTAGGTTTACGAGTATTGTAAGGGCTGGCAGCCTTGGAACGGGATCTCGCGAAACATTTCCAGCAGACGAATGGCTGAGTAACTTTTCTATGAGCCTGGACGCGTAGCATAGTCGTCAAAAAGTCGCCCGAAAATCTAGCAGAGTTAGGCGCGATTATGGTCCTTGATGCGTGGGAAACTTCTTTCACGAAAAAAATTGGGGCGACGCGCTCAGAGTTATCATGTGGGCCGTGCGCTCTCCCGACAAGCATTTAGATTCAATTGTGATTCCCCGGACCAAAGATCCTACTGAGTAACTAGGTATTGACCTTTCTACTAAATACAACCCATCTCCCCTGGTATGTCAAACACTTTGCTCTTACAACCAAGTCCTTGCTAGCATGATGAACAAAAATAGCATGTATTACCTGAATCACAGTCAGTTTACTGGCCTTATTATGTGGTTAATATCACCAAGATCTCTGACTATACCTTACAATCCGATATATAATCGCACGTACTGGCAGCTTCACTAGCTAACAGTTGCAAGCAGTAGCATCAGCCTTGATGGTCGTCATGATCTCTGCGAAGGTACCAGCAGGGCACTTCAAGATTCTCTATTTTGCATCTGCCGCCTCATACACCTCGAAAGATTACGATGTCTTGCCCGCACCTCTTCCAATCGCAGAATTGTTTCGGACGCTCGAAGAAAGGTATGCCGGTATGGAGAGCAAGGTACTCGGGAGCTGTCTTGTGACAGTCAATCTGGTCTATGTTGATATGCCGGAGAACGCGGATGAGAGTGAATTCGTCATCAAAGACGGCGACGAAGTTGCTATCATTCCACCTGTGAGCTCTGGATGACAGGGACTCTAAGCATCAGGTTCTATCACCTATACATATTCACCGGACAAGTGGTGTTCCCCCCAGGCCAAAGTTGAATGTCAAAACCTGGGAATTGTCGAGTCGCCCACAAAACAACAACCAGGTATGTATAGTGAAGCCACACTACGGGTTCAACAGTGACGTACCAGCGGAAGTGAAATCTATCATGTCTATACTCATCAACTGTAACGCGCCAGGAATCAGGGACCATATGGTCACGCCATGCATTCATACATCGACTACCACATAAGTCTCGAAGACCTCTCTACCCCTCAGCACCCAGCAACGGCCGCTGTTCATCATTCTCTACCAACCTTTTTCTGCCCGCAGTGTTCACCAACCTCAATCTCCATTCCCTCCAAAAACCCCACCACCCGTCCCCCCTCCGAGACCAAGCACGACGCGCCCAGCTCCCCGCAAAGAAAGCACCGAAACATAACCCAAAAGTTGCACATGCGGCAAGCACACTCACAGCACACGCCAAGATCGTGATAGTTGAGATATTGCATCCGAGAGCTTTGGTGCGCAACTCCCATCTCTCCGTCGACAGCGGGCAGATATACGGTTTGGAAAATGGGGCGAGGAGTTGAGGGTGTGACGGGTTGGGAATACATGCCCCGGACTGTTCCACGGCATGTCAGAAGTCATCCATAAATCTCGAGAGGAAAGAAATGCGAGCGCGGGCACAATGGAGAGGAGGGGTAACGGGCATACAGAAGGACACCAGCTGCACGGGGCGCTCCTTGTCCCTAGACACTCGCCACATTCCTGCTGCGTCCAGCACAGCTTTAACCACTCATTGTAGGGAGTGTCGCTGCTGTTGTGTGCACAGGACTGGAAGGCTCGGTGCTGAAATCGTGCCATATCGTTGGACGCTCGACGTCAATCAGGTGATGAGTGGTTCTCATTAGCTTGCCGGTCAGCTATCAGTGACATCGAGGACATTGATGCGCCTCCAGATACGAGCATGTCGCATGGACCTCATCGGAGCTGGAAAGATACGTGCATGTCGGTCAAACCTGTTGCCGCCAAGAATGCAGGGGCATGAAGATCACGTGTACGTTAGAGTTGAAGTACGCGTGCGGCAGTTCACTCTCTCATGAGATCTTGTGGGAACTATCTGTTGATGGATCATTAAAAAATCGTACACGAATTGAGGGTTCTGAATATCAATCGATCTACCGGCAGCTGCCGGAAACCCCCCACAGTAGGAACCTGCGCTGGTGCACACCCATTGTGCAGCTCACCTGACCGGGTCTGTCTCGTAGATACCACAGTCAGAATGCAGCAAGTGCCACCACGGTACAGAGGCTGGAACCTAATGCTCCAGTAATCTCAATGAACCCTGAACAACTACGTTTTCGAGAATGGATCCGGGCGGAATGTCAATGGTGCTACCCTCGGTTGCCACAATGATAACGGTACCTTTCAGAGTGACACCACGGCCAAGATTGACAGCTCCGGTGATGGTCAAGTGGTCAAGCTCGATGATCTTGGGGATACTGCCAATGCGCTTCTGGAAATCCGAGACCTTCTTGAAGTCGTTACCAAGCTTGATGAGAGGAGCGGGACCGAAGCGGCTGGGGTCGATTTGAAGCTGGCCATGCTTCAAGGAGTACAGGTCTGACTTGACAAGCATCAGATCAGAGCAGGTCTTGACAGGCAAGAAGCGTCGACGCGGGACGTTTACACCATGGGCATTCTTGAAGTGACGAATGGCAGCTCCAACGGCTGTCTCGAGTTGGACGATGGAAATGTCGGACTCGCCCTTCTTGTCCGCCGGAATCGACTTGTTGTTCGGGATGATCTCCATCTCCAGCTCATTGTTTTCGACGATCCGCTTGACGGCCTTCAAATTAAGCCAGATGTTGTTGGTGTTGAAGTACTTGAACTTCTTGATCGACTTGAACTCATTGGTATGCTCCTTGGGAACCTGAGCAATCTCGAGCAGACGGACTGACCCTTCATAATCAATTATGGTTCCACCCTTGACATCAGCCTTGGTCTTGTCGGTCAATTCCATGATGTACTCAGCGTCGGTCTCGACCATGTGTTGCAGAATTCTGAGGTCAACAACAGCGCCCAAGTTATCGACATTCGAGAGGAAGAGAATTTCAACGCCTCGGGCAATGAGCTTGTCCAGGATCCCGGAATTGTAGAGCGATTCGAAGACATCTCCGTGTCCCGGAGGATACCAGTCGGAGATTTGCGAGTCGTACGACTTGGGTGCTGGGAGGAGGGAGTCCTTCAGGATTCTGGGGTACCGGGATTGGTTGAAGGTCAGGATATCGATGTTATGGCCTTCGTATTTCTTGATAATATTCTGGGTATCATCGTCGGTGTTGAACGAGTTCATGAGAACGAAAGGAACATTGACGTCGTAGGTCCGATTAAGGTATTCGATTTGCCTGACTGAGAGATCGAGGAAAGACATGCCATCACGGACCTCGATGACCGACTTTGGTCCCACGCATCCCATGGAGGTACCGAGACCTCCATTAAGCTTGAGGACTGCGAGCTTGTTCAAGAAACCGACCGACTCGGAATTGGCGAGTTCGTTGTAGTCAACAACCTGATTTTGGGCGGGTGGCGCAATACGATCCCAGTCCCTGTGCCCGGTTAGCCGATGCATTGCCACGCTCAGGCCAGAATCTTACAGTTGGTTTCCCTTCGCCTTGTCATTCAAATATCTTCGGAAAAGGGCAAAAAAGTTGTCCATCTCAGTCTCGAAGAGCTTTCATAAATTAGCTAGGTGGGTATCACAGGCGGGGAACACAGGGGACTTACCTTCTTCTCGGTAGAATCAGTGACGCTATCCGCCAGGTTGTTGAGGGCGTTTCGCATTTGGCTTGCAGCTACGGATGTCGACGTGTTCTCGAATGCCTGGCCACCTGTGGTCAGCTCTGCAATCCCTCGGCCATTCAGCTCTTGGTAAGAATTTGGACCTGGCGCTGAGGGGTCCGATGCTCTATGAACAGCTTCAGGGGAGCCGGACTCGGGAGATGAAAGGTCAGTGTTGGAGCGCTCATGCCTGCTCCAAGAGGCAAGGCTTAGCTGTACAGATGGGTGAAGTTGCAGGTCTGATGCGGAAGAACTTGATGGTCGGAAGGCGGGGTGTATCTCGATGCTTTCCCTTCGTTCGATTGGCAGAATCATGGTTCCGGGTCCAAACTCTCGAGGTTGGTGGTGTAGGTCATCAGCACTGCCAGGGAATGCCGGACACGAATGAATACAGATTCCAGGTAGGTATAGACAGTGAGTTGATGATGTCTCCCAGTCTGGCCAGGTGCGCGCAAGGGTAGTCCCCTGCGCCCATTCTTCCATGGCAGCAAGATGCGATCCGAACAGTGTAGGCGAGGGCGAGAACGAAATTGTGAGGATGCTCATTCAACGTCACTCTTTCTGCGCAGATCGGGGGCCGCTGGTCAAGAGTTCACCTTCAATCCGGCCCCGTCTCCCTCGGCCCACGTCGGCGAGCCACACGGTATGAATGGAGTCCAGTAGTCTGCACACGGAATCAAAGAAATGCAACCGACTCACCATGTGTGACTGGGTCTTGCCGTGGTGCTTTCTGGCAAACTCAGCCTTATCGCCATCGGCACCACCAAGAGCCGACTTCAGGTGGCTGGGCAAAGCACTCTTCAGTGTGGAAGCCATCTCGAATTGTGTGTTTTTGAATTCGCGGGTTCCAGGGAACAAGGGTGGAGGTTCGCTGGCCGGAGGAGACCGTTGAAGGTAGGAAGATTTCTGGTTTCTACGGGAGAAAGGAGCCTGGTTAGTAAATGCTTAGGCAGCACAGGACAGTGGGAAGAGATGGGATGGCATGCTGGAATCTGAGCAGCGGGAGGAATGAGATTCGACTGCTGATTGGAGAGGAAAGAACTTACTACTGCAGGTCTCTCTACCCGGAATACTTGCGAGCAGGGCAGAGCAAGCAGGGCAGAGCAAACGAAGAGAAAGCAAATCGGGAGAAGAAAAGAAAAGTTCAAGCCAGAGGCCGAGGGAGATAGTTCATGGAGGAGGTGACTGGAAAGGGAGAGGATTTGATTATGTATGGGCGAATGGTGCAAGTCCCAGTGCCCTGGCCAGTCCTAATCTTAGTGGTCGTCGTACTAGTACTAGTAGGAGGAGGCTTGACGGGGTTATAAATTCGGACAATTTTGG
>JAENRP010000081.1:0-80392 GCA_024741835.1 Diplocarpon mali | reverse complement strand
AATAATTTTCCCCTTTCTCGAAGGGTCGATCAGGCTGGCGCAAGCGGGAGGGGCTGCTTACGGTAGCCATACAAGTCAGTCGGGTAAGTACCCACAACAGCTCCGACGGTGTCTGCTACAGGGGTTTTTCCCACGGGCAATCTCGGAATTTTGCTAGCCTCCCGCCGCATTCTCGTGCTGGTGGCAGCTCATCGCTTCCCTCCCCAGCCATTGATCCGCCTCGGTCTGTTGAGGTCCTGTGGGTAGCTCCCACCTACCGACCTCCCCACCTCCCTCGTCGCTTAACAGCGTGGGCTTCGGCTTCGGCGTCGGCTTCGGCGTCGGCTTCGGCTTCGGCTCCGGCTCCGGCTCCGGCTCCGGCTTCGGCTTCGGCTTCGGCTGCGTTCATATCATATCATGCCGTCCATTCTGCGGGACGGTACTGTACTGCCCTGTACTGTATTGCCCTGTACCTGACTGCACGTTCATAGCCCGAGGGACCTCGGTCTTGATCTCCCTCTCATCTGCTGGCCTCCTCTCCCTCCCCTCTCCAGACTGGTGATGAGCCGGCAAGGGGCGCCCCAGCATCATGCTCCCACGTCCAAGTAGCATCTAACATCATCCGAGTCCCCGGGACATCTGAGTCCCCGCCCTCCGCCCAACCTGATTCTGCCTCCCCCTCGGAGACCTCCCCACCAGGCGACTACCCGAGACTCAAAACCCAGGCCGGGGCAGAACAAGGCGGTGACAAAGATGATCCCGACTGCGCAGCTCTGTCTCTCCTTGGTCCCTTTCGTAGCCGTCCCTCAGCTGCCCGGGGAATCGAGCGAGCCTCTTCCTCATGATCGGGGGCCTCTGCCCGACTTCCCATCCGCCATCCGCCATCCGCCGCCGGCCAGACACCCGTCAGCCACAGAGCAGAGAGGTCGTCCATCGTATTTCCACGGCCAGCTGTGTCCCAGCCCGCGGACACGATCACTCCCCACCCTCCCTCTCGCGACGTGCCAAGACGATACGCCACAGATTTACCGACTCCCGTTCGGAATCGGGATCGCACGGGTATATGCACCACAGCTCTCTTCGTACGTGGCAAGCTTGGGCCTACCTGGGTAGACCCGCGTAGGTGCACGGCCGCGTCGTTCGACTGCACGAGCCACCGGGGCCCAGACCAGTCCAGACCAGTCAACGTATCCAAGTGGATGTAGAGATCACGAGAAGTATCAGCCATGGCGCGATATCTGTATGCCGGGGGGTCGGATCCCCACCGGCCTGGACGGCAAGTGCAAAATGTGTCCTTGTCTCTGCCCGGTTTGCCCACCGCACGCCCGGGTGTATGTCAGGCCGTGGCCATTTCCTTGGCTATTTCCTTGGCCCAAGCCAAGCCTCGCCTCGACTTGCTCGGAGAGAGTTCCTGCCTTCCACCGCAAACCGGCCCATCCACCCAAGGCAGAGGCGTGCATCCCGCGGGCATGCTTCGGCGCCCGGCATAAGACCCGTGAGACGAGAGATGTCCGGCCCGAGCCGAAACACCGGCAAGTGGCTGTCGGGGCCGAGAGCAGTCGTTCGCTCACGGCTTTCGTCCCGAGAGCCCCAGCACCCCAAGGTGAGGTGCCGGGGCACAATCGGTGTGACTTGCTATCGCGGAGCCCCGGACCGCCCGGCAATTCCTACTTCGGTTCCGACACTCGGCGCAAGCCGCGGCTGGCCAGCACGCGCGACTTGCGATCCGCGGACGCTTGAAGTGCCTCGAGACCGACTGGTCTCGGTCCGAACTTGCAGTCCATCTTCCGATCCCAGACCCAGCGATGCTGCACGACGACGACATTGCCTCATCGGCCTGGTAGTTGGACAGAAAGGCACATGAAAGCCGTTTTGTTGCACGTCGCTCGGATTGTCTACGATCCGGCCGGCTTGGAGAAACCTCGAGGCGG
The DNA here is from genome assembly GCA_024741835.1 of Diplocarpon mali. Taxonomy (NCBI): domain Eukaryota; kingdom Fungi; phylum Ascomycota; class Leotiomycetes; order Helotiales; family Drepanopezizaceae; genus Diplocarpon; species Diplocarpon mali. The sequence continues at coordinate 78,482 of JAENRP010000081.1, read as the reverse complement.
ATTTGATCGGTTGCAGTTGCCAATTCGTTGTGATCCACCCCGCTTGCTGTAGCCTACCTAGGGAGGGTCACGCCGAAGCCGTGCCAAGAGGGTGGCAGAGCCACAGCTTTAGTGACAGGAGAAGAGGAGGGCCCAGCGGCGAGAATGGCTTTCAATTGCTTGGGTGGCTGTCAATTGTAAATCAAAACCGTGGTATCGAGCAAATGCCTACGCAGGAGGAGAAAGAAGGAAACGCCGCTCGTAGACACGCGAAAAAACGCGGGGGGAAAAAAGACGAGAGAGGAATAAACCCACGTCATGGCCCAAACCCCAAAAATGACTCCGACCGAGATGCAAATGAAAACAAACAAGAGATGGGCGCTTCAGTACCCAGCGCCGTGTTGATGGACCGGACATTGACCAGGATGTCCGACAAACCACTGCTGGATGCACTTGTAGTGGAATCGACAAAAGCACTCAAGTCGACCCATCAATTCCCCGACTTCGAACTCCTCCAGGCAAATTGTACATTCGGCATCGTCTACGCAATCTTTTTCGCTGGCTTTGTAACTGACGAGGCCGACGCGGCGGGTTGGAGTCACACTGGATTCTGCGGCCTGGACTACTGATGCGAGGGCGTCTTCACGGGCAGCTATACGAGCTTCGGGGGTGCTTGCAGTAGGGGTGGGGACAGAGCGTGCCAATGGTGAAGCGAGCGAGCTCTCAGCTTGGCCGAATCGGTCGCCGCGAGGAGAACGAGACTCGGAAGTAGAGGGGAGGGCTGGCCTTGTTGTTGACGAGCCTCGCTCTGCATCACTAATGCACTTGAGCACGTGCTCTTGCCGCAAGCGTTCAGATTCATGGAGAGAGCTTGAGGGCAACTCCCGGTGGCAGACCCAGCACTCGTCCTCCTCTCTTAATGGAGCCCTAGACTCAGGGTGATGTCGATTCATAGGACCAGAGTGTGCCGATGAAGAAGTAGGATGGCCCTTGTTTGGGTCAGCAGAGTACAACTTTCACGCGTAAGAGGGTAATAGAGATCATAATGGTTTCCGCAGATCTATCAGGGCTCTCGTACCAGCGCGTGGTTTGTACCGACCTGGAAACTGTTAGTACCGAGTGAAGGTCTACTGCTATGAGAACTTACTGTACTGCTTCGGGATCGAATATGTAGATCTTCAGGTCTCATCAAGCTATTGCTACTCTCCGAGTACGAAGATGTGGTTGGGTTGGATGGACTCAAGTTGCTGGGTTGTCGTTGCCTTTGCTGTCGAGTGTAGATGGCGGATAGATTCGCTGGGGTTTGAGTCGAGTTCCTTGAGTGGTTAGACGTTACCGTCTCGCTCACCGAGCGACCGCGACCTTGCTGCGAAAGTCGACGCCGATTCTCCGCGACCTGAGGAGGAGCAATATTTGGATCTGGAACACATGGATTACACAGTCGGACGCGCTCCCCGCCACCAAGATTCTCGACAGAGGTAGAGGTTCCAGCACCTCCGTATTCAAGAGTCAGCCTTGAGATGGTAGTGGGGGAAGTTGCTTCTGATGAGGGCTGAATAATGTAAGAGAATGGAATTGTGATTCGGTGCGGCGAACAGTTTCCGCAGACAACTCGACCGCATTTTCTACTACCCAGTCAGATATCCCCGACGATGGGCATCCCTACACAATCCGGAGCCTGGGCAATCACCTGCAATGATGTTTTCTTACGAAAAAGCCTGTCGCAGATAGTCAGTCTTGTCGATCAGGCATCCTCTAATATGTCTGAAGACCTACTAAATTGCGTTCTGCAAATTGGACATATTGTTACTTCGGCATCTGGCTGCCATCTAGGGATAACGAATCGCGCCTGGTCTAGGCTATGCATATCCCCATTGTACTGCTGCCCTATCCGACTTGGGCTTAATGTATGGGATAGCAAGCGCGTGGCTCCAGGCGGGTCCGACCCAGATGCCGGACTGCCCTGGAAAACCCTTGACACACTCTCTAAGCCTTGAGCTAGAGCAATGACTAGAGCCCCAGCAGAGCTTGATACAGTATCGTTGCTATCTTTGGCTTGATGGACCGACGGACTGCCTCTCTCGCTGCTTGCCGTATCTGAAGACCTGAAGGCTCCAATGCGCGAGTTATCACGATAACCATCATCAGACATCTGTACAGCTGTCTGTGCTCCTCTGTCCAGCAAAGTAGATACGCCTGTTGATGAGTTTGCTGCTGTCGAAGCCTGACTGGCCCGAACTTTGAGGACAGACTTTCCTCGAACACTACTCTCTCGTCCCAGACTCTCTTCGACATGCCCTTCATATTCTTGGCTGGTAGACAACGAAAACGAATTGTTTGCTGGTACATCTGCAACGGATATAGAGCCCAGCTCTGGAGCAGGGATGGGTGGAAGAGGGCGTTCATCTCTGCTACTAGCAGACGATACACACGCGGGCTCCATATTGCTATCCACAGGTCCAAGCAACGAGAACTGCATATAACCGTATTGAAAAGCTCGAATCCAGGAAGTACTTTTAGGGACTTCAAGCACGAGTGCGAGAAGTTGCAGCAAAAGTATGTCTTTGGTTCAACAGCCCTCACTTTGTGCTGTGGAGTTTTTTATCAGCCTCTGTCGAAGCAGTGATAAATTTCCTAACCTGGGACTTGATATAGCCGGCTTAGGGACAGGGGATCTCCAGGCGTTGGATTTTGTATCGATAGGTCGACTCAGGTCTTGGGTCGGGTCTTTGGGAGTCTTTGAGTGTTCATTCGAGAAGGCTGTCTGAGGCTATAACCGGCCTGTGGTTGAATGTTGGGCCAGACAATACCTCGGGGAAGAGGTCATGCTGAAAAATGTCAGACATGCTTTGGTTGTTCAAGAAATGGGCAGCGGACCTACAGCCATACACCTTGCCTCTTAGTCCTTGCAATATCATACAATAAATTTCTCCAACATTGAGAAGTGGTACTGTCAGCAACAGTGGCGTCCTTTTGAGCTTTCATACATCACAGATCTATGAATGCCAGAGCTGAAGCGTAGGTAAATTTCATGAGAGCATAATTTATAAACGCAAGTGGGGTAGATAAAAGAGTGCGCAGTAGTGAAGCAGCATGCGACAATTGATCAAGCTCCGTTTGATCTTATCGAAGTCGACGATAAGGTTGGCTAGTGCCGGGGAAAATCCGCTATTGCAATATTATTATACTAGTATGTAAGATCTCATGTATTTATCGAATATTTTATTTTATTACCATTTGGAGGCGACGCTCTTAATGTCCACAGGCTCTGGGTACATTAGTAATGGTATTTCTCTCTCCTTCTCTTTCATTGTAAGAGAAAAGCTTATTCAATTATCTAGCAAGGGTTTTCTCAAAACAGCTTGTTGTAGCCTCAAAAGGGAAACCCCCACAAGTGATAAAGAGAACCCGCAAAAAAAGGGATTTTTCTCTCTTTTTTATTTATTTATTTTGAATATAATCTACTTTTCAAGATATTTCGATGCTTCAAATACATCATAATTCCCACTCCCAAAAAATTTATTTCTGCAGCCTATTCGAGGTTATGAATCAAAAGCATGTGGCCATACAAGCAAGTCATATGAAGGTTGTATAGCCTAAAATGAGCATTGATCGAGGCAGGCTATGAAGCTGTTGAGCTGAGAGTAGACACATCCATAGGTGTTTTGTATCAATCTCTATGCATGTAATATCTATTCAAGTGAGTTCTGTGAGTCCTCCCCTTGAGAACAGCATAATTTGAGATATGCTATCAAGACTAGGTAAATAAAGTATTCGGTTCTGGCAGCGGAGGTGGGAGCATTTATCGATGAAAATAAACATGGCTCCAACTGTGATTTCGTTAGTTAAGGTATCAAGCAGCATTTTTTACCTAGGTAGGTACTGTCCCAATTTATGGCGCCACTATCACTAGCCACAGTTCATGAATCGCCCAAAACACCAACCTGACCGAGCGCCGCACATCACGGCATTTGTTCGCGCCGAAGTCCGACACGCCAATAGCTTTTGGTAGTCTACTATGATGGAAAACTTTATTGATCCAGCCTTGGACCCTGCGTTACAAGTTGGAGCCAGTTCCTCTAGCCAACAGCGACAGCAACAACAACAACAACAAGCCAGCAGATTGCATACGCCCTTAACCCCAAATACATCCCACCCATCTCCTGGTGTTCCTACGCATTCTGGGTACAACTCACTATACCTTCCGATTCCGCCTCACCAAGATCACATTATCGATGCCACGCCCCAGGTTACTGGCGGCAATGCAGAAAATACGGGGGGGGGAGGATCGCAGGACGGCGTCAATATCGATGGTAATGATCCAAAGCGATCCCGCGCCTGCGAAGCATGTCGAGGTCTGAAGGTCCGATGCGAGCCAGACCCTAATAATACGGATGGGCCATGCAAGAGATGCGCGAAAGCCAACCGCAATTGCGTCGTTACTCCGCCGAGTCGAAAAAGGCAGAAGAAAACAGACAGCCGTGTTGCAGAGCTGGAGAAGAAGATCAATGCTCTGACAGCAACACTCCAGGCGCAGGGAGCAGGCGTTGCAACTGTTGCAGCTGCTATAGCTGGTCAAGAAACGGAACAGCTGCCCAATGGGATGCACACTCGAATCCCATCAAATTCATACCAGCAAGTTACAAATGGAGGACATGGACTTCCTTATAATGCGAGTCGCTCGAAATCCCGACCAGACGCATGGGATTTGTATCCCCAAGCTCCAGAGGCCAACCCCTCTCAAAACTTACCAGCTCCCACTATGGCTGTCGCCGGTCAAAAGGTGAAAAAATTTGAGCCCATCTCGGCCGCCTCCAGCTCTCCGCTCTCACCAGTTGCAGGTGCGCAAAGACAAGCACAGGAGGCCCTAGGACCTTTTCATAATCTGGACGCTGCCAATCAAAAGGCAGCACCGACCCGCGAGTATGCTGATGTTGTTGACAAAGGTCTTGCTACAGTGGAAGAGGCTACCACATTGTTCAATTGGTATGTTGAAAAGATGGCGCCGCATATGCCTGCGGTTGTTTTCTCGAGGAGTACCACAGCAGCCGAGATACGTAAGACCAAGCCTATTGTCTTTCTGGCGATTCTTAGTGCTAGCGCAGGTGTATTGAACCCTGAAAAGCAACGAATATTGACAAAGGAAATAATGAGCATCCTTGCCGATCGAATTATATGCAGTGGAGATAAGACGCTCGAATTGATTCAAGCTATTATAGTTTCTTGTCTTTGGTATTGGACCCCAGAAAATTTTGAGGAACTCAAGTTCTACCAACTCATTCATGTTGCCTCTGTAATGGCAATTGATATCGGCATGAGCAAGAAGAGTAAGCTTCAGAAGAGCAAAGCTGCTGGCCTCTTTAGAGACAATCTATGGCGACGTACCCCGTATCCGGACTCGGAAAGCCTCGAGTCGAGACGTACATGGCTTTCTTGTTATTTTCTTTGTTGCAATGCATCCATGGGTCTTCGCCGACCTAATCTAGTTCGCTGGACGACTTTCATGGCCGAATGTGTGGAGGTGTTAGAGACATCGCCTGATGCGTTACCTTCAGACAAAAACTTTTGCCAATGGATCCGAAGTCAACGCATCGCAGAAGATATCGGGACTCGTTTTTCAATGGATGATCCTGGCGCGAAGGTCAGTATCGCAGACCCGACGGTTCAACACGCTCTGAAGGGGTTTGAGGTTGAATTAGATGATTGGGTCAACCAAATCCCACCGGAGGCCAATTCTTGTGGGTTGCTCTCTTTCATCTACGAGACATTATGCTGACCTTTGCGGAGCCTGTCTACAGGTAACTGAGCATGTCGTTAACCTCTATATGCATGAAGTTGCTTTGCACGTTGACCATAATGTTGAGGAATTCAAGCCCCCATTTACAGCCGCACTGCTCAGTGATGATTCCGGCGATGAAGACAGAAAACTCAGCTCCTCCCACGTCGCGGCGCTATCAATATGCTTGAAGTCTATTGATGGCATCTTTAGCTCCTTTCTTGCGTTTGATGTCGATACTATTCGCTGTCTGCCTGTCGCAAACTTTGTTCGGGTTGCTTATGCCGTTGTTATTCTTATAAAGATGTACTTTGCAGCAGCTAACCCAAACAGCCATTTTGGCAAGGTAATAAACAAGGATAACATGAAGGTAGAGCAGTATCTGGATGGCTTAGTAGCGTTGTTTAAGGCCGCGGCTCATGAAAACAGGTCGCGGCTATCTCAAAAATTCCTCATGGTTCTTCTGATGCTCAGAACGTGGTTTTATCGTCAACGTGAGGAGAAGCAGGCTAGCGGTAGTTATAACGACTCTGCCTCTGGTCCTGCAACCGAGATTTATGCAGAAGCAAGTGGAGAACCAAATCAAAATTTAAAGGCCCATCAACTGGGTGCACAATCCGCTTACAGCCCTGCCAACACACCTCTTCGATTACTCAGTGAAGTTGCTACAGGTAACTCTGGAGGTCAATCACGCTCTGGAAGCATCAGGAATTATCCTGGGGCAGATGATTGGCAGCAGCAGATGCAACTCAATAACCCTTCCACAAACCAGAGCCACATGGCACAAGGCTTTGGAGACATGAGTGTCAACAATCTCGATCCATCCCTTGGTATTATTGATCTGGATCTCGGGTACTCAATGGGCGATGGGTTGGAGCAGGCGATGGGTATGACACTCGGCGTTGGGGACTACGATAATTTGTTTGTGGAAAATCGGTTCTTCGGTGGTTTGTTGGGGGACCTTGGTGACAATCTTTGGCCAGGTCAAGGAAACTTCGAGGGGGGCATATAACAAACTCCTCGGATGACGGTACGAGTTGAGAGTTTTTGATGGATTGGTGGTAATTTCGCTGCTTCTTGCAAGTCATCTTTCTCATTTTACAATTGACGTATTATAATATGCACCGATGAGGGGTTAATATTTGTTGTACATAAGCGACATATCTATGTAACGAAAGGTATGAACCAAAAATACGTACCTAGGCAACCATTCGAGGAGTTAGTAGCCTCTCACCACCCAAATTTTGACTGTGCTCTCCGACATCCGAAAAGAGCCTGGAAAGAACCGGAGAATTGTGAATGGAACACTGACTCTGCTATCCAGATCCTGACCATCCCCGCCCAGAATAATTATGTGCAGAGCTGCCAAGTACAGTATTTTCCACCAACCTAGTATATCCTCAATAAGGAATGCCGATGGAGTGGAATAGATGGAGAGCTTAATTGCGGTCGCCTTGACCTATCAACCTTCTTACTTACCCTGCTAATGCGCGAGTTTTACTCCGTAAAGTGGAAGGTTAACCTGCCTCGTTTGATTCTATTAATGGTGCTAGGGACGCCTCGATCTTTTCTGTTCTCCTCGTGAGCTAACTTGTTGTCATATACCCAAAATCTTGTCTAGACTTGCATACATATGCATATGCGTATATTCATGTCTACCATGTCTTTCCTTATTTCAACCTTCTCCCAGGCACTTGAGTAAAAAACATCGCTTTTGAGAATTGCTGCACAATTTCACACGTAAAAAGTGTGGTCCGTGACGCAATTGTGAGAAAAAAATCTTTACCCCGCCATACCTTAACCATCCAAGCTTTGCATAGTACTCCACAGTCACCAGCAACAACGAAAGGCGCAGCCAGCAGCAAGAGGCGCAGCTCCGGCGCCAGAAAATCTCAAGAGGTAAACCTATAAATTATTCCGCCGGCTCCGAGTCGCAGATGGATATTCGGCAGACGTAACACCATGTCGTTGTCTCAAAGAGTCTCGTCTTTCGAATCACTGTCTCTCTACCAGGAACGAGGCCGTTCGCAGTCTGAATCTCCATCATCGAGAGACCGCAAGCTCTCATTTTCTCCATTGCCTGGATCGTGGGACCCACCGCCAGCCCTTACGGAAAACGTAAACCCCATCGGTGCTTTTGAAGTTCCTCGCTTCAAAAGGATCCGTATGTCTGCTGCTTTCTTCACGCTCTGTCTATCACCAGCCTATTTAACAAGATGATTTCAGGGACTAGTTGGCTGACCCGCCGGATAAACAGTGCAAGTTATTATAGCAGTCATCTATTGTCTCTTCGCAGCTGGCATCGTTTTCGGCTACGCAGCCATCAAACCCGTCCTTATTCGCGAAGGAGTATACCGAGACCGCTGTACCCAAGATGAACTCGATCGCAGAGTCCGAACATGTTACGAGCAGGAAGTACATTTGAACTTGATGTTCACTGTTGCAGCCGTAGGGACAAATGTTGCTGCTCTCCCAATAGGAGCTCTCCTTGACGCCGCTGGTCCACGAATTTGCGGCATAATAGGAAGTTTCCTGCTGGCGATTGGCGCTTTGCTATTTTCCTTCGCAGGGCAATTATCATTTGACGGCTACTTACCCGGTTATTTATTTTTGGCTCTCGGCGGCCCATTTGTGTTTATCTCTTCTTTTCAACTATCTAATGCATTTCCGAACAACTCGGGACTTATTCTAGCTTTGCTCACAGGGGCCTTTGATTCTTCCAGTGCTGTTTTTCTCGTGTATCGTATCCTGTATCAGTGGAGTAATGGGTCGTTTTGGCCCAAGAAGTTTTTCCTTGTGTATCTGGTGGTGCCAGTTTCTATACTGGTTGTACAGCTGTTCATCATGCCAAAGGCGTCGTACAAAACAGTCGGAGAATTAGTGAAGCAGGTTGAGGAAGTCAACGAGGTATATGAAGATCAGGTGGACGAAAACACAGCTTTACTCCGCGAGGAATCTCACCAGCATCGCCAATCAGTCGTATCAGAGATTACGGATCTTCTTGGTTCGAAATCCGGAGCCAAGCACTTGAAACAGGAAGAGCACAAGAATCAAATATCTGGAGTCTGGGGAGCTATGCATAATAGTAGTGTCATGCAACAAGTCTTCTCTCCATGGTTTATCCTCATCACGCTATTCACGATGATCCAGAGTATGCGATATCCGAATTTTTTATTGTCTCTCATAGAATGCCTCAAGCGTCGAAGGCAAAATTTTCTCATTGACAGTGCACCAATCCTGGCACTTTGAAAAAAAAACATCAAAGAAGCAAGACTAACTCCGAGTTCTCCCTCTAGTGACTCGGATCAACTATTTTGTGGCCACCATTAGACCGCAGTACGAATTTATCCTCGGTGCATACGATAAGGCCGTTGAAATCAACACCTTTTTCGACGTAGCTCTTCCTCTCGGCGGCATACTCTCTATCCCATTTATCGGCTTGATCCTCGACAACACCAGCACTTTGTTCGTTCTCGCAGCTCTCGTGAGCATCGCCACCATAATCGGTGTTTTAGGGTGCCTGCCATACACTTGGGCAGCGTACGCAAACGTCTCCCTCTTCGTCTTATACCGTCCATTCTACTACACAACCGTATCCGATTATACCGCCAAAGTCTTCGGATTCCGCACCTTTGGTACCGTCTACGGGCTGATCATCTGCCTTGCGGGCTTATTCAACTTCAGTCAAAGCGGGCTTGATGCTCTGCTGCACAAGGTCTTCAACGGCAACCCGATATATGTGAACTTGATATTGCTAGGAAGTGCTCTAGCGGTGGGAGGGGCGCTGTGCGTCTACGTAGGTGTGCGATCGTTTCAAATGAGAAGAGGGGGCCTGGTAGCTGAAGCGGAACATGCTCGGGAGACTGTTATGCCAGGAGCTGAAATTCCCGACAGGCTGTGAATCTGAGATAATCTTATAGGACTGTCGACAAGAGAATACGAAAGGGATAGTACTCTGCTGAATTTACTAGCATATCATGGAGTTTACCAGTTGAAGTCTGCAAAATGTAAGCGAGAAAACTGTGTACCTCCAAGATACAAGCCATCGGCACAAATTTCAGGAACTTGAACCACATCTCCAGTCCTACTGGAAACCCGATTCCTTCCCATATCATTCTCTCTTCTTCGCGCTCTCTTCTCTACCCTTCTCGATCCAATTATCCAATCTCCCCTGCAACGGAAACGGCACTCTCCTGACGCCATCCCTTCCGAATTCTTCCCAGGCCCTATTCGCGAGCTGATTAACGCACGGATCAGAATCGGCTATCATCTCGACGGTAGGAGCGTCTGCGAACGTGACAGCTGTTGGTTTTGAGAGAGAGATTTTGATGCGTGGATAGTTGAGAGGTTTGCTTGGTGATTTGGTTGGGGCAAGGTGTGCTGATGTAAGATGGGGGATGAGTGTGTAGCGGATTATGCGGTTGACGAGGTGCTCAGCGAGGGCTTCGAGGGTTTGGAAGCTTGATTCTTCGGTTGACTAGATAACATGTCAGCTGGTGAATCTCTCAAAAGATCATTCTGACTTGCTATTCTCCATATCTACTAGAGCAGCGTTTTGAATGGACGGTGCTTGCAGGGCAAATCCAACAGAACATACCTTGACAACCAACTCTTCCAGCTCCCGGTATCCGTCAACCATCCAGTCCCATCTCTGCATCTCCACATCCACATACACCATCTGCTTCGCCAATCTCTCACAAGCATTAACGCCCACCAGAGTCGGGATCCTCAAGCCCCTCAACCTCAACACCATCGAATACGCATTCGGTCCATCTTTACCCTCCTCATACCCAAAACTACCCTTGAGACTAATACCATCTCCTAGCAACGAAGCTTTAGGTAATGTGACTTCGAGCTCGAACAACCGCATAGACTCGCACTTGAGCAGCGGTTCAGCCTCGGCTTCTTTTTGAACATCTGAAGCGTTAGATCTAGAAACACAGCCTTGATGCGGAAACTTAGGCAGCGTATCCTGTCTCGTAAGAGAGAAATGCACATACTGCACCAGAGCTCTCAGGTGCATCGGCACCGGGCAGACCTCATCAGCGCACAGCTCCGCGAATTCCTTACACGCAGCCAGGATAGCTTTGGACAGACTGCCATAATGCACTGTGGAAGGTGCAACGGTATCGGTGGACGAGGCGCTCGTGAATGGGTGTCTGAGGGAGATGCTGGCGGAGAGGAGGATGGGTTGTGGGATATTTCGGCGGCCCCAGGCGTCTGTGCCCACGGGGAGGATGGTGCTGAGGTTGGTGACGCGGATGAGAGTGTGTGGTTCGCCAGTGAGGTTCGTGAGGGCATGGGGAGTCAAGAGGGGTGGTGGCATTTTGAGGAAATATGTTACTGGAATCGAGCCGAGGTGTTTGATAAAGCGCAAAGGTTGAATAGGTGGTTGCTCTCAAAAATCGGTATAACGGCTCCCAGAACTTGGTGTTGTGCAGTTGCATGCAAAGCAGTCGCGAAATTGGATTTTCAGGACTAGATATGGGAGTTATCGTAGGGCCGAGAGAGCTTTGAATCATCGGTAACAGATGAAATGAGTGGTGCTCCACAGAGTCACACTACAATTCGTACACGATAGTTGGAGCGGCGCCACTCGAAGGTAATCTTGAAGCTAACATATTTCATTGTTGCGAATTACGGAATGGGATGTATGTGCAACAGACTACATGCACCAGATTCTTGAGATGACGGATGAGAGCGATTGCTAGGCTTCATGGTCTGAATCTGGAAGTTACATACTTATTGAGTCACACCTATAAAGGTTTTGCAAGTGAAGTTCAGGAGTTTGTTTCATCGTTCTATGAGGGTTTCCTAGCCTGAACCGATGATGAAATTGTAATTTTATGCTGCTCGATCTTCATGTAAAGAGTCGAGCGAGAGATATAGGGTCTCGAGAGAAGCGATGATGGTTTTTGCGAAAATTTGCAGGGGATGAGGGCAATGGCCCCATGCGATTTAGCTTTTACTGATGATACAGTCATTAGCTCGCCACAAATCGAGAGAGTTAGCACCTCATTATCCGATCCCTCGACGAGAGATGCACGCCAAATTTGGAAAACGCCAGCCCTTCAAATGCGCTCCGAACGCCACGCTAACTTTCATCACTCGACCCTGTCACTGAGCCTGTCATCACTTGCCGAACCCGTTCTCTGTGCATACCGGACAGATCCAGGAGCCAGCAGGTTCGCTTTTGAGACCAACGCAAGTCCAGTGAAACCATTCTAATGGACAGGCTTCGTTATCGCAGGCAACCATGTCCCCGTAACTAACGCTCTGGCATATACAGTATTTGTTGTTATCTCCACCATCTTCGTCGTCCCCTTCGGCCATTTCGTCGTCCCCGTCAGCGTCCTTACGTCTTTGAGGGGTCCCGGCTTCATCTTCGTCGTCGGATCCAGTGGCACCTTCGCTGAGTTCGTCGATCGAGGATGGAGAGTTCTTGTTACCTGGTCGTTTTACACGGACGAGGCCGGTCTTCTTGATCGGTTTCCTGGGCTGTCCACTTTGCCTGCTTCCATGGGGTGCTACCTTCTTTGAAATCTTCTGAGAGGCTCTTGGACCAGCACTTCCAGCCCGAGCTGAGACTGGCACGGGCGTAGCACCTCGTCCTGGAGTACCTGGAGCGTTTGATGAGGCTCGATTCGCCAGATGGCCACTATTTGTTATTAGAGCCCCTAGACCACCAGTTAACCTTTGTCTCTTAGCAGCAGCGGCGACTAGAGAGGATTCGCGGTTCCGTTGAAGCATCATCGCTGTGGCTGACGTTGTAGGGGCTGAGGACGATGCAGCACTGTTGATCGGTTGGGACTGGCCATGCGCAGGTATCATACGGGTCGGGTATTGATTAGGGTGCCGAGCGGGGACCATCTGAGCAGCGTTACTACTCGGGCCTGATGGTATGGCCGCTACACTGTGGTCGATACGTGATCCTGACTGGCGGGCAGGTTGAGGTCGTATTGTAGAGGGGAGGTCATCATCTTGCATTTCTCCTCTTTCCACCATCTTCTGGATGTGCTCGTCCAACCATTTGAGGTGTTTGTACATCAGGTCTTTCGATTTCTTTGCCAGCGCCATCTTGTCGTTTGTAAGGAGCTCGGCTTTGTCGTAACTTGCCATGATGACTTTTCTGTGAGAATCTTCCTTGGGGTTCGGCGTATGGCTTCCATTTGCACGAATCCACTTTTGAATGGCATTATCATGTTTGGAGATTATCGACATGCACTGGGCGACCTGTTCATCCTTGGCTTTGATCTCCTCCTGGAAATATGCGATTTCGTTCGGGAGATTGGCAGACTGGTGGGCAAACTCCTCAAGTATCTCTGCGGCATCTTTCTTTTGCTCAATATGGGCCATCTTGCCCCTCGAGCCGACAAAATCGATGGTAAGATCGTCTCTGGGCATGGTTGTTAATAGCGATGCCTTGTCACGATGCGCTGAACAGACGGACGGGTGTGCAGGTGTCGCAAACTCGTATGCTCACCTGAAAAAAAATTTGACGACCCGATTTATGCTGCTTCGCGTCGCGACGCGCCTTCCCACTTCGGTTGCGTTGCGGACTATGACTTTGACTGCTGTAGGGGGGCTGGTGATGATGCCGAGAAGCTTGTGCCGTCAGGATGAAGTGCACAATAGTAGATCTGTCAGCCTCGCGCTAAGCTGAACCTCTCTTTCACGGCAGAGCCGCAATATCGGCGATCTCGGTTGGTACCATTTTTAGACTTCCCCGTTCAACACGTCTTCTATACCAATATCGCCTTGCCATCTGTATAACACAAGCTATATCATACATATAGGGATATTTCTCGCAGCTTTCGCCTATGCTCTCATCCGGATTTTAATTTGTGACCAACAATTGAAGTAAGTATATCCCCAAACCTTTATGTACGATCCAGAGGAATCACTAATAAATATAAGAATCCAAAACTCAACATTCACCGTTTCGCTTGCAAGCCTGCTCGCCAATGGCCTTTGACTCCCGGATACGTCTGGATCCCGCCGCATGCTGCACTTAAAGGCCGAGACCTACATCACGACTGGATTCTCGATACGGTGATTCACAGCGCTTTAAAGAAGCCTAGCGGCATAAGGAACCTTGGAGACGTCTACCCTACTTTGGCCCCCTAATCTTTTTCGAGAAGATGGTGCTGTCCTCGAACGGCGTCGTGAAGGAATACTGGGAACCTCTCAGGCAGAATGGAGACCACCATAATGCAACACTGCTCGGGAAGGTGAAGCAACAAATATTCGAGAACGGAATTGTGCGGCCAAAAGGATACAATGTATCATGGCACTCAAATCCAGAAATTGAGAAGCACCATTTCGGGCATACTCACCCTATGAAACCATGGCGACTTACCTTGGCGAAAAATCTAATTATGTCGTATGGTATGCATGCAGGAATGGATACATACGTATCGCGCCCAGCAACTAGGGAAGAATTGGAGGATTTCCACAGCGAGGACTATCTAGACTATCTCAAAACTGCGAAGGTGGTATTACCAGACGACGAGACACCCAAAGAATTCAGTCTTGGAGGTACAGACTGTCCAATATTCGAAGGCCTTTTCAATTACTGCTCGATGTACTCGGGAGCTTCTATCGACGCTGCTCGCAAGCTCTGCAATGGCGAATCGGACATTGCCATCAATTGGTCTGGTGGTTTGCATCATGCCAAGAAAGCCGAAGCTTCTGGATTCTGCTATGTCAATGATATCACTCTCGCGATTTTACAATTGCTTCGAACATATCAGAGAGTTTTGTATATTGATATCGATATCCATCACGGTGATGGCGTGGAAGAGGCTTTCTGGTCTACTGATCGAGTCATGACTCTTTCGATTCACAAATATGACGGTCAGAATTTCTTTCCTGGTACTGGCGATCTTGATAGGACTGGCCCAACAGACGAAGCCAATCCAGGGGCTCACCACGCCATCAACGTTCCACTTCTTGACGGAATAGATGACAATCAATACACACATATATTTCGGACAGTTGTTGCTATGTGCAAGGACCATTTCAGACCCGAGGCAATCGTTTTACAGTGCGGTGCAGACTCGCTTGCTGGTGACCGTCTGGGCCGCTTCAACCTCCAAGTTCAGGGCCACGGAGAATGCATTAAATTTTGTAAATCTTTGAACATCCCTCTTTTGCTAATTGGTGGCGGCGGCTATACACCGAGAAACGTTGCGAGAGCCTGGGCACATGAGACCAGCATTGCCATAGGATGCGACGCGACGCTCAATCCCATTATTCCCGAACATACCCCTTATCGTTCTCACTTTCGCCACGACACGATTTTCCCTACTTTAGAGCAGATTCTGGGAGATCCTCGCCCCAATAGAAACACCAAAAAAAAGGTCGACGAGATCATACAGTCAATTACCGAACAGCTTAGGTTCGTGAATCAAGCTCCAAGCGTTCAGAGCCAGCAAATACCGCCCGATCTCTGCGGCATAAAAGATTCAGTCGATGACAGGATTAGGGAAGAGCATGAAGAACGAGAGCGAAATGAGGAGCGCAGGCGAGAGCAGGAAGCAGGTATAGGCGTTGCGATGGAGTGGGCCTGATCGTATCGAATGCCTTGACAGAGCACTACAAGCGAGGCGTTAAGGAGTTCGGGGCAAATTTCTCAAAGGGCAAAGTTTGACCTTTCATGTTAACATACACCAATTTTTATGCGAAGCAACTCTTGCTACTAGCTCAGCCATGCCCCAATTCGAGTGGGAACATATGTAGTATGTGCGACATGAGTATCCATGTTGATATTCCGGTACTTGGTACTTTCTCTTCCAACGCCCCTGGTATGTATATCTCCCTCCCAGTTTCGAGCTTGCCAATGTCTCTCTTATCATTCATTTGCATTCTGCGGATGGCGCCAGTCTTTTCGTAATCTTTGATTCAACGGCGTATCCCCATTAGTAATTATCTTGATAAATTCCGGGTCTGGGTCATAGAGCATGATGTGGAAATGCTCAACCGAATGGATCGACTTCAAGACCCTCCAATTTTTGAACCATATAACCTGTAAGCGAATAGTCAATACTTCGCCTCCAATGGAATATCACCACCTGACTTGCATTCTCCCTCCCAACAATATCTCCGAAGTTCTTCTGCACGAATTCTTCAAGTTCGCTCCTCGCCTCATCCGTCAAGTCGTCCGTCATTGGGTTATCTTCCAACTCAAACTTCGTCCAGACTACTAGGTGCACAATCTTGCTATCAATCCCATACGGCCAGTCATTCCATAGAATCTTCACATCGCCTTCACTCTGAAACGGCTTTCCTTCAGCCACAATCGGCTCCCTCCAGCCCAATCTCTCGCGTACAACGAAATTCATCACGCTGCCGTACTTTTGCTTCAGGAAGTAGCTGTAAGCGAAGTACCGCCTGAGATCTGATGGGATTCGCTGAAAGACATCGAGGGCGTTGTTTGCGATGATCTCTCGCACTTCCGCCCACGTTAGGGTGCGGTAGCTCGAGTCGGGTGTGCTGATGATGACGGTGTCTTTGGCTTTGAGGTTTTGGAGGAAGAGAGGGCACTCGGTCTCGCGCTCGGCGGGAGGGACATTAACTTGCCAGTATGGAAGAGGCTCGGACTTGGGCGTCGTGCTCCCCATTGTGGATAGATATGAAGATATGAGGGTCTTGATTGTCAAGTTCTTGGTGAAGGTGACCCGGGCGGTGTATGTCTCAGGTGTATCACCTCTCAGAATGTTGAAGATGTGAGACCCTATGTCCCTAGTGGCCACCTTCCGCGTCGGCTAATCGAGCTTAGAACATAACAGCCAGTCTATAACTCTTATTTACTCGGGGCTCGACCCCTGAAGAATGATTTTCTTACAACAAGTAGCTTAGAGAATGAACCCAGATCCGGTCTTGAATTCCCTCAGTCATACGATAACAGGATGTCTTGCTATCAACAGAGTTCGCTACCCATCTTCTTGTCGTCCCCGTCCAGAGCTACCTTCAAGTATTGCCTAGGCAGTCCTGTTGAGCTCTTTTTCGAATATTTCGAACTGTTTCTGTACAGTCAACGTTATGGTCGGCTTTGATCGCATCGTAACTATGGCCATAAGCAATGCGCGTTCGAGATTGGGTGCTGAGGATCCGCTTTTGGCATAAGACACATCAAGAAAGATTCGCCTACAACTGCTCTATTTACAACTGAGGTACAGGTTTTTGCAATCGCACCATTCGATTTATCATTACCACGATTCCTTAACGCCAGCCTCACAACTTAGTACCATCTCCCCTCCCATCGGACCGGCGCTCTGATAGAATGTAGCAAGAAGCCCGTTGATCAACGAGTTGTGGATGACCTGAAGCTCAGGATAGCCGAATTTTTGTCCGAAAGCTTCGAGTCGCGGCCCAGTGAATAAAAGTGTATACTGTCCCAACTATTCAACTGCTAGTATTAAATAGGTTGAGATTAGACGCTTGCAAGAACGAACGAGCTGAATGCACTCTCAGCAAAGTCTCTGGAGTTGGTTGAACAGCCAGTTTGTGAAGTCGACTCAGTTCACATCGACCAAGCTATCATTTTAAGGGCTCGGCCCATATAGCGACTTCTCGTTAACTCCAACCATCTAGCACCAGCGAGAGCATTTTGTTGTCAACAGAATGCAAGATTTAGTGCTGATCAGAAGACCTCCTAATATTGTGGGACTGGCATCAGTGGTAAGGCCATCGTTCGCGAAAGCCTTTCAACTTTCTTTCGCCAATTAGGGAAAGATAAAATGAATTACTTGCAAGCATCATTACCTGTTCTCACTTCCAGTAAGTGATAACTTCAAAACGTCAGGACTTGGGGGTAAACCGCACCGTAGAACACTCCTTATTTAAACGATGTAGGCAGGTGACTATTTATCATTTACCAAGGCACAACCGAGTTGCAAGGGAGTCCTGCAAATTGATATTCCCGCCCTTAAATACTATGCTTTGCAGATATGTAATGTGTACGGATGAAGAAGTTCGTAAACGCTAGACAAACTCGGAGGTAAGGAATGGGTACAGCTCATGTTCTATAGACCTTAGACTCTGCCTATCATACCTGCGAAAGATATAAGAAGAACCACTTTTGATCGTGTACTTGTTCCTGGGTGTGTATTTGTGCCTGATTGACCTCGATTTCGGATGATGGGACACGAGACCTTACTATACCATGGGAGAAGTGTTAGCAGGAACAGTTTTGATTAGACATGCCTGTCCACGGAATTGCAAGCGCAATGATTACGCGAGGTGAACATACATTTTACTTCTATTAACATTCGAGCCGCGAGGATTTACATGGAAGCTTCGCCGACACACTTCAGAGAAAATCAAGCTGCAGAACAGCAGGTGCAGAGGAGAAATATTATCATGATAGTTTCTAGAATTTTCAAAGCAGAACTATAATACCACATAATCGAGACCGACATGAAACTAAAAATGTGCCAAAACGCGTGGAAACTGAGGGGTATTCTCTGTGCTAAATGTGCTCTAGTCAGCGGCAGCACCTCCGGATCGTCGACACCAATTGATAGACAGTACGTGTTGATGAGATGGAAATATTATAACCTCTGGCTCTGGGTTCTGCCATACATCTGTCATTGCCGCCCCGTTCGTCCAGGAGCGCGCCGAAGATGCTGGATTCACATTTGGCGACTTGCCTACATCGCCCCCGGTCCCTGCGACCTGGAGCATGGTCCCGACGGAGCTCTCTGGGGCGAGGGCATCCTGAAGAATGTTATTCTCCGCATTGATCCAGACACCGGTAGTATGTCCGAGTATCCTATTCCAATCACCACGCCGCTGGAGCCTGCTCCGATCCTGCTTCCTGGCGTCCTGAAGTCAGTCACTGGCAGGACAGCTTTGCCATGTGCCGTCAGCACCTGTGCTGACGGCAATATCTATGCTGCCAATGGTCTTCGCAAACAACGTGAGGAATACCCGGGTTATTCCCATGCTATCAGAATGCCTCGGTAGCTTGCAACCTGCCGGTCTCCAAATTCAGCGCCCTGAAAAATCTCTCGTTCGAAGAGCCAGGTTGGGAGATGTAAGATTGTGGGGTTGTATTCGTACGAAAGTGTAGACGAGAGAGCACGGTAAGAGTGGAGGATAATAAATATAATCACGTGCCATGTACACAAGCTTTTGCAGCCACCTCTAGTCTCGTCTCATCTCCACAGCAACCTCTTTTGTACTTCAGTACTGATGTACAAAGGCATCAGGGGTCATCTTGCGTCACCGCCTTCCTCCTAACTCTAATTCTGCCGACGTACACCGCACTGTGGTAGACCACAGTAGATACTCCGTATAGCCATTGACGGCAGAAAGAGGCGGTGACAAGGGTTTCCCCTCACAAAAGCTTGTTCCCACCTCAGAGACCCCTCCCATCCCCCTCTCACACCAGAGTCTGGACCGTAGGATCGCGCACGCGGGGAAAAGATGGAGAAGTGTTTTGTTTACACGCAGTGTTTGGCAGCTTCTTATTGCTTGATGATTACCTAGCTGACCTACCTACAAGCCGCATCTCGTCTGCTGCTGGATCTTGCTACTGCTGTCACTATTGCCGTCACTCGTTGCAAATGGAAGGAGGAGACATCGAAAATCTCGCTCATCCAGTCGATCGCTTACTCTACATTCATTATTCGACTCGCTCTTTGTGCTTGTATTTTGCGTCCGAAAGGGTAAATCCCTAATACTTCCAGCCAGGCCAGCCAGGAAGTTTGCGACCACAACACTCGTGCCTTCATCGCTGCAAAAACATAGAGCAAAGAAGACGACCAAAGCTTATGCTCTCAGTCTCCTCTGGTAGAGACTCGCCAGAAATCGCGCTAAGCGCTAAGCGTCTACTCCCAACCCTCAAGCCATTCGAAGATCAGCTGGATGCGAATCTCCTGATCAAAGTGCCGTCGCTCCTCGACAACCTGTTCTACCCACCCTCGATCCGCCGAAATGGGAAAGCCACGAAAACAGCCGTACATCAAGCGCCCCTCTCCTCTCAAGGAAGTACACCTCACACGACCGGCCTCACAAGCTATGACGGCGCCTGACTTGGTTAAGGACCCGATGTTATTTCAGCTATTTGCTCATGCGCCAGAGACCGATCTGGAGCTAGGCGGGGAAAGTGATTCCAAGAGCATCGTCGGGCCGAAGAGGAGAGCTGAGTATGTCGAAAGCTTTTACGGGTCTCCGAATGACCATTAGGCGTGTGTGAAGGGAAACTTGAAGGCAGCTGCTAATAATGACTAGGAATAACGATTGGTTAGCACAACAGCGCATGGAGAAGCGCAGATGCAGAATTACCTGCATGATCATTACTCTCATGTTGGTTATGCTCATTGCTGGGGCGGCGATAGCGGGATGGTGGTTTACTCAAGGCCCAGGCAGGTAGACCAGCACTGGAGATGGCCTGCAAAGAAGTGCCCTTACGAAATACGAGACCTTGATGACCTGATGGACGAGGAACTCGGACTACATCAACACATACCCCTGGAAGGATCAGCACACTACGATTACCGGAGCAGAGCTGGCAAGTTTTGTGGAGGGAATATTATGGCCGGCTTAGCGAGCGATGAAATTTACCATATAATGGCGAGCAGGATACATTCGTTCTGAAAGATTACCAAAGCTTCGCAGAGCCCGAAATTTGCCTAGGAATAATAAGCTGCCCAGATTCTACCCTGCAGGAGCTTTTACAGAAGTTCCACGCATCAAAACCATGGAATAATCAAACAATCCCCTATGCTCTCATACACTATCACCGAGAGGCAATTAGCATCGTGCAGATCTCTTGGCCTCCAAAGAGCCTCAGGAGCTAATGTTTGTGTAGAACATCTGAAAAAAGCAAACTCACCTGAAAAGTCTCAGGTAAGCCAGTAAAAAGTCCAATCAATTCATATCTAAAAGGTACAGTCAGGATCGCCATCATACTATGCATATGTAGTAGCTCAATACCTCCTAGGCCCTTGTGAGGAAGATAAAATACCGACCGGCTCCCACGATATAGATGTTGCCAGCTTCCAAACTCTAGATGTCTCTATCCCTTTTTGCCACCGGGGACTTCTCCTGCAGGCCCCTCTGACTCACGCCTCTTCAAAGCCCCTCCATTGCGAATCTGATCTTAGACATCAGGACTCCTCCTGTCATTCCACCCTCCGACCAAGAAATCGTAAGATCTCCGGTCTCTTTAGTGTTGTCTGCCCTGCAAGATTGGTCAACTCTGTCGCGGTGTATTGCATCAAGAAATGTCACAAAAAAGCTTCGTATTTGGCTCACCAGGGATGGGGATACACGCAGTAGCGGAATAATCCATCTTTGGGCTGCGAAAAAGCCATTGCCATTTGGATATCCCAGGGGCCTTCTGGTGACGTCGCTCTGCCCATCATAACCTTGTTATCTCCGAACGCCGTACATCCCACAAAGGCCCAGATGTAGGGCGAAGATGACCCGAACATTTTCGTTGGGAAAATTTGTCCATGCTGCATATTTGGCATGATGGGAACCGAGGAGCCTATATCTGACGACCACTGAACCCCATCCCAGAACACGTAATATTCTCTCCTCATTGCGTAGCTAGGATTGACTCTCGCGATGCAAATATCCTTGCACAAGTCACTTTTGTGACCAAAGACATACAAGGACATACCATAACACCTTTCAGGTATAGGGTATGGATTTGTAACTGCACAGAAGCCCCCAAATTTTGGCTCGAAATGCTGTTTCGCTCGTCACTTATATCTCCAGCGAGCCCTGCAGCTTAGAATAGCTTGCGGAACCGGATACTTACTCTGAATAGGCTAGAAGGACTGCCCTTGGGACGAGAGGTGTGGGTTTGCCCAGTCACAATGTTGCAGAAAACCTCGGCAATACTATTTAGCGTAGACTTAGCAAAATATAGATTTGGCCTTGAAGAAAAAAAAAGAAAAGGCGACGATGGAGTGGGCGGGGGGTGGCCAGGATGAGACCAAAACCTACCCAGTGTACTGGTGTTGGTATTTTAAAGGACCGATTGGTTTGGTAACCTCGAAAAAAGTATAACCTTCCCACACATCGGGCCCAACTTCGGAGGTTCTCATCACGATCCCCCCAAAGGACCAAATTTTCCAATCACTAAAATATGGTAAGATTTATTGGAACGTGCTTGAGAGAAAGTCATAAGATGGGCTACGAAAACCAAACAGGTGACGGGTAAGACTCACTCCTCATCGCCATCCAATTTTCCTATGAATGGCGCGATCTCATTGCCTTGAGTTTTGGTGACCTTGTAACTGGAGACATTGGGATTAGATCGATCGTGAGCTATCGCGTAGGAATTCTGAGACAGGCCAATGTATTGTCCATTGGCATCGTGGCAAAATGTATCTCCAAATCTTGAATGTGTCAGTCAATTCCATATCCGCTCCTGTATGTTTGTATCTGGATCTGAGTTGTTCTCGAAATCTCGCCTATACCGCCACCTACTGGTAAATGAACATGCTAGGTAACAGCTCAGATGACCTGCCGATATCACGCGGGTACCAATTATGAGTACCTTCGGATGTTAGAACGAACATAATTTGGGCAACGGATAGAGATGATCAGGACTCACTGTCACGTATAACACCCATTTCTGTATAGTAGAGGACTTTGGGCGGCCACGCAACTCCCCCTTTGCTATCATTATGACTCTGCTGGTTTCGCATAGTTGCGGTATCAAAGTCTCAGTGTCATATATATATGATGGTTGAGGTTTGGATGTTGGAAATGGCTTGCAAATTGCGCAAGCTGGATTGATCAAGTTGTTAATAAGTCTAACCACTGGTGTCCAGCCAAAATGGTCCCTTCTACTTTGAAGTGCTTGATCTCTAGGAAGGCGCAAAGCGAGCTCGGCATTAGCATAATAAAGAGTTGTCTCAAGTGCGTACTTTATTTCAGTGCATTCCTGCTCTACTAATAGAAACACAGCTGTCCTTCAATTGTCCAAAGTCAAGCCTATGTTGGATGCTAGTAAACCTTGAAATAAATAATAATTATAAAACCCTATAGCAAGAAAGGATTGAACTAGGTATAGCATTTACTTTTTGAAATGTTTCATATATCTTGTAAAACTGACTAGTCGAAATAAAGAATTACATTGAGAACAATTGTATCTAACTGAGTATATGTTAAAGAATGATTACTTTGCTTTATTCTATTCTACATAGGGAGCTTAAGGCTCTCATATAGTAGTTGTAGGAATGTAATGACAAGGGTTACTTTGGGTTAAGACAGAGTTGCACAGACCAGGTGCTTTAAAAGTACTTTTTTTAAATAGTTTGAATGATAGCTATCAGCGTCCCTAGTAACTACAGCGAGTAGTCATATTAAATGGTGTCTTCAGCGGCCAAACAGTGGCCTAGAGGCGATTAGCTACTTCAATTGCGTCCCCAGCGGCTATATAAAGGTATCGATATCAGTGGCGCTAGTAGCTATGAGTTTGTAGCCCGGCGCTAAAAACCTTTGCTGATGAAGTATCAGCTATTCTGAAATCAGCTAATCCAGATATCTTAGGATAACATGTGTACTAAAGTTTCAAGTTTTTAAATACACTATGCAAAAACTCAAATAGGTATAATGAGGGCCGAGGTTGAGTCTTTTCGACTATGAAAAAACTAAACCCTAAGTTGGATAAAGCAGGAACTTTTCAACGAAAATTTTCCAATTATGTCTTTTCTAACTACCCTCTACTTTCGATTTTTACTTATATACTTTAGGATCACTTAAATGCATATCTTGGATTAAAGCAAAAGCTTCATACAGGATATAAGGGCGAATGAGGCGGGTTATAATACATAAGGAAAAGAAGAGGGAAAAGGATACGTTTTAAATTGGTATAGTTTTCGAAAATCTTTGAAATTTGAAGTCGATAAGAAGGGTTCTTAATCAAAAGCGGCAGCTCACTAGTAAGAAGCTTAATATAATCAAATAAATAGCTGTTTTTATCAAGAAGGACCTGTCTGAGAATAAGAGAACCTAAGGCAACTTTGTTTGCCGAGGCGCCTTCTTGAGAACGTAGTTTCTCATACTAGCTTTATCCTTATAAATTAATACAATTGTAGCGTTTCTTGCTAAAGCTACATAGTTTAGAGCTAATACAGCATATCAAAAGGGAAAAGAAAATGCGTCGTGATTCTCAAAGCATCCACTTTAAACTTCGAGACTTAGTCATCATTCGTCAAAATCACGCTATGCCCTTCGTGGGAGAGTGTCCGGAGCTCTCCTACTATTTTTCCTTTTATCAAGGCGTGTTCCTACTCCGCATTTCCCTCCTCCACGACGGCGAACGTGTCATCCAAACCTCAGAGTATTTCTCAACTTGAAAGTGCAACCCAACTGCAGATCTAGAATCGCTAAAGCCAGGAGACCACCTCGAGCCACGTTCAATCCTAAGACCGAGTCCAGCTTCATTTTACAATCATAAGAACCAGAACACCATGGCGAATTACCTCGCCAGCATCTTCGGCACCGAAGCCGACAAAGTCAACTGCTCCTTCTACTACAAGATCGGCGCCTGCCGCCACGGCGACCGCTGCTCGCGCAAACACGTCAAGCCGTCATACAGTCAGACGATCCTGCTGCCCAACCTCTACCAGAACCCGGCCTACGACCCTAAAAACAAGATGAACGCCAGCCAGCTGCAGAACCACTTCGACGCCTTCTACGAGGATTTCTGGTGCGAGATGTGCAAGTTTGGGGAGATTGAGGAGGTGGTTGTGTGTGATAACAACAATGAGTGCGTGCCCTCTCGCATCTTCTCTAGAAGACGAATTACTAACATATATTCTGTAGCCATCTTATCGGGAACGTCTACGCGCGATTCAAGTACGAAGACAGCGCGCAAAAAGCCTCCGATGCCCTCAACTCTCGCTGGTACGCCGCGCGACCCATCTACTGCGAGCTCTCTCCAGTCACCGATTTCCGCGAGGCCTGCTGCAGACTAAATTCCGGAGAAGGCTGTGTACGAGGCGGCTTCTGCAATTTTATTCATAGGAAGAATCCGAGTCCGGAGCTAGATCGCGAGCTGGAGCTTAGCACGAAGAAGTGGCTGCG
Organism: Diplocarpon mali; assembly: GCA_024741835.1. Lineage (NCBI taxonomy): Eukaryota > Fungi > Ascomycota > Leotiomycetes > Helotiales > Drepanopezizaceae > Diplocarpon > Diplocarpon mali. The sequence goes on along the minus strand of JAENRP010000081.1, from coordinate 53,671 downwards.
GTTGAGAGGCAGGGATGAGAGGAGCGCGAGTAGGAGCCCAAGTCCAGAACCGACGCGGAAACGATATGCCTAGTTTGGACATGAGGCGAAGGGGATGAGAGTCTGGTGAATCAGTAACCGGTAGGAGGTAAAGTTGGTGTTGTCGATACCGGGCTATATATCTGGCGTTCAGGTCCGTGATTTGTCATCATGCAGCGACCTAGGAACAGATGATAGAGAGTGGTAAATTAAGCTAATTTACGAAGATGCGCTTTCATGACTTATAGAATGTCGTAATGTCGCTAGACCTGCCGGCAGCGAGGCCTTATACAACGCAGGTATGAGCTAGCACAGAAAACTTCCAACCGGAAGATAAACAGAAAAGTATGTCTGTCTGTCCATGAATCCTCTTGCAAAATGACCAAGACCATCCATCCGTCCTGTATATTACAGAAGGCTTTTTGTAGGTCCATGGGCTAGAACACAACGCCATCCTAGCCCCTAATATCAAGACCCCTCAGTCATACGTAGGCATGAAGAATCCCACAAGTTGCAAAACCCGCGTTCGGTACTATTTCCTCATGATACAAATGAAAAGGCCTGGATTTATTCTTTAGCATCGACGAAGTCATCCAAGCTCTTGGTATCGGTGTCTTCCCGCCTCAGAATACCCTTGCTATCAACAGCTGGCAGGGTTCTCTTCAGATCACCGTGGAAATCAACCAAAGGGCCTTCAGCCGGCATTGGTGTACTGGTAGATCGAAGAGTCTGCTCTAGATCCTTTTGTAGCTCGCCATTATTGACTGTTTGGGCAGCTTGTAGGTCAGCTGGCACAAGAGGTACTGGAGCGGTCTGACTCTGGGTCTGCACTCCGCCACTCGGGCCGGATTCGACAAGGTTGTTGGAAGTAGCTGCTTGAGGTGGTTGATTCTCTGTCGCGGGGCCTGCTGATGAGACTAATGCGGAGGCTGCTGCGGGAACTGCTTTATGGGTTGCTTCTGAGCGTTGGTTTTGGGACGGGATAGGGTTCTTCTCGTTAGGCTTTTGGCCTTTCAAAATAGGGGTGATTGCCAAGATCTGTTCAGCTTGCTTCTCAGGTGTCTTCCCGTCACTGTATGACAATCAGTCAGGAAGTAGCATTCAAGCAGCGAATATTCTCACATGTTTGCATTCAAAATCCAGTCCAGGTCTTCTTCGCCTTCCTCCGGACCACCAGGACCACCCTTCACAGCTCTGAAAAGTCTTGGGTGCCATTCCACGCCATCTTCTACTCTCTTAGCAGCCTCATCTCGTTGCATATCTTCGATCTTGGTCTTCTCAGACGTAGCTAGCTCGTGATTTCGCTCCCTGACTGCGTTTGAAGTAGCGAACCATAACCTCCGACTTTCGCGACCATCTTGCTCTTCCAGCGGTCGCACCTCGGGAGGTGTATGTTTAGCTCTCGTTGCGTTGAAAAGTAAGTCCTTCTTTCCAGTCTAAGCCACCCCATAAGTACGTTGTGCCCCAAAGCAAGTTATCAACTCACCTTCAAATGCTTGGCCCACATTTCTCCGCTCCACATTCCAGACAACTCATACAACACCTCTCCTGTATGTTCGTTCTTGATCACGCCCGCAATGGCATTGTAAGTCCCGCCAAAATAGCCTTTAGTCTTGAACTCGATGTCGGCACTGAGCCCCAGCTCTGGGCACCGCACAAAACTATGATCTCCGAGCTCATACTTCATCTTCCCAAACAGAATGCCTCTTGCATACATGTTTGGTTGAGTCAGAATATAGCGCTCTCCTTTAGGACCTTCGCCTCGATTTAAGAAGCGTAAAATAGCAATGCCCTCCATTATACTAGCTGCAGAGTTCCCCAGAAATTTACTGCGAGGTTTTAAGCATCCATCAATCCGAATGTGGTGTTCGGGAGCCATGTAGAAGTAGCTCGATTTAGGAGGATGATGGGAGGTTTGTTCAGAGATATAGTAGCCTTTGGTGTTGTCGGGGAAAGTCCAGTAGCCAGTAAATGTCTCGCCCAGGATCGGGTTGAGCGGTTTTTTAACTCCTCTGCATTGCTGTCAATGTCAATTCTCGAGGGATCAAAATCAGAACGGTACGCACGGAGGTTTGATATGCCATCCACTCAAATAAAACTTAACCACTGATAAGAATCTTTGCGTAGGATCGTCGATTTCTGGCATAGGCAACAGAGTTTCTGGATGTGCCATGAAGCTACGGACTCATTAGCACCCCATCTACCCTTCGCTGAAGTCCCAACGCACTTCGTGATCCTTTCCAACATACTCCTAGGCTCCAGGATAAAAGTCGGCAGCACCACCCGACTCAGATCGGCACCTGGTCTCAACTGCGAGATGATATGCGACAACACTGCATGTACTCGAATCAGCAATGCCTTGTTCGATTATTGGATATATTGGCCGCAGAAAGCCTCACCATTTCCCTGATCAGGCTCCACGATCGTAGTCTCATCCTCCGGGCCATCCGACCTCGACTCGTCGACTGACGACCTCGCGCCTGCTTGTCGCATCCTCGTTAGCAAGAATTTCTTCCTATCTACTATCTGCCATCTACGGGTTTCCTCTTCAGCAAAGCAGGAGAAAAGCAACGAGAGGCACTGGGCGAAGAGGAGTACTTACTGGTGGCGGAGGCCCGGCGATGCGAATGTCCCAAGCTGACCATCCTCGCCAATAAAACCTAGTATGCGTTGGCCTTTCCGCACAAGCTTTCGAAACGGGTATTCTGCGAAAGAAGGGGAAAGAAGGCTGCGTCGTTCGTGGGTCTGGGTGTGTTTGAAAAGGTTGTGATGAAGTTTAGAGAACTGTACTTGAGCGAAGGTCGGTTAAGGTTGAAGGTAGGGAAGCGAATGCGTGCGTCCCGTTATTCAGCACCTGTAGAGTAATCGAATGGCAGGAAGAAAAAAGAGGTCTGGCCCACTACTGCGTACGGGAGAGTAGGTAGAGTACTGTTCAGTAGGGCATATCGAGCTGTGGTGGTGCTTCTAGAAGACTAGACTTAGACTTGCTTGGTGGGGTACGAGGTCAAATGGAAGGTAAAGCAGCAAGATAAAGTACGAGTTGTCGGAGCGGCGTAATCATTCGCCAGGATCTCCCTCCGTGATCTCCCTCTGTGACATCAAATGACAAAGATTGACCAGGCGTGCACAGGCATTATGATGTATTGTTATGCAGAGGCACATTGAGCCTCTACATAAAGTAAGCACATCAATCGTATAGGATACAGATATGCATTGAAGCGCGTGAATCTTTCTTGCTTTCACTTCAATACAGCCAGTCTGCACTTAATGATAAATGCATAGTACCACACCTCACCATACCATACCGCAGCAGTCAGCTGCACACATACACACGCAGGACGTACGACCCAAAAATACATTACATACAAAGAAAAGACGTCACTTCCGGCAGGCTTCGCTTGTCCATGGGCAATAGGAAAAAACAAAACAAAACACATGCAAGCTTTACCTGTTCGTCCCATGTCCGTCGAGTTATCAGCAAGGGTACCTGCCTATGTACATGTGTTTGTTGGCGAGATCCGGCGGCGCCCACAACTCCGTTCGGAGCCTCCACGGACCACGGGTTCAACAGAACCCAAGGTAGCATCTTGTTCCAGGAGTTTGTATGGAAATGGGAGCCAGAAGTTCTATCGAATAGCAAGTTGATCATAGAATTATACATTTATCGGACCCTAGCAATTCTCGGAGTCGAAACGGAGAGCGAGTGACCCCGCCTCTATGCGTCGTTTCACTGGCATCTTTTCTTGGCTATACCTCTCCAGGAGCCATGGACGACGAAAATCTTATTTCCTAATAGTATCACGAATGACGGATCACCGAACTACGGTATAGTTATCCTTGCGTGGAGACAATGTGCTTGCATGGACTGTGTCCCAACATATCGTCGCATTCGCCATTCCTTTCACCACAACTCCCGACCATTCCAGAACACATTTTATTTTGAGGAGCATGGAATAGGTATAAGCAACGCATTCGCTCCGTGGTATCGACATCGGAAAAAAAGTGACCAATGTTTACGTAACATACAACGCGCATCCTGTGCCCACCCATGCCGTAGCCTGCCTCCATCGTCTGAATACCATTAAGTTTATCTCTTCCCGCGGTAGTTTCTCAAAAATATCGACATCGAATGAACCGCGACTAGGAAGGAGTGACTTCCCTACTATTCCGACCAGGTTTTGTTAAAAAATTCCGAAGCCCTCCACTAGTTGATCTGGGACTGTAGTCGCTATTATCGATAGGATTGAGCACAAAATTGCTCTTCAGAGTGACTAGACCGCTTCCTGCCTTGACAGATTTCTCTAGTCCACTGCCAGACTCGTCAACAAAGAATAGCGCCTCTCCGAGGTCATCATCACTACCAAAAGTATTGTGACCCTTGACTTGAATCTGGAACTGTGTGTCTGCCGAGCATGCGTATTTGAAACTCTCTTTCTTGTCGTTGAAGGTCACAATTCCAGAGGCGGATTTGATATGCTCAGTCTTGTGTATCGTCTTCGGCTTCGGGCCAATGTGCTTCATGGAGACCATGACATTAGCTGACGGAGGATAGCCCGCGGCCGACAAGATGGTGAAGCTGGCAGTTCCGGTGGGAGCACATGAGCCTCCTTGCATCGTGCTGTGCATCGAGGAGGCCCCGAAACTCTTCGTACGACCATGCCCCGGAATCCCGAGAGCGGAACCAGGTGGCGTAGAAGGCGACTCCAAGACAGTGGCGGGAGGAGGCAGGTTGCTTGCACGTCTAAGACCGCCATTACTACCTCCATTGGCGAATTTTGCGTCCTCTGCTCCCATCTCAACTGAACCCGTACCATTGCTGTCTTCTTCGCTCTTCTTCTTGCTCTTGAATCCTTGTCGGATGAATGACGCACCTTTGCCAACACCGTGTGCAGCAAAACCGACACCCTTAATAGGAGCACCTGCAACACCGGTCACGATCTTGCCTGGTGTTGCAAATGTACCAGAGAAAGTAGAGGATCCCTGACGAGAGCGGGTAACGTAATCAGGCCTGAAGAGCAAACGCAATCTGACTGAGCCAGATTTTCCGTCTAGATTGAGGTTGTACTCTTGAGCCTTGAACGGATCAAGCAACTCAAGATTGATATCTGCATTACCCAGAAGATCTGCTTTGTCGGCAAAATCCCAATCGAGAACTCTGCAGGTAAATTTTGCAGCGGTTCTGGATGGAATGTCTACCTCGAAGAATTCATTCCATGCTGGATGAAGAGTCTTTTTCTGAGTTTTGGTCTTGAAGACATCCTTACCGTTAAGCTCAAAGACGCAGTATGGGTCACTAAATCCATTTCTATCTGCGGATGGGAGATCCGAAGCGTCAAGAACATCAACCCGAAGTTTACCCATGTTATTCATACTCTCGCTGGGGTCAAGTTGCATCTTAACAGGTATGTATTTCAAGCTGACCTTGACACTGCTCAGTTGACCTTGATCGTCCTTGAGCTTGAGTACAGTGGGATTATTCTAGAAGGTCATTAGCACTAAGTTGCTTCAGAGCTAAGCTATACGCAAATCATTACTGAAATGGTGACTTACAAGACACTGCTTGAGAGTATCTAGTGTGTTGCCAGTGAGCTTGGCGATAATGTCTTCCTGGTCCTTCGCGTCTCCTTTAATTTCGCCCTTTGCGCGGATGCGAAGCGTGATTTTCGAAAAGTCGAGCTCTCGCACAAAGCAGTCTCCAATCTCATCGATTTTTGTTCTCTTTGACTTGATCTTGGAGGATGAATAAGACGGGAATGCAAAGTCGTCCATAAGAACATCCACATGAGTGTTGTTGCGAGTGAGGTCGACGTCCATGATTTTAAAGATGATGAGTCCGGATTCGTATTTGATCAACTCCTCGGGAGAAAGATGAATCTTCGGCAACTTACTCTGCTCCTCTACCTCAATCTGCTCCTTCTCGCCCTCAGCAAGGACATGTTCGAGAGACGTGTCGATCTTCCCGTTTTCAAGCGAGCGGTTTGCAGTGACAAGTGCATCGCCTGACCTACCACTCTCAATCGACGAGCGGCCTTGGTCTGCGGATTTCTTTCTCGCAGCCAGCTCTTCTTCCTCTTCTGGATCGGCAACATTCAAACAAGGATAGAAGGACACAGTAAAGTTGAGAGTACCTTTTGGAGCGCCTTTTCCATTGAGATGCAGAGGACCGACTTGGGGTGTTTTTGAGTCGTTGACTAGAAATTCGCCATTTTTGGCCTGAGATACATAATCGGCAGCTAAGACCTCGACAGAACCAAGAGACCGATCGCTGTTGATTGTCTCTTGATCCATAACCTCTAGAGTCAGTTTTTCACGTGTGCTATGCACGGGAATGTAGATGACTTCGTCAAAGTCAGGATTGAGGTTGTTCTGAAACGTGACGGTGCGAGCCTTTTCAATACCGGAAAGGAGAACTCGAACATATGGGTCGGACTTCCCTAGAGTCTCAAGATTGCGAAGATCACGAGCGTTCTTGAAGTGGAATCTCATGACGCCGATAGGGGTCACGTAGCCACCAGTGCCAGCACCAATACCTGATAGAGCCACAGGCTTCCACTGGAGGGTAAATTTGACACGACCAGTCTTGGCCCCAGCAAGATGGTACCACTCCTGGCCTTTCTCCATCAAGTTGAGCATGTCAGTTAGCTTGATCTGGTATGTGCCAAGGATAGGATCTGTCGAAAGGTCTCTGTCGTCTTTGATTACAAGCCCAAGCTTTGCGCTTTTGCGATCCGTAATTAGAACTTCCTTGGATCCATTATCCCAGATGGGATTATTCGTTCGCTTCAGCTTTCGAGTAGAGTGAATTTCTTTGTTGTTGAGTAGCAATACCGCGTATGGGTTTAGTGCTCCCAAAAGACTCTGGGACCCATCGAGTTCTTTACATTGTTCCACAGTTATTCGAGCAATACCAGTATTAGACTCAGGCGGCGGCTCTTTCGCGCCATCCGGAAGAACTCGGCCTTCGAGGACTGGGAAGAAGCGTACGTCGGTGGATACGATACCCCGTGCTTTGCCGTTCGCGACGACCTCAAGTTGCTCGTTTTCGTACTCTGTGACCTCCTGGATTCTTTCTAGAGGGAATGTCGCCGTACCTAGTTCTTTGTCTTTTCGAATGTCGTTGAAGTCGAATATTTGGAGAGTGAGGCTCTCATTGAATGATGTAACAATAAGATACTTGGTTTCATTCCATCTTGGATTGGCGTTCTCCTTGACAGTTTTCGTTTGTGCTAAAGGAACACCACTATTGAACGACAGAATTGTGTATGGATCAGGAGTTCCGGCAAATTTGTCTGGATTCTTGAGACCTTGCGCACCATGGAGAGTGACAGCCATGACACCAATCGCCTCATCGACTGCGGATCCAGAAAGCATCTTCGCAACTTCAATCGGGAAGACATTAGGGGCGTACATCATGGGCCCAATGTTGGCGTGAATTTGATCCAGAATGAAAGATTCCAAGCCAGGAATAAAACTGATGTCAAAACCAAGCATCTCCCCTCCGATCGGCTTGCAGACATAATCGATCATGGGTTTCTCTAGAAAGGATATTTCGATCTTCTCGACGTGTGGGAATGGGATTTGCAGCTTAATCTTGACACGCATAAGACCCGAAAAAGCGAAATCCTCGACGATGACGTCCAAACCCTTGCTGATCATGGCCTTTCCGATTCTGATTTCGAGGACAACCTTTGGGTTGACTTTGTTCTTGATTTGACGTGAAGTCATATCGGCATGATCGTTGGGCGTGAAGCTGAATTTCCAGTCCATGAGCACTACATCGTCCTCTGCTTTAGGGTAAGTCTTGACGTGCTCCATTCGGGGAGGCTTATTTCCCAGGGTAAATGTTTTCATCCGAAGACTGTCCAAGAACGCCGGAGTTGCAGTACTCAACACCTGGTCGACTGAGTTGATAATAGTCTCTGCAAGGACGGGTTGGAAGATTGGCCAGAACTTTGCCAGAAAACTGTTGATCCACTCCAAGCTTTCAGTGTCTGTCTCAAGCCTATTTTTTGCCAGTTCCCGATGCACATCGTCACGGAAGTTTCGTCGTACTCGGCGAATCGAGGTTCGATAGTATGTACCGCAAATGGCCATGATCAGGAGCACCCAAGCGAGCCCGCCTCCCAGTACTGCTACGAACCAGGAGGATAGACATGCGAATATTATGATTCCAGTATTATGATACCAATCTGATTAAACTCAATTATAATCCATGACATTCCAGTTCTGAGTCCAACTCACCTCCAAAGAATTTATCATCAAGCCTCGCCTCAACCCATGTTTGGTGGTCCGCCAAACTCTCTTCCTGGATTGAGTCGCCAGATGTCCCATTACCGAATCGTGGAGCCCAGCCTGTGCGCTCAACCCATCTATCATTCTCGTCCGCCTCGTCGTCGATAAATTGGCCACTCATACCGTTCGTACTAGGATGTGCATTGCGATCTTTGCCATTTTTAACTGCCGCAATAGCTCCAGCAGTAGAGGGTGATGGGAGATCGTATGCTCCAGGCTTCCCATCATCAATGTCAGTTGGAATCGCAACGGCCTTTGATTTGGGTTCGTGATGAAAGCCCTCTGGTATAAGCTGCGAAAATAAGCATTCATCTTTGAAAAGAGGACAATTTGCTGCTTACAGCCCTGGCCTGAGCGGCCTTCTGCTCTGGTGTCGCATCTGGGTCGAAATTGAAGGCAGCTACTCCCGCCTTCATACTCTCAGCTACAATTCGTTGTTCAGCATCTGCTGCAGTCACAGAGCTGTATGGATCCCGGGCAGCATCCAAAACACCTTGGGTCTTCAACTCTGCAGCACTGTAGTTGGTATCCATGGTTACTGAGCAGGGCTGTCCTGATAAGGGTTCTGAGTTGCCTGATTGACTTGCCGGCGACAATGATGCGAGTAACAGCAGCAAATTAAAGCTCTGTTTTTGATAAGTCTGGTTATCAGTTGGCGAGCCAAGCAAAGGAGAAGAAAGGCAAAGAAAGGAGAGGCCCAGGAGGAAGAACTGTGATACTCTAAGAAAGAGGGAAAGATAGAGGGAGGGAGAGAAGAAAGAGACAGCTGTTGTGGCTTTGTGATATCCTGGATACCAAAGCGATTGGCTAGGTTCGCTTTTAACAGTCGCTGTCGCAGTCGCACCGGGGTCAGTACTATGATGGCCTGTCTCTGATTCCCTGCTCAGCTGGAAGTTTTCAACGCCGAGCTCTGGAGTACAGAGGTACAAAGTAACGAATGTTAGTGCACGGACGGACGCTAACGTAGGTAGTTCTAGGCTGGAATCCAGGCAGGGGAAATTACAGAGGGACCCGCTTTCGAGGTGACAACAAGCGATGACAATAAAAGGTGATAACAAGACGTGAAGCAGGGGCTTCACGACGCTGCTGTCGACCAAAGTGAACTTGACGTGACTTGATTTAAAAACGCTTAATCATGATGAGGGCAAAGAGTTAGGGTTGATTTTTTCAGTTGATGGTCATCCCAAGGGGTCAGGAGACGGTCAGAGGCCCCTATACATAGGATGCAATTTTGTTCGGGCCTATAATAAGATTTACCATAGTATACTGTTTATGAGTTTTGAGTTTGTTAATGCTGGAGCTTTTACGGTCGCCGTACGATACGAAACAACCGACCTATCAAGTCCTAACCTCTGCTTATAGCGCTGTACACCTTAGACTAAAATTTGATAGCTCTATGTAGGTAAAAACAGACACGATACCAGTTAGTATATAGCAAGACCGTCAGTTACTCTGTGTGTATGAGTATGTCAAAGCAAGAATCCTAGGAAAGGTACAGAGAAGCAAGCCGACTATTACCACTTGACTCACAGCTGATCATAAATAATTTTACGACTTCTCTGCACAAACACATAAGTGTTCTACTCTTGGTTTGGAGCTGCTGTAATGTGAATGCCTTTCTCAGTATGTAACGCCTGATAATCCTTTTAATGTATTGAATTTTTAAGCCCCGTAATACAGCTGGCAGGCGATTCGACACACCTCACAAGTTGGAACACCTTGGAAAACAGGAAAACAGGGACATCATAGTATGACCCAAATATCGGCATTGATAACAGGGAGAGAACGATTTTAGTTTAAACCCTCACCCTAACATACGAATCGAAGAACTTTAAACGCGAGAGAACGCATACCTACTATGGTATACAGTAGAGAACTATGCTCTGTATCGACACTGGAGGTACGTGGATTATAGGACTTGCAAAATTACAGTAAGCTGGATCTAAACAACATAATATGACAAATTGTATGATGTCGTTAGCTTTGCACTTGTAACAGCTCTTCAGCCACTATCTCTGCGTATATCACCTTCTTGCTAGGCTTTGCTTGGTAAATGCTATCCAAGACCCAGTTTTGTTGTATTTGGTATACAGTCTGACAATTTATATTTTCCAGCATCTACTTCTGATAGCAAACTACTAGACTGACCCTCTTTAATAGCAGATCTAATGTGAAAAGTGAGATTTCCATATTCTCTCGTTTGTGTTTTGGAATAGCAGGACATCGTTCTTATACACTGCCTCTCTTCGTAGGCCCTTAGGACTTGCCTGAGCCTAACATTATTGTTTTTAACAGGGGTTAAGCACAACTTTATAAAATTTGTCACAAAAGAGTAGAGGGAGGAACACACTCTCCTCCTGCTCCTTCTCTGTCTCCCCGAAACTAGCACGTTTCCTCGCGTCTTCCTGTCCGGGCATCGTTGGAGTCTTTTAAATTCCCGTGGGACGTTGAGTTTTCTCCGCGATTAGACATATTATCCCCGCCCCTGCTGCTTCTCGGTCAATCGTCGGGCCGTTGCATTCCACATCCCCCCTAATTTCGGGACTATCCATTGGCAGATAGGCAACTTCGCTTGAGCCAGGAGACCTTTGAGATTGCGAGTTGATGCTATTCAGAAGCATTTGTATCTACCGACTCTGCGATAGCTTGACAGCCGTATCCAAACTGGAATTGATTACATGCCTTTGTTCAATCTTGGTTAGGCCCAGCTTGGCATTGCCATTATTGGGCTGCCACTTCTCTTGTCCGAATTCGAAACATTACATGGGTCTAATCCCTGCGCGAAGTACCTCTACTTCTTACTTCCCACTTCTAAATTCATACCAATGGAACGTGCACGCAGACTTCGTAACGACTCTTTATATCACCAACCCGATGCGACTCTGCTGTTTGTGACTGCGCTGCCCTAAGAGATTGCAGCGTGAATCAATCTGCATTGCGAGAAGACCTCGATCGTCTCTATCTCGCCCAGTCTCGTACATTACCTGCTAGTGATCGCGAGGCCATGGAGGGCGTTTCAAGTGCCTTGAAAGATGGTGAAAAGAAGCCCATGAGCCGCCTCATAGGGAAGATATTTAAGGAGAAGAAGGAGTGTTTGGAGCAAGAGTCACAAGAAGATGTCGACGAATTTCTACGTGGCCCTTCCGACAAGTTGCATATGGATGGCACAAGTCCGTCGTTCCCGCATTCATTGACGCGAATCGATACCTCAAACGCACGAAGATGGCCAACAGCCTCTGAGATCCAAACTAAGAGTATAAGGCGTCGGTCAGCCAGCCCAAAACGGAGTAGAAAAGACCTTGTGGTACGATTCACCGACGAACAACCAGAAGTCATAGGGGAGGGTGGTGACGAAGCTACTTCGCCTGTGGCAGAGATAGGAATGAGGAGGAGAGCCCATACACATCCACCATCGCGTCAATCGAACCATGAACAGCAGTCAATAGAGCGAAGGGACGGAAAGGCGTCAGACTTCGCCGAGCGTGCTAGCAAAATAGACGACTTTCGACCTGGGATGATGCGACGTACACAGACAGGCTTCAGCTCCATACCAGATAACCAGTCGAGTGATCAAGAGAATGAGCCTAGGAGGAGAGCCGATGAGGACTTCTTGGGAGTGTTGAATGACAGATCTGATGCGGAAAGACGGTCATTCGCAGAAATGGTCAAGGCTGAGATGAGATCCGGAGAAGGCCAGGCTCTGGTAAAAGGTTCTTCACATGCCACCAGCTCAGATGAACTGTTTATCGGGCCAGAATCCATCGGACCGGCTGTTCCCACACCTCAATTTGAGGAGCTCCAAATCAATGAGGCGAATAACGCTCAGACAGCCGTATCCCCAGGGATACCGCCCAGTTTAAGTTCTAGCCGCCCAAGCTCCACCCGCCCTCTTACCCCGAAGGATCCCCATGGATCAAGTCATATGTTAGAGAGACCTGAGGGTATCTCCAGAACGTCAACATTGAAAGTACCTAGGACCGGCCAGACTTCCGATCCTACTTCTGGGAATCATCTGACAGAAATTCCGGCTAGTGTATCCAGGAATCCAAACTTCAAACTTCAGGAGGCAGCAATTGCTGTAGGGGATGATGCTCTTGGAGAGTTCTCTAGACGGACGGCACATCTATGTACCTTGTTCCGTCTCTCTACAGAGGCTAGTAAGCCGCTACTACAGTGCTCACTAGAAGAGCTCGTACGGGTAGCATCATGGTGGTTTTTGAAAGGAAGAATGAATCTCGAGTCGGCTGTCAGGGATCGTCCAGCAACCCCTCAAGCACAACAGGCGAACTATATTATGCGCGCTCAATCATACGCTGACCTCGCTAAGGCACTGTGGATAACAGAGACCGTCACATCACAGTACCCAGAGATTCAATTGTATGTACTCATCCAGTTCTGATGATCCGACTATTTCGAGAGGGCTGGGAAATTTCGTTCTACCCAGTAGTTCCATGAGTCGGGATTCTCTTTTCTAGGTGTTCAAGGCTAATAGTGTCACAAAGACAATCTGCTACGCCGGACACGAATGTATACCTGAGCGACGTTATAGGTGCTCGGCTAAGCATATTATCCAGTTTGAGGAAGTTGACTATGTCCATGAAACGCAATAATTTCCTCCCTCCTGACCCTAAAGATGCTCCGCTCACCCAGGGCCTGGACCCTTCTATATGGGTCAGAGGTGGGGGCGATCAAACCCTCCTCTATAGCCAAAGATTAACATCAGTAAGATCTCTTTCTGAAGCGTTTCCTTTAGGCGATACGACACGGGCCTTTCACTTCGGAAGAATGTTTGTCGAGGCAACGCTTTTGGAAGCGGGTGCTCCTCAGCATTATCGCTGTACAGTTCTGCTATCCATCATTCGTGGTATAAAAGACAGTTCTGTGACGGTTGTCATTGCTAGTCAAGATGGCGCTTTGAATCTCATGATTCAGCCCGACAAGACCCGTGGTATAACATGGGGTGATGTGAGATGGCGATCAAGCCAAAGAATTATCGAGATAAAGTTGCCTCGAGGGTTTATGCTTCATCTTCAATGTACAGATCAGGACTTCAGAACTCTGTGGAACATACACGATTATGAGCAAAGAACACAGGCCGTGCTAGTGCAGCGCTCTGGCGAAGGGGTTGTCTTTGAGACTGTGCTTCAGTCCTTCCAATACTTCGACCAGAGCCCACAGCCTTTGTTCCCCAAAGAAGCACAACCTCATTGTCACTTGAAGCTCTTCGAAAAGACCGCAATCCTCAAAGCCGCAACCGGACCTCGCACTATGCATCGAGGCTTTCGCTTGGGCTTGAATACGAGCACCCAGTCTAAGAACCTGAGATGTCTAGACCAGGAATTGTTGCCAAGTCACCCAATCCAGTTTGGATTCTTACGAGGAGAAGGAAGTTTCCCGGCACTGCTACTGAAAATTGCTGATGGAAAATCGAAGTACACAGTGGTGTGTACCTTTGACGACATCAATCAACGTACCCGATTTCACACTCTCCTCACCGGGATTGCCCTCAGCAATGGGGAAGACGTGATTGCTGAAGCGCCACTCCAAGGTTTCTCTATTGAAGATTCAGACGCCAAGCTGGCCTGCTTTCAAGCTCTCCAATGGCAGACTTTCAGATTCATCAACTACGACGAGGGAGATTTTCAGGATAATAAAACAGTACTTTCGCAAAACTTGCGGGTTGCCATAGACTTTAAGGGGGGCAGTTTTACGGACCGTATCAACGTTGAGCCTGGCGAGCTGAAGTTACGACTCGACGTTAATATTTTGAACGAACTCAAGGTCCTACGACAGCCCCAGCAGGATATGAGTGTGTCTGTAGCTGAGTCTCAAGTACCCAAGGAGCTACCGCGAGAGCTTGCGAATTTGCTTGAAACGATTGCGAACTCGGGCTCAACTCGTAAATACACATTCCCGTCCAAGCAAGAACTACATCTGTTCCAAGCTGCCTTGACCGGCTTTGCGGTCACTTTCGATGGCGTTGCTTGTTCCTTTAACATATCTCGCCGACGCATGGTTGTTCCCATTTATAAAAAGTGGGATGCAGCTACGACTCGCGTGCAAATCGTCCAAAGGGAGAAGGTCACACAGCTGGTGGCCTTTTTCGACAATTTCAACCACGGTAAGGCCATGAACTTCACACTGAAGTCTACGGATGTCTTCGAAACGTCTAGCACCAAGAAAGCATTCTCTCTACGGATCGTGGACGCCAAATTCGCCTTACCAAAAGATATACGGGGGTCAGAAGATGGAATCGACCACGAGTTCGTCTGCTTAGATATGCCGGAATATCCTGCCGAGCACGACGACGTGACAATTGTGTTTGATACAGAAGCCCGTGAGTCCCTCGTCTCCTCGGCTGTTTTCTTGGACAGACGCTCACATTAGCCAGTGCGAGATTCTTTTGCCAAAGCGTTGCCAGCACCGGTCAAGATCGCATCCCGCATGCCGTCGGTCAGGCGATAGTTTTAGGTGTCACTGTTGGGGTGTATTTAGCTTATGAGTTCATTTTGCAACGCTTTGTACCTGAGCGGTTCGGAGGAGTGTTGTGTAGCATTTGCGGGACGATATCCACGGCGCTTTCTTGATTCATGCGGGGTGTATAGACGTACGTATGATATGACTGAATGTGGCATTCGAGGATGAAAACTGGGGGGCATCGAAGACTCAGAGCCCTGAATCCAGGAGTCTCCAAAGCAGGTTCTACTTCACCACTCTCGATCCCCATGCAGTTCTACCTTTCACTTCTACTACCGAGGAGGTAGAGGTAGCTATGTTCTATGTTCCAACAATACACGTGACAGGGACCCTCCAGGGGGCAGAGGCCAGGGCGTTCGGAACGATAATCCAAAGCCTCTACTCCACCAAGGTTGAAATCTTCCAAAAATAGAAAAAATAGACCCAAGCCGTTCCAATCACAGTCCCCTGAACGTGATCGCCTCTTCTGTGCGCCACCTGGACAACACCATGCCGACAGAAGAAGCTTTGGCGGATCAGCATTACAGCGTTGCGGAGATACCTACTGTGCTACACAGCATGCAATGTTGCGAAACCTGGCCTGCTCTGGCCCCCGAGACTTGCTTCTGTACACGCTGCAATAATTCTGAATTGATCGTGATATATTGACCTACCAAAGACCCTTTCGTGATATCTAGTTGGCGGCTTGCTGGCCGCATCGCTGCGATACCGTATCGCGCGATCGACAATCCATCGGTAGCAAGATGTGGCTCAGTCGGCAATTACTCTACTATATATAAATCTCGTCCCCAAATACGAAGAGCTGGTCTGGGAAATGCGCTTAAGGTTTGAAGTAGTCCCCCCTAGAACCCTAGATCCTTGTTTATTCCGTACAGTACGTAAGGTATACAAGGTAGGCAAGAAAGTTCTTTGGTGCCGCAAATTGTTCGAGACTCCACATCTCTGCCAGGCCTGACCTTGACCTCATTCAGGAGAATATTCACAACTGTCCGCCGTCTCTCGTTCAACTAACGAGCCGATTTCCACGTCGAGTGATCATTGGCATTGTCTGACACGTCTGATTTGCCTCCAAATCGCCTGCCGTCGAGTTTCCAGGCCAGTTTTACAACGAGGCCAGGAACGACCCAAATCTCGCTCACGCCGCACTGTTCTGCTACCAAAGCGACCTCTTCATGACGCGCGCCAGCTCATGATGGTGTTCTGAGCTCGAGTCTCATCGCCGCCTTCTGCCTCGCACGCGCAGCTCGAGATTTTACACGTTGATGTTACGGCCCGAGTGAAGCCTGTGCCATGGAACAGTTGAAAATCCGCAATCAGGCCATCCCACATCGCCTCGTTGACCACGGCCGAGATGACGGTCATTCGGGAGCGATGATTATGTCTGCGGGCTCGCGAGAGATTGGCCAGGTGCACAGAGATGGAAGTCTGGTCGGGGGGAGAGAAATGGACACTCAGGGGACTTCGGAGCCAGTGCAGACAGATGGGTGGGATACGATGCTTGCTAGGCTGCGGAGAAAGGCTTCAATAGGCATCGTGCCATTCTTCCTCGTCTTGGTCGCCACCATCTGGGTTGCACCGGCCTCAGCTG
This sequence comes from Diplocarpon mali, assembly GCA_024741835.1. Taxonomy (NCBI): domain Eukaryota; kingdom Fungi; phylum Ascomycota; class Leotiomycetes; order Helotiales; family Drepanopezizaceae; genus Diplocarpon; species Diplocarpon mali. The sequence goes on along the minus strand of JAENRP010000081.1, from coordinate 37,296 downwards.
TGTTTGTGGAATTCCAGAACTGTCTGTCTGCGGGCACTCAGAATAACCTGCCGCTGGAGCTGCAATTTGTAACTCTGTTCGTCGATGCGGTTTTCAACACCACGGATTCGAACCATCCATTGCAAGTGACAGTGTGGGGAAATGTTACCGGATCAACAGTTGGCTCGTCTCCTAGACTCATTCTGCCGGATGGAAATAACACCGACTATTGGAATAGCAACAGAACTGAGAATGGAGGGAAGATTGTTAATATTCCATATCCAGATCTCGCGAACCCAAAGCTCACAACGCTTTCCAATAAGGTCAATGTCTTGACCTATCAAGGTTGGAATACAGACGTGGACTTCTGCGAATCGCTCATTAACGGATCTTGCCCTCTCGGACCCAGGTTCAATGTCAACGCGTAAGCCTACCTCTTGATACTCAGATACCATGCTAATTGTGGATTCTAGGAGCGACCCTTATAGTTTCCCTGCATTCCAGTTGAAGAACAACTTCTTCTCGTCCTACGCATTCACTTCTTTGTCCGCAACACTGCTCATCAAATACGGGGATCCAGACGCAACCCCCATTGGCTGTACCTCTACAGTCCTTACCCCTGACCTCGGAGGTACATTGAGCAGCGTCCTTACCTTCATTCCTGCGGTAATCCTGATCCTGGTCGCAATCGCAACAGCCTTTGCAGCTATTTACAGTCCATGGGGCACTACGGATACGTTCCGTTGGACCACCAATTATGGCCGTGACGCAGACTTGCTGCGCCTGGTCACTCCCGGATTTGGAGACTGCTTGCAATACATACAATTCGTGGTTCTCACTGGAGGCCTCACCATCGACTATCCTGGCTTCTACCAGCCCGTCGTTAGCAAAGCTTCCTGGGCAACACTTATGTTCCATGAAAGCTTTGTACGCAATACCACTTCATATGAACCTCTCCAGGATGGGATCTACATAACTCATAGCGAGTATGGCCTCGATAAACTTCGTCAATTGGTAGGCTTGAATGCGGTCGACGATCTATGGACGAGTATGACAATCTGGTTGCTCGTCATCCTTGTAGTGGTGCTTTTTTTGATACAGATTGGCTTCTTCATCCGGTGGGCATATCGACATCTCAGTAATACTCTAGAAGAGGACTTGAGAGCCAAGAACATGCCATTTTCGATGGGCAACATCATTCGCATCGTCTTTAATTACTTCCTGCTTCCCATAGTCGCTCTTTCGATGTTCCAGTTGGTCGTGGCTTCAAAATCTCCATCCTATACTGTAGGTCTTGCAGTAGTGATGATGGTTCTCATTGTTGGGTTTGCGATATGGCTGCTCTATGTTATTGCCTCTACCAGGCCGAAGTCTTACCTGTTCGACGACTTGCCAACCGTTCTTCTTTACGGATCCTTGTACAACACTTACTCCGACAACGCCGCGCCATTCGCTCTCATTCCCATTATCTTGACCTTTGTTCGAGGTGTCTCAATTGGCGCTGTACAGGCTTCTGGAATCGCGCAGCTCGTGCTGCTAGCCATCTGCGAGGTCATCACCATACTCACGTTACACGCTTTCCGGCCATTTCATTCCCCAACCCACATGAACGCATTTCACACCGTCTTCTCAGCAGTGAGATTCGCCACAATTCTCTTGATGGTCTCATTCGCTCCGTCACTAGGCGTTACGGAAGGGCCTAAGGGCTGGATTGGATATGCGATTCTTTTGCTGCATGCCTTGGTACTAATTTGCGGTTTTTTCCTCAATGCAATGCAGACCATCATAGAAGTTGCAGCGCGTATGGCTGGCGCTGGAGGAGATGATAGACAAGCAAGGAGCGGTCTTGTGAAAGTTTTCGGTATGCGCCAACTATCTAAACGAATACCTCGGAGAGATGCTGCGTCGCGACAAAGCCAACTATCCAGCGCGGCTATGTTGGACATGGAGAATGATAGAAAGTCGTATATTCTCCATGAAGGAAGAGTCAGGAGCCAATCAGCGGGCAGTACCATGCTGCTGAATCGACAAAGTTCTGGTCTTCAAAATGATGGCGTTGAGCCTTTTGGTGCCATCACACCACAACAAGTTGCTGGTAGTAGACCTGCTACGCCGCGAGAGGCGAGCGCATTCTCGTTTTTGCCTTCTGCCGCAGGTCCATCTGGGCGTCGCCCAGTCTTAGGCCTTGCTACAGCAGAAGCCTCAGATCCTTACTATCGACCACCCAGATTTAGGCGGCCAACATTAGAAGCCTACTCTCCTGGGGCAAAGAGCAGAGGCTCTTGGGCTAGTGGAGATTGGGCAAACAAAAACACGAGTTCTCCAGAAGCAGAAACTCCAGAGCAGACCGAAGAAGGGCCGTCGAATTCGGGACCTAGTACGCCAACACGACCAGGACCGGCCGCCCTCGATGGCAGTCCAAACGACTCTAGGAGGCCCGTAGCCGATTATACGACCCGTGAAGTGGACTTCTACTATGGTGTACGTGGACCAGCTCTGAATGCCAACATTCCCAGTCGCAGAATTAAGACGGGGCCTGCAGATCCAACTGGAATCCCCGCTTCCGCGGTTGGGTGGTTCAAGGGTTTTTTCAGTGGCAAGACGAAGGAGAAAGGCAAAGGCTTTGAGGTTGTGCGAAGTTCAAGGATGCCTCCAGCGATGCAAGCTCGAAATGATCCTGGGGTGGACTCTCCTCCCGAAGGTATTCCTGTGGCGACTGGAGGTATAAGGAATGGTCCAATTGAGTCAGATGACGATGAGCCGGCTCACGTTGGATCTTCAGCGCCAGAAGCGTCTCATCCTACACAGCGTGAGGGGACTTTGGTCGAACCTCTTCGTTCTGACGAGGAGTCCAATGATGAATCAGATGATGAGTTTGAGACAAGTAGGGTATCCGATTTGCCGCCAAATCTTTCCGGGCTTGACATACCAGGTGGGGGGATTGAGCTCCCCTCTCGGTTTCCATCGAAAGCTACATCTAAGGCTAGCTCTCGAAGACGAGGGGAGATGCCCGACATGCCTGGTGTCCTCAATACGCCAGCTGCAGACATACCTCATGTGCCACGGAGGAGTTCACGGAGGAAGTCACAGAGCGTGGACATGAATCAACCCGGTGCCCATTCTCCTTATCAGCGTAGGGCTCAACAGGTCATAGAAGTTGGCGGCAGCTCGCGTCTTCCTTTTGATCGGACGAATTCAAAAAAGCGGCACTCAGACCTATCGAGCATGACAGGACCTTCGGACTTCGGACACTCCAGGAACGCTTCTTCTATCCTTGGGAATATGTCGGTTGATATCCAGGATGGTAGACCAACTAGTATGGGATACGTGCACCAGCATAGTATTCAGACCGTCAATCCTGAGAACCAATATCTGAGTCGGGCAGCTGAAGTTGTTGAAGGCCGATCCAGCAGTGCTTCTTCGGCAGATATTCAGCAACTATGACTGTCGCTATAGACTTCTACACAGAAGAGCGCATGACACTAGCACCACGAATTTCCTTCTTTCTGTTTTTTATCTTTTGTTAGCTAATTAAAGACACGAAAACTAACTGGCGTCTCGCGGGTCTCACCTCCTCCTTCAAAAGAGAAGGAAGGAAATCGGGGAGGAATCTTGTATGTATTTTAGAGCGGCGCTGGAGTAATGATCATGCTTTGGAGCACAAACTACATCTTACAAGCTCATTGCACGGAACGGATTGCTGACCCGTCAAGATTGGCCTAAGAGGGATCTGGATAGTGACCAGGCAGGCTGGAACGGGGATAGGGATGGGTATGGTAGAGACAGGAGATATGGAAACAAGCATGTCTATAATTAGTGGTACAGGTATCTTTCCTGGCTGTAACAATCTTACGAAGTTTAACCACCCTTGCCATCCGTTGTCAGTGTGCGAGCCCTCTTCGAATCGCGCCCTCGCCTGTTTATCAAGATATCAACACCCTGCCGAGACATCTGCCACTTGTACAACAATCTTTCTCCCAGTCTCTCTCACCCTCCCCTTTGTTTACCCTGGAGTTGATCTAAGTCTCCTCTTTCCACCTCTCACCTCGCTAGCAGTACCACCGCACTGGCGAATTCAATAATTGGACCCCGGTAAACCCACTGGAAAAATGATCCTGGTAAAAAGCAAAGCTGGAAACCACGCCGACCACAACACACATCATCTTGATCCCGCATTCCTCGTATCGCCATACACCACTTTGTGGAGTCCCGTCCTCCTCACCCCAAGCGGCCGCCTTATTTTGTTTCTTTCTCGTCAAGCAAAGCTCATGGCACGTGTTCGGCTAGTGCCGGGGGGTTACAACGTCCCAAGATAGATCGTGCTTGTTCCGAGACAGAACATCCTGTGTATCGCGTGGCTGCTCAACATCCGTCGTCCCTGCTGATGGTGCGTAGCTTGATGTAGCTAGTCTATCTGTAGAGATTTGTTTTCGTTTTCGGGTTGCGCTACTCCCGATTTGATATGCCGGCTGGCGAGGGTTTCCTTGTTACCTCTTCTTTGAATCTTTGGGCGGGCTTCTGTTTCGAACTGCGAGGTCGATTCCTGTCAGCCTTTGGTTTGTGGAAGTTTTGTTCTTTAAATCGAGTGTAGATTCATTCGGTGATTCGTCTCGTCTCTCAAAAGAACCCCTATGCTTTCAGGTGAAGTTCAACTACAGTCGAATTCGACGAAGGCTTTTTTTGGCAATACTACCTGGCGGCTTTGAATATCTGAAGAAGAGAGAAAATTTGTCGGGAATAAAAGCTTCAAGTTCACTTGATCACACAATATTACCGATGTGTCTCCAGGAGCCGAAAGAGGGATGTTATGGGGTCTTCCAACAACCGTTGGAAAAGCTACAAATCCACAAAACTCTCTACAATCTCATCATCCCACACAGCACGCGCTCAAGAAATTGGGATCCCAACGCCCCCATTATCCAGAAAACCAATGGGGTATAACACGCTCGCAAAACATAAACATTACATAATCGCGCATCTGCCGTATTTCTTTTCTCCCTGCAGAGGCCTGCCGTCCGAGTCCCTCGAGATACCAGTCCACTCGACACTACTTGCGCCGTCACCAAGCCTATCATTCTTCTTCTCCTGGCGAATAGCTCTCCAGCCTTTCTTCTTAGCGTATTGGATGTTCTTCACTGTACGCCTCTCGGAATGACCGGATCGTTGGCTGCCCATGACTGTATTTTGGTTGAGGTAGAGAGAGGCTTCACCGCCGTTGGCAGAGGATTGACTGTGGATGGTCTCGAGCCGTGACATAGGAGGCCGTAGATTGAGAGAAATAGATGATGTGTTTAGGTTGTAACCAGTGCTGCTAGAACGGCGAGAGGGTGGCGAGTAAGGGCTGCCTTGAGAGGAGTTTCCTTGGCCGTATCGCTGTGGGGAAGGACCAAAGGCACCAACAGCGCCGCGGGATGCTTGGCTATCATTGGAAGCTTGAACGAGTGTTAGCCTTGGTGCAGTATTTTGCATCGCGCCTCGATCTCTACTTGAACCAATCGACGCACGACGAGGGTCTGTCAATCTAGCAGGACGTCCCTGGCGGCTGTTGAGGCGAGCAAGCTGGTCCGCGCTAGGTAATGATAAGGTAGAGGTTTGTGACTTGGATGAAGCTGGAGCTGCCTCCGGCGGCTTTAAGGCTGGCATCGATTGCCCAAAAGTGTCCCGGGGTGGTAATATGGCGGCAGGAAGTATTTCGTTCCGTCTCGGAGGATTTGGCTGTGAAGCTCTGTTTAGTTGCTGGGCCTGGGGGTTAGGCATCGTTGGAGACGGCACAGTTAAACAATGACTATCAGATGTTGGTGGCACTTGTTTGTTGAGATGTTGATTTTCCCCTTGAGATTCCGTTCGAGCATGTGCTACCGGAGCAGGCTTGATTGTCCAAGCTGCTTCAGATGGTTCTCTTGGTTGTCCGGAGGAGGTAGGCACATTTTCTACTTTCAGCCCCAAGTCTCCTCCGTATTTCATGTTGACTGCACCTTCAGATTGCCCGAGCGTCTCTCTTGGCGGTGCAGATGGTGTAATGGACAAAACTGGCTGTTGCGAATTCGCGAGCATCACTGGGGGCGGGTTTGACGAGCTGGGTGCATTAGGTGTGTAGATCTGTGCCACGACAGGTGTTTCAAGAATGTGGTTCACTCTAATACTTCGAGGACGAGGGGACGGCGGTGAGGATGCTTGAGGAGAGACATCATAGAGGTCGTCAAAATCATTAGAAGCAGGATATGTGACAGGTCTGGGGCCTTCGTCGGATGGCGGGTGATCTGAGGTGATGTTTGCAAGGTCGCTCAGAGACCTTTGCAACTGACAGCGATACCTGCGAGACTCCACTGTACTGGAGGATTCCATTGTTGCAATTGTGCGAGACCGATGCAATGAACAAGAATCCAGGCCAGAAAAGTCGAAACTAGAAGCACGATGAGTTCTTGAGCGTTCTGGTGACGCGGCGGCAGCCTCAGCTAGCAGATATCGCTCTATATGCTCCGGTAATAGCGAAAGAGAATGCCGAGAGTATGGAGGAGGGGGCGGTACCCAGTTGTCCGCGTCACTTTCATGAGGATGCTCGTCCCTTCCATCTGCTCGTCGATACTCGACGTGCTCTGGTAGTGTGGGGCGAAATCTCCTATTCGCCGCGGCAGCCGTTGCTGCCCTACGTAGTGTGGTACCAGACCGTGGGTTGGTGTGGGAATATGGAGCGTCGAATGCATCCTGATCATCATCATCCAGGGAAGAGGCGGTCTCCGATCGTTCGGATGAAGTTGTTTGTTGACTTGGGTTTCTCGCTAGTGGGTTAGGAGAACGAAGCTCAAATGGGTCGCTTTGATCCCGGATGGTTGACATAGGGGGTTTGAGACGTGGAGAACGAGGCGCAGCTGCTGACTGAGAGACAAGGTACCGGTTATCCCGTCTTTCCGCAACGGTTCGTCTTCTCAAAGTTGCAACCTCCACTTCTAGAGCTCTATGCTTCTCTTCCAATATCTCTGGCTCGTTCAATCCAACCTCGATAGTGACAATGGTTTTCACACCATCCGAAGTGTTGTAATTGAAATCCAATAATGATATGCGACCCCCGTCAACAGCATCCATGCCATCATCTTCGATATTGGCGCGAGCCTCCACGCCCGGGGCGACTGCAACAAGCCTGTCCCCAAAAAGCTTTCCAGACTGCCCGTTGACCCAGGCTAAGGCACTCACTCGATCAAGCCATCCAACCATACGACCTTCCACAAACGTGTTTTTGAACTTGTCACCAAGTAGCTGCCACTGCGGGGATCTGCTCAAGCTATCTCGATACCTGTTGATGGACCTCAACGAAGGCGCGCTATTTCGTCGCCCAAGATAGGTTGAGGATGTGCTTACCCCGATCTCTGGACTGCCGGTCGGACTGTCCTTAGCATTCGGCAGCGCCGCAAGATCTTCTGGAATTCCATAGAGCCAAATTGCACCTTGAAATCCTGAGGCTACAAGGTGGCCGCATTCGCTTACTGCTGGCAACGTACTTGGTAGAAGTCGAGAGGCGCACGGAAAGTCGGCGATGGGCCCTGTGCAATATGTCGTTCCAGTCCTGAGGTCATCAACTCGAACGGTTCGAAACGTCTCGAACACGCGGTCATAAGTGAAAGCCCAGCTCTCTTCTCGGCCAGAGGAATTAGGAAGTAAAGCAGCATGACTGCAGTCTCGACTGCCGTTTGGGAAGAGAATTGATGTCGTCCATAGAGAGCTGATACTGTCGTCGGGCAGACTCCCGCCAGGATCATAGTAGGGCGCTGTGAGGATAACCGTGCTTGGATATCGAGACTGCATGGTTGTGCCAAGTAGCTGCGTTCCATCTCGAGAGAAAGACAGCGAGTCTGCAGCATAGCATTTGACAGATCGTCTGTCCGTGCTCGCAAAACTCGGGTCCAAAGACCATATCTCCACCCCAGACTCGTACGCAGCAGCAAGTACAGAGCCATCTGGAGACAAAGCAATTGTCCGAGGTGTATGATCCAACGCAATAGCACGAGTATGTCCCGCGCACTTGCCGGACAAGTCATATAGGTCCACTTGTAAATATGTTGAAAGCACAGCCAGCAGAAGCCCATCATCGGTAATGGTGGTTGCGACAGGCCTTCGTAATATCTTGAGCTCCCTCTTGATCGCAATATCGGGACCAGTCACTTCTATTACGTTAATTCGAGAGGAATTATACGCCAGAATATAATGGCCCTGGGGTGAAAGGCTAAAATGGAAGGCTTCTCCTCGAGGAGCCGAGGTTGAGGAAATTGACGTGGAGACCAAGTTGATGATAGTCTCTCGCGGTCGCAAATACGCATCAAATAGGTTTCGTTTTGTTTCACGTGCGAAGAGTCGACGAAGGTTTGCCAGGTTTTCTTCGTCCGCTAAGATTGGTATCCCTCGATGCGCGGCCGCGTATGAGGGGCACCGAGATAAATGGTGGGCATAGAGATGGGCCTGCTGCGATACTATTCTCCATTTTCGATTCAGCACAATCAGGGATGCAAATGTATTCGGACTCGCAACTTGCAGTATCCTAGTAGCAACGTGAGTACGGTTCTACTTTAAGCTTGTAGGTTACTGAAGCTTACAGCTCAATAATCTCATTCGGAAGCTTGTTAAAAGCTGGTATAGCTACTGGCACAGATCGAGGCGATAACCTCTTCAAATCTTCCTCAGTGTACAAGAGGCCATTGGCATTCATTTTCCCGACGTGAGTCTTTTTAAATACCGGCGACGCATCCAAAGGGGCGCAGCTGCAAGAACTCAGAAGGTCCTAGAAAGATTATGAGCTAGATGGAACGCTTTTGCGAGACTTGCAAATGTCGAAATATGGCGGCGCGGTAGAGTATGCTAGTCCTAGGAGGCCGAGAATCTCTCCAAGTGAGTGATGTCTGTCTGGCTTGAGGTTGTGCGTCAAAGAATTCTGTTCTGCAAGGCTGCGAGAAACCCTGATGCTGTTTAGTCTGGGACGGCAGCGGGGTCTTCGGAGGGAACAAACACTACAGTAGGAGCAGTAGGATAAGGGAAATGTAGCCAAAGCCGGGAAGGAGAGGATGTCGATGTTGATGATATTAAAAGTCTACACGCTGACGGGATGATTTACCATGGGTCGATTGAAAGGGTCGGAATATTATCGTCACCATCTATCATTGTGGAGTTAAGGCGTTCTCCCCTGTCGAGGTGGGGTCCCTGGACATTTGTATATCGATAACATGTAATTTTTCTAATCCCGTAACAAGAATCTAAACAATCACATCACTTGTGAATACAGTTCACTTGAGCGAAGAGCAATTGTCTATCTTTTTGGTGCAATAAGGGAAATGATCAGTCATGCCGGTGACTAAGGCACGGATTGAATGACAGAAGTTTGAACTATTTAAAAAACGTGTCTTAGTTGTGCATCTTACCCACCGCCCAGTTCTCAAGCTCAAATCACTCCGATGTGAGATGTGTGGGGGGAAAGGATCTGAAATTTAAGTTGAGCAAAGTTAATTGGCTTTGCATTATTTGCACTATTTCTTTCCTCAATCCTGCATCAGACCTTGGTTAATTTGTCTTCCATCCCCTTCTACCTCTCCCCTTTTCCCCTTCTACAGCTAAAGCTTCGTGGCTCGCGCCTCAGACAGTTCGAAATTTACTTTCTTGCCTATTGAAATCTCTTACAGAAAAATTCAAACCCAGCTACGCACTCCGCCAAGTATTGCATGACAAGTACAACAACCCGAGCATTGCATTATCCATGTAGCTTCACTGTGGTATAGCTTCGGCGTTTTGTGCCAAGGCATTAAAACTAGCGTAGACTGAACATTATGCTTTGTCAGAATTTGGGTCCAGATTTCAGTTTCTTTGCTGCAGCTTCGCGTCAGGCTCTGTTCTGCTCATCCCACTCTGGATTCAACGGAGCGTCCACTACCTCCTTCTCGGTGCAACATGCCCGTAAATGACATTGAACTTGACAAGCTTGTCAGAACCCTAACAAATAAATTTAATATTCTCGCAGATGAGGTTCAGCTTTTGAGCGATCGAAAGCAGATCTTGGAGCACAAACTCCGCTTTGCACACGAGCTAGTGAGTACAGATCTATCTTTCTTCCTCTCTCGCTGCAATATGATGAAAAAAAATTAGCTCTAGATCTGGAGCTGCCTATGGTAGTGACGACAGACAAACACCATGTATCCTGATATATTTTCTCCATCTGAAATTGTTGATTTCTAGCCTAAGCATCGTTTACTGATCAGGCCATATAGTACCAAGAGCTGGCAGACAAATATGCTTCAGGTGATTTGGAGATCTCAAACACTCTAGCTAAACTCCAACTTCCTCCTGATGTGCAAACTTCTGCACCCGACCAAACCGGTCTTGTCCCGCTTCCGCAACGAAAAAATATCTTTTCAAAGCAGCAGACAGCAGTCGCAATAAGAGACGGCCGACGCGCTGCACGTCGTCTGGTGGCTGTGACAGGGAAGTCAACCGGATCTACAGTTAGCGGGAGAAGTACATCTGGGGATAGTAGTAATGTGAGGTACTCGGCACAGAAGACATCACTGTCAACTGTACTTGAGCAAGACTTTACCGTTGAGGGGAGAAAAAGCTTATTGTTGTGCCCTTTCTCTCGTCCGGAAACCCGTACGAACGCCGCGATGGATCCTCGCCAATCGCAGACTTCTGGTTCCCAAGAATTAGACCGGCCCTTGACCCCATCAGATGTGAGGGATCTGACGCGTCACCAATCCGGGGACCCCATATGTGCAGCTTTGTGTGCGGAGAATATGAATTCTCCTCCCCCATCCGCCACTGGGTCCGCTGCGAAATGTCCGATTCGATACATGAATCAACATTCTCCCGAGGAAATTGCTCAATACTTTGAATCCCACAAACATGAGATCCCCCGAAGCCACGAAGTATGTGTAAAGCGTTACCAGAGAAACGAAGATGATATTAGGAAGCTAGATGCGAAGTATGGAAACCTTGTCAGCATGATCCAGGGACTAGGTCAGAAACATCAACCTATGCTGCCCACCAAAGAGGAAGAGGAGGCTTTGGAGCTTGAGAGAACCTCAAATCAGCGGGTGGAAAACTGGGCCCACGCTATTAGTGCGGATGGAGTTGAACCAGAAGAGCATGAGGCCGCTCCAGAGAAAGAGGAAGATGACAGGGAAAGCAGGTTTGATAGACCATTGAAAGAGATTCGAGTAGGAGAGTCACCAAGCCGACCATGGGGCATATCGGTACCGATTTTCGAACCGCCTGAAGGCCAAAGACCAGTATCGCCTCCACCGGCTCCTGTGTCCGCAGAGCGTACGCCACGACCGATGGGGAAGTGTCCGTTTGAACGAGGTACAAGAATGGTCGAGAACAAATCAACACCGCCTTCACCTCAAGAGAGACCTGCTGGCAAATGCCCGTTCCCGCATGCTGCAGCGACGGATGGAACGAAGGAAGCTACCGTGTCACCACTCCCACAAGCCTCGAAGCCACAAGCTGCACCGAATTATCAACCTCAACCTATATTCATCCAGTCTTCCGAGGTGCTGAAGTCCGGAGGTCTTCCTCCGATGACATTCACGGGGCCTGTTTTCATTGGTTACCCAATAGAGCAGGCAATCACTTTCATGCAGCAGTACAAGGATGTGCCCTAGATGCGAAATATATTTTGTATAGCGTGTCTGCCATAAGCGTTTCTTTCGGGTTCGGAATTTCTCTAGGGCGTCCTTTTACCATTCAATTTGAGCGTTGCTACAATGATACCAAATGGAATAACATTCGAGAAGAATTTCATACTTCTGAACATTACTCTTTACGCAATCCCCATCTGTGCTTCCACGTCAAATTAAACCTGTCACAAACAGAACGCCTATCCCCAACCAACAGATACCAGGCCGCGCGAGTCGGTATGGATTCCAGTATCATAATCTAGTCTTTGGATGTGTCAGCCCGGGTTCCTCATTGACATCCCCGCTCGCAAACACATCCTCCTCATCAGAAATATTGTCACGATACGTCGCATCTCGACTACCGTCATTATCCCACAATGAAATATCATCATCACCCATCAGCGCCGCTGCATCGCAGGTATCTACCGGTTCCGAATCGCTGTAGCCCCTCCCCTCTACAGCTACCACAGCACCCTCGACAGTACCAGCTTCTATCGTTTCAGCCTCTAGTTCCCTTGCTCTCGACATCGTACGCTGATATATGATCCATCCGACACTGGCTCCCATGATGGATCCAAAGATAATACTGGCATAGTTGATTGCTTTCGTTTTCCCGTCCATCTTTCCGCCGCTCTCGGCGATGCTCGCCAGCCTGCTTCCAATGAAAACATGGATCAGCAGTTTCGGGCTTGTCAGTGCTGTTGCGAGGGCGAATGAGAGCGGGTGGACGGTTGGGAAGGTCGACATGGCTGCATTCGACAAGCTGTATGGTAGAGGACACAACCTGATCATGCAGAGGATCTTTAAGCCGTCATGCTTCAGGGTTAGAGCTAAAGCCTCGAATCGCTTATCCTGCCCTACGAGCTTTTGCACGTATTTCGACAGTACAGTCCTCGAGGCGAGAAAAGAGGCAGTTGAGCCAGCAATCGTCGCAGAGGCCACTATAAACCAGCCGTTTGGGAATCCGTAAACGAAGCCAGCTATCGTGATCGTCGTGCTGTAGCCTATCAAGGGTGGAAACGATAACCCGAAAGTCAAGAGCCAGAGAATCGTCCACCCTCCCTTTACATCGTGCCATTTCTTGGCTGCTGGAGCTAGGTATCCGAATATCCTCTCATTGTAGACCATAAACAGGATGATGCAAACATTAACTGTGATGATTGCCACCACAGCAGCGACTCGCTGTGCCAGTGTCAGGGCGAGAAAGGTCTTGACGACTTTGCGTTGAACTCTGTTGGCGGAACTGAGGATTTGGGTTTTGTAGGATTGGTTTCGGGTCGGGGTGGAATAGGGAGAGGAGTTGGCGCGGCGGTGGGAGGCGCCTGCTGAGATACGGGCAGACCAAGATGGACGTGAAGACTGTCGAGACCACGGCGGACGTGTAGGCTGTCGTTCTGGAGAAGGAGACCCGGTTGGGGATATGGGAAGGGCTAGAGCCTTTGCTGCCGAATTATAGTCTGCGGGCATCTCGAGGTCTGAATGGCGGCGGAGGCAGCGAAGCGAGGTGAGCAGCGCGGGCTGAAGTGACTTCTCATGGGTTGTGAGTGACTTGATGTGACATTCGCGGATCAAATGAGAATTTCGAAAGCTGGGTTGGTGAAGATGCTGAGCTACTTATTGCTGGAAGTGTGGAGGGGTGGTCTGACGCCTTTCGAAACGAATGCTTCGAAAGCTAGCCGCAAAGAAGAAGCTTTATGGAGGGCAAACAGGCATTCCAAAGTATCCGATCTGTGGTTCGAGGCTGTTGACGGGCAAGATGTTGTCGCAAGGTGGCAATGTTCGAGGCCGAACCTATGATCCTGAGTATCGTACCCCAGGGTGACGTGACGTCCAAGGCGGGGGGCCGTAGTTGGGAGCCGTAGATGGTCCATTTTTAGTGCATTGCGGGCGTCAGGTTGAATGTGCCGATCCTGGAGGGTAATATAACTTGCTCCTCGACCTCGGATATGGACACCTTACGAACACCTTACGGACATCTTATGGACACTTTAGACACCTTATGGATACTTTATGGATACCCTTAGGCAAGGTATGCTACGTGTCTATGGGCGTTGGAGAAGTCGATACTGGACCTCATGGATGTTATCCCACGACTGCTGAACGGCGGGCTGGTCTGGCCTGGCCAGGGGATTCTTTGTCTCAATGTTGTCGTCTGTCGTATTGCTGCCGTAATGTTTCTGGCAGACTAAGTATATACGTGTCACGTGCACCCCAGATTTATCTTATCTCCAGGTAAACCTGACCTGGTCTGTAAGGCAACATACAAGAGTTTAGTACATGTGTCTCAGCCAATCATGTAGTCGGATTCCCTACCAGTGCTTGGCGTCTCCTCCCCCAGAGCCAAGAGCATCAGCATCAGCCTCACGTTGCACCCCCTCCGACCTCATCATTCCTCAACTCCTCCACCCCCTGACCACCCTCTCCCTCTGCGTTCCATCTCGTAGCATCGCTCCTCTCTCATGATAATGAGATTCTCGGAAGATCTTGTCTCGGCCATGTGAGAGCCAGGCGCCTCTCGTCGTCGCCCTGCTCTTGCTTGCTGTCTGCCCTCTGCCCTCTGCCCTCTGCAATACGCGCGCTCTTACAAGCCTCGGTAGGTACCTCAGAATCCCTACCTATCTACCTTACCTATCCTAACCTTTGGCTTTTAGTTCTTCTATCGCAGTTCGCCTTCCTCAGCCCGCACTCCTGGCTTCACCACCTACTTACCCACCCCACCCAATCCCGCCTCACGAGTCCTCCTTGTCTTACCTCCCGGCTCTGTCTACAGACTGGCGATACATACCCACTCATATTCCCCTCGGATACTTGCTGCGGTGTAAAGCCGGATCCGATCAACATGGTGTCCGACGAGACGTACGAGATCTGTCTCCCCTTGCTTCAAGACGCGAGCCTCGAAGACGAAGAGAAGACAGACAAGCTAGAGGAATTTCTCAAAGCTGAAACGACTTTGGCCGGCACTTCTCTCGACAATGCGGTTCTGGATGTGTTGTGGAGATACCGAGAATCGTCGACACATCCTAGCTCGCCCCCGCCGATGCGACACACTGTCTTACGCCGAGCAGCGTCCCCAGCCCCATGGCCAATCCCTCGAGGCAGCTCAGGTACTCCGATATCGTCGTCTCCTCGCCTGGGTGTGAGTCCTCTTGCGCCCCCAGGATACGTACCGTCCTCCTTCAATCGAGCCAAGTCATCGACTGCTTCTCCTTTCACCTCACCCCGTCCTTCTCCTAGACTTGCCTTTTCTACTCCAGCCATTCCCCATAGTCCGAGTCTGAACGCTTACGAGTTCCCTCCTCCCGAGACCTCTCCTCCGCAGGATTTGTACGGAGATTATGGTAGTGATAACGTCGACTGGCTGGTGAACGACGATGCTGGAAGTACCACATCGTCTTCTGCGGGGGGGCAAAGTGGCCTTAATGCAGCCGCCGCCGAATATATACAGCCTCAAAACCAGCAGACAGATATGAGTCCTTACGATATGCTCAGGTCTATTCTTGGTCCTTCGAAATCAGACGAGGAAATTGAGGCAGCTCTTGCTGTAAATGGATATGACCTGAGTGCAACAATCATGGCTTTCATGGAGGAGCCAGCCGGTGATGCCTCAACTATCGCGCAGGTTACCGAAGCTAGGAATGCCATCCTCATTGGTAAATCTATGGCTACCAACGTATCCCGTCCAATCACTCCAGCCGGAGGCCAAAGGAGTGGTGTCGTCTGCAGGTTCTGGTTATCCACCGGGCAGTGTCTCAGAGCAGACTGTAGGTTCAGCCACGATCTTAGCAATCACATATGCAAGTAAGTGTTGCTATTTGTACCGCTCTGCAGATGCTAACTAGAAAAGATATTGGGTTGAGGGGAATTGTCTCGCAGGAAGCACTTGCATATTCTCCCACGATCCCTCGCACTTTATGAACCGCCTAGCTTTAGATGGAAGCAACACACCCCCGCTCCCAAATGTGCAGCCGAGCTTTCAATTCCAAGACTTCAATGCCTTCCCTTCGTTGCAACCTGTCCAGGACCAGTGGCCTGCCAATGTGACGAATGCTTTTGACAATTACCAAGGAGCAAGCTTCACTCCACCACCACCTGGGTTCAAAGGAATGCACGGGTATAGCAGTGATGGGTCTAGTCAGAGATCACGACCTAGCAGCCGGCATCAAGCTCGAGAAAACATGCCATCAGCTCCTGCCCTGGACGACACGGAAGCATTTCCATCCCTCGGTGCGATTGCTACTAAGGGTAGCAAGAAGCACCATGGCAAGAGAGGCGGTCACAGCCACGGTCATAAAGAGAACATCACGCCTAGCTCTCTCGCCGAGGTAGTCAAAATGGCACCTTCTCCTGGCCCAATGAGACAGGATATTAAGAAGATCGGGAGGAATGGGAGTTCCGCCAGTGTTCGCAATGGCGAAAACAGCGCTACCGCACAGGCCATCCCAAGCCCACAGCATGTTCCTTGGCTAGAGACTGGAGAAAGGGCCAATAAATCATATCTTAAGGCCAGACAGGATGCTATCAAGCACGGTGGCCTGAGAAACAAGTTCTTGCAAAGGTATGGACCCCGTTGTTGAGTATATTCCAGGTACATCAATAACTTTACGTCAGTGCTGCTCAAGCATGGAATCGCAACGATGCCCGGGCTGCCAAAGCACTCAGCCTCCGAGGTCAAAGCGAGAATGTGAGTGACCATTACCTTCTTATCGGGTTACCCAAAAAAATCCGCATGATTTGTCTTGAAGCTACCCCATTCTTGAGAAGTACTGAACTTCTCGTCATTTAGGATCTGATGCGAAAGGCACATCGAGAAGCAGCTCGCGAGCTATATGAAGAGCGTAACAAAGGAAGCTCCTCTATCTCAGAGCTCTATGTAGATCTCCACGGGCTTCATCCTGAAGAGGCTGTCGAGTACCTTGAGAAAGTTCTTTTGGAAAACCAAGATGAGACTAGGCCTGTCTATGCTATTACCGGCACCGGTCATCACAGCAAAAATGGCAAGGATAAAGTTGGAAAGGCAATTCGAAACTTCCTCAATGAATGGCGTTATGCTTATAGAGAATTCTCCGTTCCTGGGGACAGAAACAACGTCGGTGGCATTTTAGGGATTGACGCCAGATCCTTCTCGAAAAACGGCGTCGCTGTTTCGATTACGGCGCCTGAAGCAGAGAAAGAAGAAGTTGACATTCTTAGCCAGGGACATGAGATTGGTCAGGGGAAGGTCCGGTTACTGGTCAGAGACCCACCAAAAGGTCCGAGTGGGAACCGATAACCTAGATAGAAAGAACAAATAAACTAGTAAAATTTACATGACGTATCATGTGGGTGACAGACATAGCGATTCCATCAGTGGATTCACATTACATTGTACCCCGGACGATCAGTATCGACCAGAGAATACGTGGGCACAGTAAAGCTCTCCCATGATCGATAATGCTGCGGTCTGACCCAGACTGCCAGCATTTTAGTTGCATCGTCTCCTACAGAGCAATGACTGCGGAGTCCCCATTAGTCCTAGGGTAAGAGTGAGCAAGCACTATTGTACGAAGTATCACGTTTCAGAATGTCATGGTTTCTATGAAGTTACAATCAGATACGATTCGGGACAGAGATGGGAATCACCATCGCAGAGGGCAAGAAAAATATTATGTTCCTCTGACCAGATCCCTTCACATATCAGTCGATCTACTCCATCTTCAAGACCTCGAACTGCTTGATAGTCTCCTCAAACGCCTTGGCCTCAGTCTCCAAGTCCGCAAGTTTCTTCAGCTCAACCTCCTGCAACTCCTTGCTCACTTTCTCCTTATAGGCCTCGTCGTTCAGGATCTTGCGCTGCTTTTCGATGCCGGTCCTCGTTTTGTCGAGCTTCTTGGCGGCCTTGGCGATCTCGCTGTCGATGTCGACGCGGCCCTTGACGTGCAAGAAGACGGCGGTGGTGGAGGATACGGAGAACACAACGCAGCCCGCAGGCCGAGCTGCGGTCGTGGATAAGATGTTGATGGAGGATATGCCTTTGCCGGACAGAGATTTGATGGATTTTTCTTGGGCGGTAATGGTGCTGTGAGAGGTGGCATCAATGGTTTGAATGTAGACTATCAAAAATTTAGTGGTACTTCATGGGTGAACAGGTGTACACGAACCTTGTGCCTCGTCTTTTAGAGAGTACTCGGCCATAAGCGAGCGTATACCCCTGGAAATGTCGAGCACAAGCTCGTAAGCTGCTTCTGAGTCGGGACTGTCCAATGTCTTGTTGTATACGGGGTATTTGGCGAGAGCGATGGTCACAGTCTTATCATCTGGACGACGGGGAAGGCGCTGCCATAGCTCTTCGGTCAAGAATGGCATGTATGGGTGGATCATCGTCAGAGCACCTTCGAGAACCGTGTAGAGTGTATTAAGCGCCGATAGCTTCTCCTCCTCACTGCCATCTTGTAGAATGGCTTTAGAGTTCTCAATATATACGTCGCAAAGTTGATTGTACCAGAATTGGTACACGACGGTTGTCGATCGCTGGAACTCACGATCCGCAATTGCTTTGTTGATATCCTTTGCAGCGACTGTCAACTTGTGCAAAATCCAGAGCTCGGCCAGGGACTCCTTCATAGTAAGCTTCGTGGTCTTGTTTGGAACGAAATTTGTAGGTAATTTGCCCAGCACGAACTTTGTTGCCTGATAAATCTTATTGCAGAACTTGCGGTATGCGTGAATGACCTTGACATCGAACAAAATATCTCCTGAGCCTGTAGAATATGATACAAGTGCAAATCGTAAAGCATCAGTTCCACATTGTGGAATTCCATCTGGGAAGGCAGTCTTCTGGTATTTAATAGCCCTTTCGACCTCGTTCGGGGCCAAATTTCCGGACAAAAGTTTCTTATGCAAATTCTCCAGAGAGACACCTTCGATGAAATCCTTAGGATCGATGACATTACCCAAAGACTTTGACATCTTCCGGCCCTCAGAATCGCGCACCAAAGAATGACAGTAGACTTCAGTGAATGGTACCTTGCCGGTGAGCTTGAGACTGAACATAATCATTCGGGCGATCCAGAAGAATAGGATGTCCCAGCCAGTCTCCAGCATCGTTGTTGGAAAGAGAGTCTCAAGATCGTGGGTCTTGTTGGGCCATCCTAGTGTAGCAAATGGCCAAAGACCAGAAGAGAACCACGTATCAAGCACATCCTCGTCTCTCTTCAAAACGAATTGCTTCCCAGGGAGGGCCTTCTTAGCCTTGGCTTCAGCCTCTTCGCGCGTCCGACCGGCAAACCAAAGTCTACCATTAGCCTCATCATGCTCCTCACCATCTACTTGTGCGAAGTACATTGGTGCTTGATGGCCCCACCATAGTTGTCTCGATAAGCACCAATCATTGACATTCTCCATCCAGCGAACGTAACTTTTTTCAGCAGTCTCTGGTAGAATCTTGATCTCACCTGACTTGACAACATCAAGAGCTGCTGCCGCCATGTCCTTCATCTTCATCCACCATTGTGGTTTCAAGATTGGCTCGATAATATCCTTGGATTTCTCGCATAGTGGTACGGTCATGGGATTATCCTTTTTGTCAACATACAAGCCCGCTTTCTTTAGGTCGTCCTGGATAGTATATCGTACATCGAAACGCTTTTGACCTGCATAGGGGCCAGCGTTATCATTCATGAGACCGTCATCTGTCAGAATGTTGATACGCTCAAGGTTATGGCGAGCACCGAGTGCAAAATCGTTTGGATCATGCGCAGGGGTGATCTTGACAGCACCGGTACCAAAGTCTTTCTCGACGTAGGTGTCGGCGACGATTGGCATCTTCCTGCCAGGAATGAAGGGGTGGATGGCATTTTTGCCGACAAGGTGCTTGTATCGTTCGTCTTCGGGATGCACGGCCACACCAGTATCTCCGAGCATGGTTTCAACACGGGTTGTTGCAACCTCAATCTTCTCATCAGTGCCTTCAATCTCGTATTTGAAATGAACAATAACACCAAATTCTACCTTCTTGCTGTATCCAGGTACATCAAGCAGAGTTCGACCCGTGAGCTCTTTGTTAACGACTTCCAGGTTAGACAGGGATGTGTTAAGTTTTGTACACCAATTGACGAGTCTGTTCTCTCTATAGATGATGCCCTCCTCGTGAAGGGTGACGAAGGTTTCCGTGACGGCAGCTGAGAAGTTCTCGTTCATAGTAAAAGCCTCCCGAGTCCAGTCCATTGAGCCACCCATTCTTTTTTGGGCGGTGTTGATCTTTTGGTGATACTCGTTCTTCCAGTCCCAAACGGTTTCGACAAATTTTGGCCTACCTAAGTCATGACGAGTCTTCCTCTCGCGACGCCACAGCATATTTTCCACAACATTCTGTGTTGAAATACCAGCGTGATCACAGCCAGGGAGCCACAAAGTTGTCTTGCCATGCATACGGTTCCATCGGATCATGACATCTTGGAGGGCATTTCCCAAGGCATGCCCCATGTGTAATGCTCCGGTGACATTAGGAGGTGGTTCAACAATTACAAAAGATCCTTCTGGTTTTATTTTCCCATCGTCTGTGAATTCAGGCTTGAAAAATCCTTCCTTCTCCCACCACGCATACCAGGCCGATTCCACAGCGGTTGGGTTGTAGGCCTTGTATTGTGGGTCGTCGAACGATTTGATGATTTTCTTCTCGCCAAATGGTGTGTCCTCAACGTAGGGGGGCAATACACCTTCATCTGCCTTTTTTTCTGCCTTGGCTCTCTTCTCCTTTGTCTTACTCGTCGTCGCAGTCGGGGCTGCACTTTTAGCCTTCTTCTGGTCAAATTTTGCTTGCTTTTCGGCTTTCTTTCGCTCCCTTTCAACTGCGACATAAATCAGTTGCCTTGAACACGGTACTAAAAAGCCCAAAAGGAATCGTACGCTCTTTCTCGCTCTTCATCTTCGGTACTGCTTCAGCGGTTCCAACCTTGCTGCCTGCATCTTGCCCCGCAGTATGAGTCCCTGTCAGGCTGGAGTTTGAGGCAGCTGCAAGAGCAGCTTTTGTCTCGTTCGATACCGCAGGAGGCTTTCCCGACACTGAGCCGGTCTCTTCACCGACTACGAGGTAAAAGTCAGTATATGCTTCTGAAATGGTGCATTGGCATAGTCCTACTTGGGTTATGCGACGCAGCGTTGGTAGCCATTCTGGCAAGAATATAGCTGAGAGTTAATCTGTATGGCGACCTGCGCGCCCAGAGCGCTCTGGATATAAACCTAGACGTCGTGCTGGCGGCTGTTGTGAACAACTGAGTAGATCTGAGGCTTTGGCGGGGTGAGCAATAAGCAGTGTGACTGTGACTCTACCGAGTATTTTTCTATTAAGGGTCAGCTACGGTCATTGTGATTGGCTCGTTTGTGGCGGCTCACAGCCCTCGTTTCTGCAAGGCTACCAATCTCCGGCCCGTTTCTAAGTAGGTACCTCTAAGGTAGCCTTGCCTAAAGGGAACTACCTTGATTCAGGTAGCCAGCAAGATAGCAACTTTTCATTTCATCTCCTTCTTCATTATTTGACATCCATATATCAAATCGACCCTCATGGTCGAGAACATTCATAACTCCCTTCGGCTGCGTAGAGAGGCTCATGCCCTTACCTCGAAGTCGTTAGGATAAACATGGTCATCACAGCACTTCCCCAAGCTACCATTCACCTACTTGGCTCGGCTCAAGTGCTCACTACGCCCACATCTCTCGTCAAGGAGCTGGTCGACAACTCGCTCGATGCCCGGGCTACATCCATTGACATTATTATCTCCCCAAACACTACTGATAAGATCGAAGTTCGGGACAATGGCCATGGCATTCCACAAGAAGACCTTGATGCACTTGGCAGACGTGGACACACCAGCAAATTAAGGTCTTTTGAAGAGTTACAAAGCATTGGAGGTGTAACTCTGGGGTTTAGAGGAGAGGCCTTAGCGAGTGCAGTCCAATTGGGGCAAGTTTCGGTGACAACCAGGATCGATGGAGAACCAGTGGCCACCATTGTGCAGTTGAAGGCTCCTGGCGGAGTCGCCAGCCAAACTCGAACCTCGCATCCTATCGGAACCACGGTCTCCGTCTCCAAATTTTTATCCAACCTCCATGTTAGGAAACAGACTGCAGAAAAAGAATCCGTTAAAACATTGAAAAAGATCAAGGATCTTTTGTGCTCCTATGCTTTGGCTCGTCCCCGGGTACGATTTTGCCTGAAGGTCACCAAAGGAGGTAAAGGGTCTTGGTTGTATACTCCGCGCCCCAATGACGGGATGAAAGAAGCAGCAGCACAGATCATTGGACGGGACGCCGCAGCTCAATGCATTAAGAGATCACTGGCCTTCTCTGAACAAGGCCATCAGAGTGTTGACTCTGAGGGAGGCGTTCTCCCAAACTCGGTCGAGGACGAGAGCCTCTCTGGATCAACATCCCATCATTTCGTCGTCGAGATATTTGTACCAAAACCGTGTGCAACTTCAGCTGGACATGGCCAGTATATTTCGGTGGACTCAAGGCCAGTATCACACAAGAAGGGCACTTTCAGGAAGATCGTGACATCATTTCAATATTATGTTAAAAGCTCTCCTTTGGGAGGTGAGGAAAAATTGAAAGATCCGTTCCTGTGGCTAAATCTGAAGTGCCCCGTGTCAAGTTACGATCCAAATGTGGAACCTGCAAAAGACGATATCCTATTTGGAAACGAACATTTGGTTTTGGGATCTATCGAAAGACTTTTCAGAGATATTTACGGCGAACCTGTTGCCACTTCCACCGCTACTGCTACACAGACTTTCGCTGATAAGCACAACGATTTCGAGCTTCTCATGTCTCGCACCAAGGCTACGCCTGGCGGGGTAGCAACAACAAGAGACATCGAGCGTTCACAATTCCCGGAGTCGTTAGGGCTCAAAATCAGTGTCAAGTCGCCCATAGCGAAAGGACCCGGCAATTTCGATGAATGTGTCGTCTCAGTCGGTGATAGTACCGAAGGACCTGGGGCACTTGTGGAACGGGATTGGAGTGTCGAAACTTCGAAAGATTATAGTGAGGTCGTTGAAGAATTCCAGATATCTCACAGAAATTCTCCAAGTCCAGCACAGGCTCAGAATCGAAATAGAAGCGCGGCCAATTCCGATCCTCGATTAAACCCTTGGATCATTGCCAAATTGAATGCTCCTGTTTTGCCCCAAATTAATGATCTCGCTCCTTTACCATCCACCGGTATCTCAAAACAAGCTTCTGCAGCTATTCAGAATTATCTTCCTACGCCTCAACCATCATCTGCTCCTCTTAATTCCAAGATCGACTCCCCTGGTCCCAATAGCCCAGGCCTACCACGTCAGAACCTACACGTTGGTGGTGCTAGAATATTGAAACACCGAAAAGTTTCTGCTCCATTCCCTCCGTCAGTAGGAGGTCCAGCTAACCAGGCCGATATATCACGTCTCATTCGGCGGGCGTCGATAGCTGATAGCGATGATGGGCTCTTGCTCAAAGACGACAGCGAGATTTCCAGTCGCAGAAACGAATTTTACAGTGCAAGAGACGTGCTTTCCAATCACATACCAACATTCACAAACCACGCTGTTCCAAAGAAACACAAGAGTGTCAATAAGCAATTCGTACCACCAACGAGAACAATTGAAAGTGCATTACCGCAAGATGGAATTAGACAGACCAAGCCAACGACGGCATTTTACCCACCTTTACCTCAGACTGCTAGTCATTATCGAGAGCAAGATCGGCCCTCAATCACCGAGCTTGCCTGGGCCATGGATTTTGAGCAGAGAAAGGAAGATGCTACTCGTAGACGCCGGATGGAAATTGCGGCAGCACGGGCAGAGGTGGATGTTGCAGGTCCTAAAAAGCGCCAGCGTCTTGGGAAAGATGAAGCCTTACTTGCACAGATGGACATTGAGGTTGATGCTGGGAAGTCCTCGCCACATAGAAACCGGTACAATGCCGCTATTGCTAATCTTGAGGCAAGTCGACAAAAACCACACAACCATGAAGCTCCCAGGAAATCTTTCAAGACAAGCTTACCCGATGATGACCCGCGAGCATATCTTATGAAGCGACAGAATTCAATGCACGCATTTATAAACAAGCCGGGTGAGGCTCCGAGGCCAATCCGCGCCAAGTCTATACGGCTTCCACTAGAGAAAATCCCAGAAGAAGGAAAAGTGCACATGCTGATGTTAAAGTGTCCTATTGATATTGGTATGATCCAGGATGCTTTGTCAAACATCACGCCACTGGACTTGTATGCGAGTGAAGGGATCCAACCCGCTGGTCTTGTGATGAACGCTCCCGCAGCGAAAATGGTAGAAAAAAGAGTCCATGAAATCGTCGAGAAGTGGAAGGGAAAAGAGGCTGGAAAGAATTGTGAGATTAATTACAATTTCGGTAGCCTGGTTGATGTGAAGTAGACCTCTGGCACTTTATTCCTGATCTGGAGATGATATATGATGGAAGGGGACATTATGGCATCTGACTGGGCTAGCATTTAACGACTGGCGTTTGGCTTTACTACACTCAAGAGATACCCTTGTGCGTTTGCAGCGCTTAACATAAATAATGGAGACCTTGCTCAAATATCGCGATGAAAATCGCTATCGAAAATGACCATGTCAAACTTCCAAGCAGAGTGTGCTTTCCATCCAGTTTATAGGCAAAGAGTAAACCATTGCTCCTTTGCCACTAAACCATTGCTCATTGAAAGGACCGTTTTCGCAGTTTTTAACCGTTCAGGTTTCTCCAACAGTCATACCTTGCAACAGGGATATCACGAAAAGGAGGTCATGACTCCGGCCGCTACGGTAGCGAGCGAACCGCTTTCACACGCGATTTCGTTTTAGCTCCATCAACACAACCCATCCCTCCTACTTCCATTCAGCATCGTCCGACTTATGTTTATGTTTGAAGCTACCACGACCACAGCAACTACAACCAGAGAATGTCGACAGGAAACGAGAATGGCGCCGAGAACGCCCAAGACAGTAGCCTCGACCACGGTCTTACGAATCTTTCTCTCTCTTCAAAAACTATTCACGCAGACGACTATTTGAACGAAGGCCCAGATGTTGCACCACCTATGCACGTCTCAACTACTTTCCGGTATAGTCGGGATTCCAGATCTTTGAAGGCATGGGTAGAGCGTACGGTATCTCTACCTTCAAGTCAAGAATTGGTAAATCAGCTGACCATGTTGAAGCCAGAAGAAGCTTCCGAGGGCCACATCTACTCACGCTACACTGCTCCAAACACTACCCGTTTTGAGGCTATTCTCTCACATATCCTTAAAGGTCCCACTCTGACTTACGCGTCCGGCTTGAGTGCTTTCCACGCTCTTCTCGTCTTCCTTAATCCAAAACAGATTTCCATTGGAGCCGGCTACCATGGTTGTCATGGAGTCATTGGTATTCATCAAAAGCTCACTGGGCTCAAAAAGATTGCGCTTGACTGTGCGGCCGAAGATCTCCAGCCGGGAGACATCATTCACATCGAGACCCCTCTCAACCCCACGGGAACAGCTTATAACCTCAAAGAGTTTGCTGACAAGGCTCACTCGAGAGGCGCGTTCTTGACAGTCGATGCCACGTTTGGACCTCCCCCTCTGCAAGACCCACTTCTCTGGGGTGCGGATATCACGATGCATTCTGGGACTAAATACATCGGCGGTCACTCGGATATGCTCTGTGGCATCTTGACCATCAATCCTAAGCACGGAGATTGGTTTGAAGAGCTTCTCCAAGAAAGGGCATTTATGGGAAGTGTTATGGGATCAATGGAGGGATGGCTGGGAATCAGAAGTGTCAGAACCCTAGAGGTCAGAGTTCAAAGACAGGCTTCCAATACGACAGAGTTGGTGGCATGGCTAGACGCCAATCTTCACTCAGGCAAGGCTGCCGATTGTGTAACCCCCAGCTTCGGAGATGGCGAAGCTGTTCAGAAAGTATTGTCGAAGATTGAGCATGCCAGTTTGCAGAGAGAGGATATCGAGGACGGGTGGTTGACGAAGCAAATGCCCAATGGCTTTGGCCCAGTCTTCTCTATCTGTATGAAGAATCTAGATCTGGCGCGCAAGCTTCCGAGCAAGCTCAAGCTATTCCATCATGCTACTAGCTTGGGTGGCGTGGAAAGCTTGATTGAGTGGAGGTCTATGACAGACTCCAGCGTGGATCCTACTCTACTGAGAATTAGTGTTGGGATCGAGGGATGGGAGGATTTGAGAGATGATCTACTGCAGGGCTTCAAGGCACTTGCTGCAGAACGGAAATGAGTGCAGAGTCTCTATGGATGTGATGACATGTTGCGCAAACAGGGAGTGGAGATTGGCGAAGTTTACATTGATTGTACCTTTTGTACCCTATGGTTATTACACATAACATGAGGTAGTACGTTCGATGTCTCGCTTGCTGCCGACGTCTCACAACCTGGAACTGATGTGCCCCCAGGAAGTCAATCATGCCGATGAACCTGCACCCATCCGCTCGATCAAATGAGCTTAGCCGACAGAAACTGCCGGTCAAAGGGGAGTCTCGATGAGATTTCCACCACCCGCCTCGCCGCTTGGGGAGAAGGGAGGAGGCAAGAGAGGCAAATTCATGATCTGATCCTTTCTCTGTCTTTTGACATTTCGAACCAGCCTTTCTTCGAGAGGACTCTCAGGAGCAGTGTCAGAGTCGTAGTATGAATATATATGAATATATATGAATATATAATATATATGAAGTGGCACTCCCATCGTCCTGAAATTTAAGAAGCTGTCGACGGCAAGCAACGGAGTGGCCCAATTTGAGTCAAGTCGCTGCAGGCAGCCGTGCTGGTACGGATGGAGAAGGGTCGGATATTCAAAATCACTCCTGACTTACGGCACAGGGCGATTGGAGCTCCATTACCCCCGTTTACCCTCTTGCTTGTGATTTCTTGCTGATTTCATCAGACAACGGTGTATGAACGTCGTCGTCCGACCTTATTCCCGCTTCATTGGTTCTTCCTTCACTGTCATTGTTACTTTTATTCTTGACCTAGTAAACGCCAGCCAGCCACTTCAGATATGCCTTAGGGAACCAGTATCAAGAGAGTGGAGTGAGCATCTCAATATGGTCCTTCAAGTACACTTGCTAATTGAGGTGAGGCGGCTGGATACCTAGGCTCTGCTATCTTGAAAGAGCTCCTCGAACCCAGGCTTTTTGAGGTGACTGTCCTGACACGCGAACCCGGCAACCACATCTTCCCTGCTGAAGTAAAATTCGCAAAATCCAACTACACAAACCTCAAATCCTTGATAGAGGCTCTCGCAGGACAAGATGCTCTTGTCTCTGCCATTGCCAGCCCAGTCGTCTCCGCACAACGACTCCTCATAGACGCCGCAGAGGAAGCTGGAGTCAAAAGAGTCATCCCATCTGAGTTTGGAAACGATACGAAGAATGCGAAAACGACAAAGCTTCCTGTTTACGCCGCCAAGGTCGAGATACAAGAGCACCTCGACACATTGGCTGTGAAGGGGGCCATCAGCTACACACTGCTGTACAACCGGACCGTTCCTTGATTGTAGATAATGGGGGCTATTTTTTCCCCGTAAGAGGCCTACAGAACTCGCGCTGCCCTGTTCTTCTTCTTCCTGAAATATTCTTGATCACGCATTTGCTAACTTCCGCGTGTGCCCCAGGGGGTT
The DNA here is from genome assembly GCA_024741835.1 of Diplocarpon mali. Lineage (NCBI taxonomy): Eukaryota > Fungi > Ascomycota > Leotiomycetes > Helotiales > Drepanopezizaceae > Diplocarpon > Diplocarpon mali. Next base: position 10,011 of record JAENRP010000081.1, on the reverse strand, counting down.
TAAGAAAGGGAATATTTTTCAACTACAAGGAACGCAAGGCAGACATCTACGACGGTGGCGGCCGGATTTTCACTGCCTGCAGACTTTCTAAAGTTGGGAAAGCAGTGAGGAGGATCCTGAAACATCCCCGTGAGACATCGGATCGTGCTATCCGGGTCAAAGACATAGATGTCTCTCAGAATCAGCTCCTGAAACTGGCTCAAGCACAGAATCCAGGAGAAGAATAGCAGTTGACGACTATCAGTACGGCAGAGCTCGAGGAGGATGCCTGAGCTCAAGTTCATGAAGACAGCGTAGGTCCGTTGACCATGCTTGCGTTCTTGGCCAGGACAGTCTTTGCACCAGAGTATGGACACACGTTAGAGCGGGTCCCTAATAGCACGCTGGGAATAACTAGAGTGTCCGAGCAGGACGTGGAGCAGCTGGTAGCATCGATCTTTGGCCGCAAGAATCCAGCGCTCAGTGACGGATTTTGAGGTCGTTAGGAGCGGCGCAGGGAGAGAGTAACCACGGGTTGGTTTCTATATTTCAGGAATCCAGTACTCAAACGACAGAGCCCTACAGATACTACCCAATTGACCCGTTGCCTCCCTTTTTCTGCGGATATTTATGCATTAAAGAGTCCCCATGTCAGCTGAGAAAGGCTCGGAATGTGCTGCTCGGTGCATCTGAGGATAGAAAGCTTCACTAGAGGCCCCTACATTTATTTCCAACTGCAATTCATCTTAATCGGCAGAGGAAAATGGCATTAACTTTCCATCACGATTGCGATTTTCCACGCCTCCCCACCGTCACCGCGTGCTTGTTTACATCTTCGCAAGTAACTCATCCTAATACGGATTAGCGCCAAGTAGGCACACTTTGAGCATTTCTTCCTCGTTATAGATTGTCTTCGAGACTGCACTGTAAGATCGAACGCACAGCCAGACACAGGGCGTTTGATGGGATTCGAATTATCAACTCGTTGAATTGCTTCCCCCATCTTGTCGTTTGTACAATCCTTCATGCTTCTTTCAGTCAAAGCTAGAGTTTCTGACGCAAGGGAGTCCTTTGTCCGCCGGTAGCATCAAGCGCTGGACATAGTGTGCCCAGCCTAGACAAAGCTTCATAATGTTCCGCATTCGATCCCAGACACGGGTATCTCTTTGTCCCTCTCGAATCCTGGCCGATACAATTGCTATCCTGCGAGCGCTCTCCACCCCGAGTCTACATTGCGAAGTTGCGCAGCTCTCATTTGTATATCATGGGTTCACCTACAGTTCCACCGAGGCCCTTCTCATTCCATCCCGGAGATTTGACGAACATGGGGCGCGGGATGGAAGATCCAACTGCATCAGGCCCTCGCTTTGCGGCCAATTACGAAAGTAAAGAGCTGCCCCAGATACCGCGCAAGAACCCGCAACGGAGTCAAATATGGCACGATCAAACGCGAGCACGGGCGACCGCCAACGACATACCACCATACTCGCCGCGTACTGTTGGCCGGAGAGTCGGTTCAAACCTCGATCCAGTCAGCTACGGTCCACCACGATCACCAACACAACCACTGAGCTCACCAAGCTTCCAACGGCCGCTTTCTCCGACACCTCCTATGACAACATCTTCCCAGAAAATCCTCCAACTGACTGGTTTCGATCCCAGATTCGAGAGTGCTCTTCCCAAAGAGCACCAGCAAATACCCACGCCACCGCAATCTCCCCTACGTAGAGTCTCGTCGAGTAGCTCGGGCAGCGTTTACAGTCAGGACGAAGTTGGCTTCCAGCCCGAAGAGACCGGAACACCTAAAATTCCAAGCCCCGACTTTGTGCAGTCGTCAAATGATGAGGGAGAGCAGCTCCCTTCGTCGATATACAACATGTCGAAGCATAGCTCCAGATCCTCAAACACGCGCGACGTTGCAAAGAACAAGATGGTCGCTTCGCAAGCCGGGGTAACGCAGCCGGCGTTGGCACACGAGCAGGAAGAGCTTCAACGACCAACTGTCCAAGCAGGCGAGTCAACCCATTCGACCGAGATCCTGGCCCTGCCAGAAATTCTTGCTCAAGAAAACCTTCGCTGTTCAAGTGGCCAGAGGGGTGTCGCAGCCGGGGTGCACACATCCTCCCATACCCTTGTGGATACAGGCCCAACGATACATGTTCCCAAGAATCCCAACCCCCTGGCTTTGCCTCTGAAGTCAAGCCTCAGGACGGAAGGGAGAGAGAGGGCAAAACCACAGAATATCAAGGTCGCTAGTCCCAAGAAGGCCTCCTTCTTCCGCTCGGCCAGAGATTCACTGGAGTGGGGAATCTATGATCTGAGCACAAAAGGAGACCCGAGTGATAGTAAACCCTCCGCGACGCCGGTAAGCCCCATGTTTACCATGGAGTCGGACCACGTAGCGCTCTCCCCTCCCTTGGGGAGCTTACCGAGCTCAAAGACCGCGAGGAGGATCTTCGGTTCGGGGAGACATCCGCTGAAGAGCCCGTTCCCGTTCAGCCGATCCCCAAGTGGAGCATCCGGTTTCAGCAGCAACATGGCGCCAGCCGAGGAAGAACACGGAGAAGCAGCGGACACCGTGCCATCACCGTCTACATCCCGTAGCTTCACGCGCCAGCTATCGAACACCATCAAGCACCTATCTCCGACCTCGCCGACGCACAAGAGCAAGGTTTATCCACCGTCGAGCGAGAAACTTGTGATTACCAATAGTGAGAGGAGGCCCGAGGGCCCTGCTACCCCTGCTACCCCCAAGAACGGTTTCATGGAGAGCGTGGTCGGCAAGGTGAAGAAGAGCGTGGTCGGTGTCAGTAGGGAAGAGAAGAGGAGGGAAAGCTTGAGGAGGAGAATTGTCGTTGTGGGGATTACGGATCAGAGTCCAGGTATGCAGCGCTCTTGGTGACATTGGATAATATCCTAATAGGGTATTGCAGATGGGAGAGTGGCGGAATGGCTGTAGAAAATCATAGCAGGGAAGAGAAGGCAAGAAATTTAGAAGAGAGGAGCAGACCTATCTATGTATACTGTGTGGCTGGTCTAGAATTCTAGGTATGCGGGCAAGCCAATCCCTCGGAGAGTCGGGGCAACTGCAATCTCAAATTTCCTGACAGAATTTGCCCACATGGTCCAACGACGAGTCTTCTGCCTGCGTTACTGTGCGGCCTTCTCTGGATCGCCAGTCTGTTACCGAAAAAGTAGCATGATATTGGGCTAGCCAATTGCATGGAATGCATAGGGAACATCAATTCGCCATAATCTTGAGTCGTAATCCAAAGATCCGAGGTGGGAAGGAAGCTAACATCGGAGTCACCTGTGGTCTGGATCACAAAGACCTCATGTAACAGCCGGAGAAGCGAAACCGATTAGCTGAATAGTCTTATTCAAGAGGAAAAGCAACCTATCTAGCGATATTCTCTCCTTGAATTTTACAGCTGCAGTCGGAATGTCGCAACCTCGAAAGGTCTCAAGCTGATTTCAACCTTGCCGTTCTCAATCTTGACTTCGCCCTCGTCATCTTCCAGAATGTTGGTTTTCCAAACCCTCTTCACATCCAACGTTGTCTCGATCGTACCCTTGCTCGTGCCTCCCAAGCTGTCGTAGATGCGCAAGATTACACTCTTGCCCTTTCGCTTTGCCAATTCGCCACGGCTGACATCCTTGTCATCTTCCCCTCTCTTAACACAATCAAGAATCAGCGATGGGTTACCGGTAACCTTGATAGGACTACTGAAAGCAGAAGCTTCAAGCTTCTTTGATGACTGAGCGAGTTTCAACGGGTTATTGAAGTTGTATGCAGTGCGAACTGTTGTGGATCCAAGGTCACCTTGGTGAGGTAGAATAGCCCAACGAATATGATGACGGCCCATATCCGCGTGTGCATCTGGCGCTTTAGGAGCACGGAGCAGTGACAGACGCATCAAATTACCACAAGTAGCAAACCCGTATTTGCTATCGTTTAGAATCGATACACCATAACCGTGCTCAGAAAGATCGGCGAATTTGTGGCAGCAGACCTCAAATTTTGCCATGTCCCAGCTGTTCGCAATGTTAGCAAAACTTCTAGAAAATAGGTGTAAAAGCAGGCCCACGTCGTGTTGTAATGCGTCGGTCTTCGCACGACGCCATACTGGGTCTCGTACGAAGCCTCGGTGTTCCTGATATTGACCGGGAACTCGACCTTGAGAAACTTCATGTCCTCTCGCCACTCGACCTCGCTATGCATCTCAACATAAGCCTGCTGTCCCTTGAAGGCAGCTGAGAGAGTAATATATGTCCGAGCCCAACTTTTCTCACTAATTTTAGTCTCAGTCATAACGCTGACTCGGTGAGCATCTTGCTGAGCGATCTTGGTGACACCAGACGACAGCTCCTTTCGAGAGTCCAGGTGGAAGACTTCGACATCCCAGGCTTGCCAGTAAAGAGGTTTGTCGTCAAATATGACGAATTGGTTGCCCTTTTTCCCCTCTGCAATGACCTCTCTGTCCGCCTTGAGATCGTAAAGAGAAGTGATGGTACCACTTTCAACCTGCACTCGCAGCTGTTCGTTCTGCAATACGAAAACTCCGCTCTCGACTTCTTTGACAGTCACCTCGGGAGTCTCGGTAATCTTAAAAGGCTTGACGTTCAGCAATTGCCCGTCGCCGCAAGCAACTCCTGCTTGACCTCCGCCAATTGAGATGACTTCTCTCCGGTGCCATGGCATAGTGTTCATGGCGACCAAGTTATCCTTTGACCTAATCTTGCTAACACTATGGACACCGATGACCTCTTCCAGTTCCTTGAGAATGCTTTCTCCAGTCTCGAACACCTTTGCATAGAGCTGTACCTTTGTTAAAATCTACTCGCCGCTAAGCACTATTCGAAGATAGAACTCACCTCGTCGCTGTCGTCGTAACACATTTCGATGGAACTACCGGGAAGGCAATCATGGAATTGACAGAGAAGGACCGCTTCCCACATGTCATCAATTTTCTCCTTTGGATACTTGTACCCAGAGTTGATACTAGCAAGAGTTGCCAACAACTCGACATCTCGGAGCAGTATTTCCGAATTTCTATTGTTACGCTTGTTGTTCGCTTGGGTGGTATAGGTACCTCTGTGCAGCTCAAAGTAAAGCTCACCATACCAGGTTACAAAGTCAAGACCTTCGGCAACCTTCTTCTCGAGGCGGTCAAAGAAGTCTTCCACCGAGTCACCCATGTGCACTCTAGGTAGCATACCAACGGTGTCGCTCATTCCACGACATCTTCGGAGCTTCTCCAAATGCTGCCAGGTAGGTCCTCCGCCTCCATCACCCTTGCCAAAGACAAGTAAGGAAGTCTCATCTTGATCCATGGACTTGTGTTGGGTTACAGATCTCTTCACATCTCCAAAATTAGCTTCGGCGGTATAAGTCTCTGAAGGAGCCATATGGCAAATAACTTGACTGCCATCCAGAGCAACCCAATTGAATGTAGTATGAGGGAATCTGTTGATGTTATTCCAGCTCAATTTCTGAGTAAAGAATCGGGTCATCCCCGCCAATCTGCATAGTTGTGGAAGCTGACTAGAATATCCAAAGGTGTCTGGAAGCCAAAAAGTGCGGCACCTCTCCCCAAAGTTGCTTTCAAAGAACCGTTGACCATATACGAATTGGCGAACAAGTGATTCACCACTCGGCATGTTGGTGTCATGCTCAACCCAGCTACCACCGACAGGCTGGAAGCGGCCTTTCTTGACCTTCTCCTTGACACGGTCAAACACATACGGATAGTACTGCTTGAGCCACTTATACTGCTGAGCCTGTGAGACGGAGAATCTATGCTCCGGATAGCGATCCATCAAATCGCACTGATTCGACCAAGATCTCGCAACCTTTCGCTTTGTTTCCGCCCAAGGCCATAACCAACATGTGTCAATATGACAATGGCCGATGCCGTAAACAATGGGGGCAGTTCCGGTTTCGTATACTTTGGAAGAGCTGACATTCTTGCCCAGATACTCTTGAGCAATCTTACGCCCTTTGACGATTGAGTCTTGATTGCCCAACTCGAACGCTTCGATAATTGCAATGGCCACCTTCAATGCTTTGTGCTGTTCCCAGGAGTCGGTCGGAAACTCTCGGGCAGCATCTCCAATGATCCATATATCAATCCATAGCTGGCGAGCTTCAACGTTGACAGCTACGATATCCGCTTTGCTGAGCTGGAAGTATTTGTTTGGATCCGGAGGTTGGATGGAGTCTCCACCTGGTGCATTTCCGAACATACCGTTACATGCCATTTCAATGTAGATGGTGTGCTTCTTTCCATCTCTAAACGCGTCAGGGATGACCCACTCTATCCTTTCTCCACCCCCTGTCAATCCTTGAAGCGGTTTGCCATCATCTGTCCATACCATCCCCTCATTGTTGGCATCCCAGTGTAGTTCCAGAAGTTCCTTCTCGACGAGATTGGAGGGTAGAGTAAGTTGCACCTTGAACCAATGGGTCGACCACGATGGGCCGAACCATTCTCCGACCGAAGTCTTCTTAAATTCGTGACTAGTGGCGTCTTTGAAGGTTGGCCGAGAAAGGTCGGGAGCATCCCAGACTGAGAGCTCGACATGTGGTGATCCGGATGCAACACCTTCATCCAGCATCCTTCGTGGTCTAGTTAGCTCGAGACACAGTAGAGAAGGTTGTAGGCTTACGCTCGCAAATTCTTGGTCTCATACTGCCCCCCACCATAGAAGGCGGCGATGCGATCTCTGTAGATATTTGGAATCCATTGCCCAACTGGATGGTCCGAGAGTTTTGGGTAAGTGCTCCTGGGCTTCGCGGTTGCAGTTGTTTCTCCTCCCATGATTGTAATGTTGAAAGTCAATTATGCGGAATTGAGAGGATGATTTAGCAGAAGAGAGGAGAGGAGGGCTTTGTGAAGTGAAGTCATCTATGTACCTTACTATGATACCTTGAAGTTGAGCTACGGTCACTAGAGGCGATACGGCTGCAGGGATGAGCTTTCCCGCAGATCCGACATAAGGACCCGCTTGAGGGTGTTAGAATATACAAGGATTGGCTTATGTAGTCGTACCTTGTATATATACTCCTGCAGCTCCATAGATCTCAGAATCTACACCTTTAGATTCTGTCAGAGGGAGCTCCTGTACGAGGAACTCGGTAGCTGATCTTGGGGGTGTAGGTAAGGTACACACTAGTTCTATGTACAACATATCTGCTCTTGGCTCTCAATAGCTATGTTTGTTTGATGAACACAGCTTGGATACTTGGCGTCATGAAAGAATGCCGAGGAGGAACACATTGCCTGCAGTGCAAGATCTCGAAGAGTTTAGGCTCTGGAGTCCCAGGTCATGACTGCTGGTACGAGTGTTTACATAGTGCCCAGTCAGATGCTGTGTCATTCAACCCTGACAGACTGTATAACCAGGAAGGGCTTGTTCCCAGGTTCGGGAGTCCTGAGTTTGATGTTTACAACTCCTGAAGCTCTTACCCCAGTGCAGCTGAACAGACACGAGAGAGGTAGCAGGAGGGGGTGGTTTGTTAAATGCTCGAGTTCTAGAGCTACCCACGACGAAGAAGACAAGCACATAGGGGAAAATAGAGCCTGTAAGTACCAACGACAACAACAACACTTGGATTTGCATTTTGACTCAGGCTTGAGCAGTACTGTGTGGGTAATGTACGGAGACTCCGAGAGGGCCAGCAGTTGATCCGGGCTTCTTTCACCTGAATGAGGCATCAACACGAGTAAAGAGTACCATATCGTGCCATCAGCTCCCAATGAACCTGGCAAAGGCGTCCCGTTTGTGATAATGCCATCCATATCAAGCGTTCGTGGAATGCTTCCGGATTTCTGTGGCACGAAGAGTCGAAATTTATGCCGGCCAAACTGACGAAGAATGAAGAAGTGTCTTTGGTCCAAGATCAGAGTAGTCCTGAAAGAGCGATATTAGAGCGACATTTGTTGAAGTTCTATTGAAGAAGTAGAATTGATTGAATTGAAGAAGAAGAGCTAAGGAGCAACTCTAAAGCTACTTATATAGAAATACGCTAAACCTAATTGGGATAGGTCAAACTGCAACTCCTTTATATATTAGTAGAGTAGTAACTAGGTGTGAGATGGCTCCTTCTAATAGTCCCTTAGATATAAACATCTACTACTAGTTCCTTAAATAAGTATATAGTTGTCCATTAGCTCTAGACGCTATAAAAATCTAGTCTCTTAAGAGAATAAGTGTAAGATAAGAGAGTGATTTGATGCAGATATCGGCTAGGTTCTCTGCTAATGAAATGTAAGATAGGTTATACTTACTATTAGCGAATCGTTTACGAATGAAATAGTAGTAAACGTTAATATGCTTCGAGCGATTGCTTATCTATTGATCCTTAGTTAATGCGATAGCGGGTTTATTATCAACTATAAGATGTACACTAATTATTAGTAAAGTAGTAGAGCTGCTAATAAGTTTACTAATCGCTTGATAAGCCTATACTAAGTGGCTAGCGGCGTATAATGCTGCTATATACTCAGCTTTATAAATAGACTTTGCGACGCAAGATTGCCGCTTAGATGACTATAAGATAGTATAACTGTTGATCTTTAGTATATATCTTAAAAATGATTTAGAATTATTAGGATCTGAACCGAATAAGGCGTTAGAGTATATAACTAATTGGATCGCATTTGCAGGTTGCGCTAGTCGATAATAAAGTAGCAATGCGCTAATTATATAGATGCTAAGATTTCGGGTTGCCTAAATATAGCGCAATGTCTGATATACCATTTTCAAGTGCAGTTCTAATAGGTTCGAGTTGTATAATCCGAGCATGCTAACTATATAGGATAGATCTAAATAGCTAATAATCGCAAGGAAGTTGATAGAACTAACGATTGATTAGAACGTTTTCTAATATTCGAAATTGATAGGTTTGTCTGCTAAGGAGCGTAGTAAAAAGGAGTTTGGATCTAGTGGTATAAGTCTCCTATTGCAGTCGCTTATGCTATAGCGTTATAGAATAGCTGCAATATATATGCGCTAGTATAACTAGACCAGTCGAGTATTATAAAGGTGGCTATTATTAATCTTAAGCCTAAGTAGAAGCTTAGGTTTGCCTATATCCCAGAATTTGAAGTGTGCGCTAGTTAGCGTGATTATAGCAAAGACCGCAGAGGTCGTCCTAGCTATTAAGACGTTATCGACGTATATACCTAGAATAAGGTTAGGTAAGATAAAGATATATAGATTAAAGGTAGCTTAAATAAAGTTTTATTCCTTAAGCTATTGTGATAGTATACTATACTATTCGCAGCTAGATTGCTTAAGCCTATATAGTGCTCGTCTAATATATATTACTATTGCGCTATCTATCGGTATGCCTAGCAGGACGCAGGCGTATATTATATAGCTAAGTTCGCTATTAAGGTACGCGGTATTAAAGTCCACTTAATGCATATCCTATTCTTAAGTAAGTGCGATAAGTATAATAAACCGTAAGCTATTATATCGAACGACTAAGGAGTATATATTATTAAAGTCAATACTAGGTCGTTATAAGAAGCCTTATACAACTAATTAGGCCTTGCGTTTTACAACCTTACCGGACTTATCGCGCTTGATATTGAAAACCTAGCGTATACCTACTATAAGAGGATGCAGGAACAACACCTGAGAATAGGCCTACGTAAAGACCAAAGACAAAGAGGGAGGAAGCACCACAAGCGGGCTCTCTGAAGACAGAACTAGGACAAATCACTCGTTAGGGGTAGAATAGGTAGTTGGCATTGCGCGCTATCTCTAAGTATAATAGTAGTCCTATATATACCCCTTTCTTAATCCTCATCTGACTATATGACCTATGTCACGAGATCCTCTACTTTTAGGTCTCTATATATGCCCTAACTAACTTAAGTAGCGGCCCCTGCTACTATTAGTAAAGAACATAAGACTCTTATAGGTCGAGAATACTAATCCCTATTTGTAAGAATAATAAGTGCAAGTAGAGTTAGTACCTAAAGTTGTAAAGATAGGGAAGAGGAGAGAGGGTTTTTTTTT
>JAENRP010000080.1:148913-166333 GCA_024741835.1 Diplocarpon mali | reverse complement strand
ATCGCCGTACCGGAGCAGGCCAAGTCCCCAGTAGCGGTATCCCAGGTCACGGAAGGACAAGGGAGCTGGAGCTGGGGTCTGCGCCGGCGGAGAGACTCCGGCTTGAGAGCGCGTCGTAGGGACGGCGGGCGAGGCGCTTCTCGGAGGAGGGACCGCCTGCGGCGTCGTCAGAGGGGGATTCATCTCGATTCAACTTTGTCGGCAGATAGGTCATGTGATAAACGGTCATGTGATCAGGCACTGACAAGTGAAGCGTGGCACGTACTGTATTTACTCTACGCTCGCGAGGAATAGCTTCGAGGGCAAGCTTGTAGATACACACGGATATACGACGTGTCCGAGAAGCTTCACCGGTGCGCACAATCACCTAATGTGATACCAACAGAGTTGTTCCAACTGCTCCGAGGACGCCGCGCGGATCCATCTCCAAGCAGAGACAAGACCTCAGCGGGAACCAGGCATGTTGCGTTGCCTGCCCCCTCCAGAGACACCCCGTCGCGGCAGCCAGCCTCTCTTCACCATCCGCACCCACCGCCGTCTCCGCCACTCACCCCGCCGACCCCTCCCCTCGCTCTCGGCCTCGCTGCCCTCCTCCCAGCTCGGCAACAGCTTCCTCTGGCCCGTGGCACGCCCCACGGCCGGGTCCCCATCGATCGAGTCCCGGTCTTCATACGCATACCGGATATCGTACACCCATCTCTCCCCCTCCGTCTCGACCTCCACGCCCGTAATGATACGCTCCTCAACCCATTCGCGAGACCACAGGTCCAGCGCCCACTTCTTCTCGCTCCACTCCCACCCCCCGGGCGGCTGCACGTCTTCGAAGAACCGCGTGCCCTGCGGCCTTTCGGCGCGGAGGCGAGGCTCGCTCAGTGGATCGTAGGGGCTGGAGCTGAAGAGCCAGCTCTCCCACTCCCCGGCGGAGGAGAGTCGCTGGAGTTCGAAGATCTCGACCTCGCGCGTCTCGGGCGCAGAGTCGAGAATGATATCCCTCGCAATCCACGAGTCGAGGTAAGACTTCGCTTCGTCTTCGCGCGGCGCGACGTGCTGCTGGTGTGTGGTGAGGAGCTGTCTCTGGATAGTCGGGTGTCCGGAGCAGGTGGCTGCCCAGCCCAAGACGAGGAAGATGATGCGCCAGGGTAGCAGGTGCGACGCGATGAAAAGGAAGAGGGCGGCGAGGAAGGCGAAGAGGAAGAGGGTCGAGGAGAGGGGCTCGTTGGAGAAGTTGGTGGGGGGCGTGAGCAGGGTGATCAGTTGGTCGTGGACGCGGCTGAAGTCTTCCATGCAGTTTTGTAGGTCGCGCATGTTGCGGAAGAAATCCTTGGAGAGCTCCTTGACGGGCTTGACGGTTGGTGCAGGGGCGAGAGGGGGCCCGGCGGCGTTGTAGCCGAAGGAGACGGTGTGTGAGGTGGTTATCGTTGGCGGGGGAGCTGGGTGGCGGGCGATGAAAGCGGGGATAAGGAGGGCGAGGAGGAGGATGGCGAGCGGAAGAACGGTGAGCAGGTAGGGATCTAGACATATGAATGTGTAGGTTGCCAGGAAGGAGAGGGTGTGCGTGGGTGTGTTCCAGGACAGGAGCCGGATCGCTTTCGCTTGGAAGGCGAACACCACTCCGATACGAGCATTGAAGCGTCGGAAGTTTGCAGACATGGTGGGGAGGGAGAAGGAGGGTCTGCTGATAAAGTCCGCGATAGGGGACGCCTCGGCGCGGGAGGAGGAGAGGTCTTCGATTGGTATCACTTGTTGGAGCAACCTGATCCCGTTAGTGGCGCGACAAGAGTAGAGAGCAGAGTATGGTACTTTTCAAGGAGCCGGTCCTGCATACTGGATCCTGCACTCGACGCCTTCTGATGCTTCTTCATCATGTTCTCCTTGGTGTCCTTCCTGTGTCTGCGGACGGGCTCGCTATTACAGTCGTCGGCCACATGCTCGCGTTCGTCAGCGTCGTCCGACAGAGCATCTCTGGAATCAAGTGATAAAACTGGGATTGGGTCGTCCCGGTTGGCGAAGGCATCATATGTGAATTCGTCCATTGCTGCCTGGGGGGATGGGGGGTGACTGAGTCGAGCTTGAAGCTGTAGACTCTATCCACGAGGTATCGTGTCGGAATCACCCATGTCCTGGTCCCCCACGATCCACTCGGGACCTGCGTTAGAAATCCTCTTCCGGTTCTTGTCTTCCGTAGCTGAAGCCGTCTGGATGGATGGGTCGTCTCGAGGTATGTTGGTGTTGAGCCCGCGATATGCGACTTGAGAGCAAGAGTTGATCACCGCCCTCTACGAGATGTGTACTTTCATCGCATGCTTCGAGGGGCTGATGACATTCTGGAGGCCGGCAGATAACTAGTACCATTGATGTTGTTGTGCGGCACTCTGAGCAGAGGAATGAGGTTAACGATCATGGCGCCTCGGCGACACGTTCATGCGCCGATGGCGTGCGGCCGAGACACGGGTTGTAGAAGGTCTACGGCCAACCCCAACATCCTGCAGCAACTCGGCTGGTCCAAGCTCACCCAAATCCGGACTTGGCCAATCATCTCGCACGGACCGGTAGATACGTAGCAGCTCGTCTCCCTCCGTCAAGGGATTGATGGGACAAGAACCCCTTGGGCGATGCCGTATCAACGGATGCTGACTTTGCAGCCATCACGTGAGGTGTGGACAGCCCAGCAGCGGCGTGCGGTAGCATGGAGATGGATGCGGTCAGGTGTAAGTGAAGTTCTCTAGTAAGTCCGAGTAGTTGGCAGTGAATGGGTAGGAAGTTAGATGAGGGGTAAATACGTAGTAAATGAGTGGTAAATGAGTAGTAAATGAGTAGTAAATGAGTAGTACTTAGTACATGGGGAAATATTCTGAGGTTTTCTGTCTGTGCGCTATACTAAAACTTTCTTTTATGCAGGGGTTTCGATAGGGGGTACTTGGAGCTTAGGAATCAATAACAGTTGAGATAATTAGAGATTTGATTAGGGAAATGCCAAATAGATGTAAAGCAGTGATTGACGCAAAAGGTGGCTATATAAAATACTAAGGAATTTAACAAAAGCAGCATTGCCAAGAATATGGTGTGCACAGACAGAAAACCTCAGATTATTTCCCCATGTACTAAGTAAATGGGTAGTAAATGAGTAGTAAAGAAGTATAAGATAAGTGGTAAATGAGTCGTAGATAAGTAGTAAATCATTAGTAAATAAGTAGTGAATAAGTAGAAAGTAGGAAATAAGTAACCAGTAAGTAGCACCTACAGAGTTCATATTTCGAATAATCCGTCAATAGTAAATCCCGGCCGCGGGAAGTACGGGCTCCAGCTAAGCTACGGAGAGTATTGACACCCTTGCAGCGCTGAGGCCGAGGATGAAGAGGATGGCTGGAGCTGTTGCTGCAGCTTTCCATTGCATACCGTTGCATTGCGTACGACATGAGGTAGCATTGGTCTGCTCTCTGCGAAGTAAGGAGGCCGAGGTCGAGGCAGAGAGGGCGGTTGATGTGTTGGTTACCGGTGAGGTACTCGCAAGGTCCTCTCCCCTACCTATATACGATAGATTGCCCTGACCTACCGAGCTATCTCGCTTTCGTTGTCCATTCCCCCCCGCCGAAACCTGCAAGGAGCTCATCTACACTCTGCTACCAGCTCATACGAACCGGTGGCTCTCGAGACCGACGATTTTACCCGTATGGACCGTCGCATGTCGACCTGCAGTTCCTCATGCCAAGTAGCCCGCGATCTCGCTTCTTCTGCTGCCCCTGTCTTGTTTGGCTAGTTTCCCTGGATACGGCGACTTGACGGCTACGGTTCTGCAAGCATACCAAAGTACCTAACCTACCCATACAATGTCCAATCTCACCACCTCCCCCCAAAGCAGACGGTAGCGCCACCAATATCGGTCCACGAATATCCTTCTCTTCTTCCATACGTATATACGCAATCCAGTACCATACAGAGGGACTACAGTTCAGACCAAGACCAAGACCAGGCTAGACGACATTCGCCTTGGCATATCGATAACTGCCCCCGACGTCAAGCGCACCGAGCGCGGCTGCTTTGGCTTGGGCGAAATCACGATCCTCGACCGCTCACCAGACCAGAGCCCGACAACCACCACCACCCCCCCCCTCCTCTCCTCTCCAACTTCGTACTCAGAACCTTACGTCTGCCTCTCTTCATAATTACTCTACTCGGTAGGACTATCCTTCGGCCTTGTGGTGGAAATGAATTAGCCCAGCGAACATCTCGGCCCTGGACGGACTGAGCTTTGCACGATCGGGCACCCTGACCAGGCGTAACCGTACCGTCGCGTTCTACCGACTGACTGCTCTCCTTCTACCCCTTGGACCCTTCCAATGCTTCGAGAAAAGAGAGTACCCTCAGGTCCAAGGCCGGAGTTCTCCCCGTCCAAGGCGTATGCCAATGCCCTCGAGCTTTCCCCGGGCCCGTTGCTGACTTTTCCTGCAGACCGGAAAATTACGATCCAGGCGCAAGAGCGCGTGCAAGCACCGTCAGGGAACCAACCCGTCACGCCTCCTCCCGCAACACCCTCTCACTCTTCTCTTTTGGCGGGCAAGCGGACGACAACTTGGGCGGCTCGTACGAATTCTTACCCTCTCCCAGCTTCGATGACCTGCAGACCAGCATCAACTCCTCGAATGACCTCGACTTTGACCGGCCAAGTACCATGGCGAGCAGCGTAACCGGGGGGAACCGCACGAAAGGGGCAATGAGCACCAGCACAGCACCAACCGAGGTGCGAAGCAATAGCACAAGTCGCAGGCCACCGACTGCCCCCAGACCGACGAGGGCGGGCTCGATTGTGCGGAGGCAGAGCACATCGGCACGGCAGAGCAGCGTCTCCTCCACATCATCTGCGGCCACAGGATCGATGGAGCCCCCAAGTTTGCCTCTTGCCGCGAGGACCAGACGCCAGAGTCAGTACCCCCCGATCTCGGGTAGTGCGATGGCGAGTGCGGCCAGGGCCCCACGAAAATCGACGGGATCCGGAGTCACAGAATCAGATTCTGCACGAACAGCACAAAGGAGGCGACCGAGCTTAGCACCGAGCGTTTCTCCGCACGGTCTTTCGGACTCGGGGGGAGCCTCGACGCGTGTCAATATCGGGGGAGCACCAACGTACATGGATGGAGCCCGAGGACTCACGGCATCGAGGGCAGCAAAGACCAAATCTCTCCAGCCACCATCAAGACAAGGGCAGACTCACTTGTCAGCCAAGGCCGCGACTCCGGATCATAGCAGATCGTCTTCTTTTGCTGGCAGATCCCCGGGCCGACCGAATGGAAGAGGGTCGAGTACGCCGTCATCTACGGCCAAGCGAATGTCTGCGATGCCCGGAATGACGCCCTCTTCCTCCCATGCTACTGGACTTGGGGCTCGAACCGTCAGCCCTACAGATGCTCGGAGAGCCAAACGGCTGTCTGTGTTGCAGAAACCGCCGCCGATGCCGAATACCCCCCCCACTCCTCAGACTGAAACATCGACCATCCGAACGTCTTCCCGATCCCCCTCTATGCTGCCGAGAAAGGCCTCGACTCCTTCGTCATCCAGAACTACACCAGACCCAAACCGTAAGTCATACAGTTCCGGCCTCTCGAATGCGTCAATTCAAAGCCATAACACCTCTCGTACGTCGACAGGCTCCCTGCAACCGCGAATGTCCTTACCTCCTTCGTCATCGAGACTGCCGACCCCCAAACCGAGAAGCACGCATAGCTCCGCCGGGAACAATGAAGAGGAGGAAGTACCCCCAGTCCCCGCTATACCCAAGGCCTACGAATCGCCTAAAGAATCGCCCGCGGAGCAGCCGTTTTTCAACAAACGAAAGTCGAGTATGCCCTTCGATGCAAGTAGTATCAATAGTACCTCCACAAACAGTCTATCGGGGAGAGCATCCTTTCGCGATCTCCCCAGGAACGACCGGGAGCAGAAGCCCCAGAAGTGCTGCCCAGCATCGACTTCAGATGACCAGCAGAACAGTGCTACCCTGGCTAAGAAGAAGAGCCTGCAACCTCTCCGGCTGCCCCCGTTGAACCTGCTACCGCTGAGTACTCCCACGACGGCGAAGATTGCAGCGCTAGAAAAAGATCCCGCAAGCGCAGATCGGCTAACCACCCCCCCGCCACGTCGCCTAAATAGCAGGACTCCGACGACTCCCATGACAGCGTCGAAGGCCTCAGTCGTCCCGCGAAAACGTGATGAATCCAGGGTAGGAGAGCAGCCGGCATATGCGAGACGCAGCAGCTCCATACACGCCCTACGGCCAGAATCCTCATCTCAAATTGGTGAAGGCTTTGAGTCTTCCAAGCCCATCCCCATGAGCAGCAGACAAACGAGGCAAGCAGTATCACCATTTATCTCCTCGTCGCTGCCAAAGAGTGGAGATGAACAGTCATTCATGCCAAGATCAAAAACATGCGGCGACGTTTCTGCTCAGGAATCAATCGTAACAGAGCCCCATAGACCAGCAAGACTAACAGGACCTCGTGCTCAGCAACTGGCCAGACCAGCCAAGATTGAGACGCCTTCCACGATTTCTAGCCCGGAAGAGCCTACCACACCATCTTCAGCCACGTCGCTGCGTCGCAAACTTAGCTTAGGGTGGAAGAGGAACACCTCCAAAAATAATGTCAATACGTCGTCACATGCTGCCAACGAGAGAAAGCCTGAACAGGCCCCTCAACCACCGAAGCACAACAAAATGCCGCCGCCACGAGTACCCACCTCGGCTGCCCTCAGCTTACTGAACAACCACAGCGTGCCGAGCCCCAGCCCTTCTGTCAAATCGACTACATACCTGGACTCTAAGCGGCGAAAGAGCTCCATCTCCCACCCAACAGCCTTTGGTGTTCACGACAGAACACGCAGTGACCCCTGGGGTCTTGGCGTCAGCCCAAAGAAAGAACAGTCCGCCGCCCCAGGGGACAGGGGCCCTCCTTCGGCGCGTTACACGTCGTCCGTCGTGCAGAAGATGCTGACGTCAAAGAGCTCAGGCAACACCATCAAGGCCACGGATCGCTGGACCGCGGATCTCGACAAGGACGACATGGCTGCCGAAGGTGAAGTCAAGAGGCTTGGATTGAAGCGCAAGGACACTGAGCAAGCTGCTGCAACCCTTGATGCTCTCTATCAGCGCGCCACCCCGAAGGACTACATGTCGCCCCAGTTAGCCTTGCAAAAATCGAAACTGAACATCTTCGAGCGCGGGGAGATAATCGACTACAAAGAGATCTACTTCACAGGAACCGAGACCGCTGCCAAGCATGTTGGCGAGCTCGCTGTGGATACCGCGAATTTCGGCTACGATGACGAGAGGGGAGATTACAGCATCGTTCCGGGAGATCACTTATCTTACAGATACGAGATTGTCGATGTTTTGGGCAAGGGAAGCTTCGGTCAGGTCGTTCGCTGCGTTGATCACAAAAATGGGGGTTTGGTGGCGGTCAAGATCATCCGCAACAAGAAGAGGTTTCATCAGCAGGCTTTGGTCGAGGTCAATATCTTGCAGAAGCTACGCGAATGGGTACGCACGTCTGAGGTGTGCGCAAGTCGGATCATGCTAACATCTCCAGGACCCCAAGAACAGGCACAGCATGGTGAACTTCACGCAGAGCTTCTACTTCCGGGGGCACCTCTGCATATCTACAGAACTTCTCGATATGAACCTCTACGAGTTCATCAAGTCCAATGGTTTTAAAGGCTTCAATCTCAAGATCGTGCGCCGCTTCACCAAGCAAATCCTGAGCAGTTTACTGCTGTTGAAGCAACACAAGGTCATCCACTGCGATCTGAAGCCAGAGAACGTTCTCCTTGCACATCCCCTGCACTCGGAAATCAAGGTCATCGATTTCGGCTCCAGCTGCTTTGAGAACGAGAAGGTTTACACGTACATCCAATCACGCTTCTACCGATCCCCAGAGGTCATCCTCGGCATGACTTATGGTATGCCGATTGACATGTGGAGCCTGGGCTGTATCCTGGCAGAATTATATACTGGCGTTCCCATATTCCCCGGCGAGAACGAGCAGGAGCAGTTGGCTTGCATCATGGAGGTGTTCGGCCCACCGGGAAAGCATCTCATTGACAAGAGTACAAGGAAGAAGCTGTTTTTCGACTCGATGGGCAAGCCACGCCTCACGGTCTCTTCCAAAGGGCGCAGACGTCGGCCATCGTCAAAGTCACTCGACCAAGTCCTCAAGTGCAACGACGAGGCGTTTCTCGACTTCCTGATGCGCTGTCTTCGGTGGGATCCCGACACGCGCATGAAACCGGAGGAAGCCATCCGTCATGAATTTCTCTCTGGTCAGAAAACCACCGCGCCCTTCGCCCGCACGGCTGCCCGCAACGACTCTCCTATCAAGCGAAACACTATCCTCACGACACCTTCCGGAAGCAACCGCCCCCTCCCCGAACCACCCGCCACGAGTTTCAAGAACAACACGGCGGTCCGGTCCCGCGAGCCGTCCGGTGCCAGCCCGAACAAGACTGCCGTCCCTGGTCGACGCCAATCGACCGTCAGCGGCTTCAGCACAACGGCTGCCAATACTCGCACCAGTACAGGCCCTGCCTTGGCTCCTGGTAATAGCGGCTTGCCCAGAGTTACGCGAAGCACGAGCGGCACGCTGCCCACGGGCATGGCGTCTGCGGGTGCCTCGGCCGCTATGAATCGACGCGTGTGAGGGGGATGTCATGATCACAGCTACGGTCACGATCACCGGTTGGGTACGCATGAGATGACTACGTATGCACAACACTGACGTGGTGGAACGAGGTGACGTTGATGTTGCTTTTTCAGTTGCGAGCGTGCATTGTTTTGCCTGGCTCTTCATACCCTTCTTTTTGCCGCACCCTCTCATAATCTTTCTAATTCTCTCCGGTGGCTTGCCCCTCTCCTCTTTCCGGTGTAGATAGAGCGGGTGGGCTGCTTATTTCTTCTTGTCGGGGGAGGTGATGATTAATTGCTTGGGTGGCGTTGGAGCGGGATCGCATAGAGAAACTACACGTCCGTACATAGAGAGGGTGGTCAATGGCAACGATCCTCTTGGCCTACGAGTGAGAGTAGAAAAAACTTCGAGTTGGGTGGATGGATTGGGATTGAATGGCAGACATGTATATTGATCTTTGTGTTCTCGTCTTTTTGATCTGCCTTGCATTGCATTGCGGGCCTGGACAGGTGGTCGGACAAGGGGAATGGTGAGCAGAGAGAGGGAGTAGAAAATGGGGGACATATGTGAGGCGTGCGGAGAGATGGAGGGGAATAGATGGATGGACGAACGATGTTTATCTGTCTAGCTTGGGCCTGGAGACAGCCCCTCGGTATTTCGCTCCGGCTTGCCACCGATGTGATGCAATGTGACATGATCCGATGTGCTCTGAACTCATTCCCAGATGATGCGACGGAATCTGCCCCACATCCATGCCTGAGCATACCCGCCCCCACACTTTCTTGTGCTCACGTGTAGTCACGTGACTGCAAGAGCTTCGGTGCCCCTGCATCCCTGCGCGTGAGCTGGCGTTGCTTTTGTTTACATGGCAACGAGGCTCGGGTTGATGCGCGAGCCCATTTTCTTTTGGGTCCGAGAGAGGCCATCCCACGAACATAACACAGATCTCGAGACACACCTAGAGATTGCAGAGTCGCGTTCCGCATCGCAGCCGCTCACCGTCCCGAGTATTTCTGTTTGGGAGGGAATCTAGCAAGTGCAGGTGAGGGTTGCGCGTGGATCTTCGCACCGCGGGATACTCACCGAGTCTTGGGGCGTCCAGAGACGATTCGAGCAGCAAGCCTCACTCGACACTCGCCGCCCGACCCACGACCGCGAAACCCGAGAATTGCATCTCGCCGGCCCACCCTCGACGGCGAGAGATCGAGCTCCATCCCCCACACCTTCAGGCCACGGCGTCATATCGCACCATGGACCCAGACAACCTGCGCACAGCGTCGCTCTACATTAACAACCAGCTGCTCTCGCGCGGGCTGCTGCGCAATGGCCAGAACATCGATTTCGCGCGGCCGGAGAGGGAGGAGGGTACCATGGGACGGGTTATGAGCGTTGTCAATGACCTGATCCTGAGGCGGGATGTGAGTGTTTTCTTTTGCTTTTGGGGGGATTGTCTCTTCCTGTTCGGCAACCTGACAGACGAGCAAATGCTGATATTGGGCCGTTGGAAACAGCGCGACGCAACACAGCGCGACACCCTGACCACCGCCCTCCGCACCATGCGCGCCGACACGCTGCGTCACGCCACGGACCTGGAGCGGTTGAGCAGCAAACACGCCGAGGCGCAGCGCAAGCTGGGGATCAGCGAAGCCTCGGAGCGGGCGGCGAAGACGCAGCTCAGGAGCGCGGAGCATGCGAACCGGGTGCTGAAGGAGGAGATGGCGCGCATGAAAGTGCTGGTGCAGCAGACGCGGGGGCTGTGTGCGGTGGAGGTCCGGAAGCGGGAGCGCGTCATCGAGGGCTTGAAGAAGCACGTTGGCGATGGGCGGATGAGGGGCGGAGGGAAGGCTGTCGGGAGCAGGGAGATGGTTGTCGTGGCGGGCGTTGGGGCCGAGGGAGGTGCGTCGACCGGGAGGGAGGCCGTGGGAGTGGGAGACGAGGGCTACGATCTGAGGAGCGAGACAAACGAGTTCCTGACCGAGCTTGCCCGCGGTCTGAGCGAGGAAAACGAGCACCTGGCTGCCCTTTCTCGGCGCACGGTCGAGACGCTGCGGTCACTCAGCGGCTGGAACAAAGACAGCCAGGGCGGCGAGGCCATGGTTGTCCAGGTGGAGGGCGGCTACGATAACCTGGCTCAGGAAACGGAGAGCGTGCTCGAGCATGTGCGGACGCTGCTCACGAACCCGTCTTTCGTCCCCTTGGAAGAGGTTGAGGTCAGGGAAGAGGAGATTCTCAGGTTGCGAGAGGGCTGGGAACGGATGGAGTGTCGCTGGAAAGATGCGGTGTCCCTGATGGACGGCTGGCGACGACGCATGGCGCGCAGTGGGCAGACTGTCAACTTGGAAGAGCTGAAGATGGGGCTCATGCTCAGCCCGCTGAAAGTCAAGGACGAGGAGACCCCGGCGTGTCAGCTGAGCATGGTGCTGGAAGAGGAGGGCGAGGGCGATACCCAGGCCGACATAGACGCGATGGATGATTCTGGGATGCCGGATCCGGATCGGGACGAAGAGGAGGCTTTTGATGATGAGATGGAGGACTCGGAGTCTAGCCTCTTTGCCGACGAGCCCGTCGACGAGGAGCTCGAGGAAGAGCAGGAAGACGGAGAAGCGAATTACACGATCCACACCAGCTCTTCCATGTCTCCTGGCCCGGCACCGCAATTATCGCCGCTGAAGGAGAGCAGTGGGAATCGCAGAGCTGCGGCACCCAGCCCCCTCCATCCAACGGAGCCAGAGCATGAGGGCTTCGCGACCATCATCGAGGAAAACACCTATGATCTCTTGCAGCTCGCTTCGCCCAAGAAACTCGCTTCGGCCAAATCCACACCGCAATCACATCGCCGACCGACAACCCCGAACGCGAACCGGAGCATTGCGCCTCCGCCCGGCTCCGAAGTCCCCTTGGCCAAAACAACCCTCCCGCCTCCGATCCTTGCCCAACCGACCTCGACTACGAGATCGGGCGCAACCTCTCCTATCAAGTCCTCGGGACCTCGTCACGCCCGACCGACGTCGCAAACGCAAGCCACCCCCCGACTGCGCCCCCTCGGCACGGGAGGAGCAGGTAGCCACGAGACGCCGAGCTCCAGCCGCCTCCCGCGCCCGCGCGAGCAGCCGCCGATGCAGAGTCCGCTCACGATGGCGAGCATCGCGGCGAAACTGGCGGCGAGTGAGCGGGAGGCGGACGCCGCCCGGGTGCGGGCGAAGATCAAGGCGGCGCGGGCCGGCCGGGCTGGCATCTCTGCCTCTGCTTCGACCGTCCGTGGGGCTGGTAGTGGCAGTGCGGCCCAACCGTCTCGGGAGAGGGGACAGGAAGGAGAGCGGAACCGGGATCGAGAGGAGAAAGGGTTGATGCCGCCGCCCCCGAAGAGGGGCGCTGCTGTCTACCCTCCTGTCCCTGACGTTGGGGATGGGGACGGGGAGAGGGACGAGGCGGGTCTTCGGGCCGGTCATGCTGCCGCTGACAGCGGGCGCGAGGAGATTGATCGGGAGAGGGAGGAGAGGCGAGCCGAAGGGAGCAGGAAGCGTAAAACACGAGATCGGGATCTGGGCAAGGGCCGCGCGAGCAGGCGGCGCAGCACGCTCAGTCCGTGGGAACTGGAGAGCTTGATCTTGGGTGGTGCTGGTGCTGGTGCTGCTAGTCCCGCGACGTAGGGGTGTTGGCTGGATTTCCCAGGGACTGGCAGGCCTTCTCGGGATGTGCATCTTGGACGTGGATGGCTGCCGTGGGCGGATGACTCTGGGGCTGGAGTTACGGATCGGATTATTGGATCACTCCGATGCGGATGGGGGTTTATGTCTACCCCGCGTGGGGTGTTGGGTTGTGATGCGCTACGATCAGGAGGCGGAGGGAGGTTAATGCCATTTGATACGATTGCTCCGGTTCAATATGATTTCACGAGTCGTTTGCTGATCCCGGCTTCTATGTCCGCCTGCTTGTGCTCACCTGCGTCCCTTTCCCTGTCTACTTGCTATGCCCTGCTACGCGAAGGATGGTCTTGAGGTCCGATGTGCCCTCTATCGAACCATCCGCTTCCTCCTTGCTCCTGTCTCTATCTCGCCATACCGGATGACCTCGTATATACCACCCCGGAGCAGCAAATCAGAAGAACTCACGATGCTATGGTTACCCAATACCGATGGTTCTATCGTAGCAGTGCTCAGAGCTCAGGATGCAGGGGGGACAAGACTGGCTGGTTGTGTTTGTGTTGATATTTTTTCCGGGGGGGAGCGTTTTCCGTGGACGTTTGAGAAACACCTGGAACGTCTGAAGGGAGACCTGGCGGGAGAAGGTCGAGATACCACCCCCACGGTGGGAAGCGAGCTCGTCTACCTGAGCGTCGACATCGACGTCCTCGATCCGGCCTCTGCGCCCGTTCGTGGCGATCTGCACCTCTCCGCCCTTCCAGTCTCGAGATCCTACCCGCGAGGCACCGCGCCGGCGCCATCTCATCTCAGCACCGCTGACGGACCGGCCGTTGCTGGCAATCATCCGCGGGCATGCGGGTATGCGGACAGTGAGGTGGAGGTTCTACCAGGCGGGATGCCCTCGGGTGGCGTAGCCGAGCAGGACATGATCCCGATGTCCCGAGCGGATACGGCATTATGAACTCACGTCGTGTCATCTGGCATTGCGCAATACACGGAGATCGACTGTGTCGAGGGATCTTGACGTAGAGTAGATCTATCTAGACAGCATCACACGACCCCTCACCACGTCTCTCCTCCTCTCCTCCTCTCATCTTGGCCTGTGTCGCCGACCCAGCTGGCGACGTCGGAAGCGAGATGCGCCCGTGCGTGTAAACAATGGCCGCAGAGGCACCCCGCCACGTGCCCAAAGAGAGCGCGCGAGACGACGACGACAACAATAGCCACCAAGGGACTTTCTGCCTCGGCTTCCCACCGTGGGGCGACGTCTGACCGGCATTCCATCTGCGTGGTCGGTCTCGCCTGGACCTCCGTGGTCTGCCACGCCAGCACGGGCACGGCTGTGCTCTCGGCGCTTGGAGGGTGGAAGTTGGATGGTGGAAGCTGGATGGTGGAATTTGGATGGTGGAATTTGGATGGTGGAAGCTGGATAGTGGAAGCTGGATGGTGGAAGTTGGATGGCAGAAGTTGGATGGCAGATGGTGGATGTTGCGGGGATCGACATTCGCTAGTAGAAGTGCGGGGGGCGGGGTGGGGAGAGCCCTCGTGACCTGTGCGGCCCGCTTTATTCCCCTTGTCAGGTTCTCCTCGTCTCTCCAACTCCACCACACCACCACACCACAACACACAACACAACACCCGCCTCGGACTGCGGACCGTCGTCCCTCGCGCAACAGCAATCCAATGCAATTCAATCCAGCCCTATGCAATGTCCCCGCTCACGACAACCTCCCGAGATCAACGCCGGAGCAGCATCTCGACAACCAGGATGCGCCACCGAGCCGTGGCGGGCGAGACCTGCTTTTTTCTGGTTCTGCTCCTCTCCTGACCGTGTCCACGGGCGGCTCCTATCTTCGCCCCGGGAATACGTGATGCCTCCGGATCGCTGTCGCATGTCAGGGGACGGGCTTCTGATGGAAGCGCCGCCAGCTACGAGATGGCTTCGTCGATCTCGCTCCCTTTTCGGTGGGAGGTCCGGGGACACCATGGTGGTCGGGGCACGTCAGCCGGCCTGGGTCGGGAGGGGAGGATGACTCTTGGATATATATCTGTGTGTCTTGGTATCCAGACACATATACATGTCGGCGAGTCCGCTAGAGATGCGCCGTTCGGGCACTCATTCCAGTCTCATCCTCTCCACTGGGTGACCGTTCCACCAGGATCCCACGCTTCTTCCACACACTCGGTCCAGTCTCATCCTCTCCACTTGGTGACCACCCCTGCCGAGGACCATCGCCCATCCTCTTGAGCAAGATGAAGCTCGTCGTCGTCGTCAGCCGGGCAGCATGCCTCGTCCCCCTCGCCTTGGCCGGACCGGTCCAGGACAAGCGAGCCCTCGCCCTCGCCCTCGCCCCAACCGTCCAACTCCAGCACGCCACCGTCGTTGGGTCAAGTCTCCTCGGCATCGACTCCTTCAAAGGCATCCCCTATGCTCAACCACCCATCGGCCAGCTCCGCCTCAAGCCTCCGCAGCCCATCACCTCCAATCTCGGCACGGTCCAAGCAATCGGCACGGCCAGGGCCTGCCCCCAGTTCTACACCTCGACCAACACCAGCTCCGTCCCCTCCCAGGTCCTGACGGACCTCTTCAACAGCCGTCTCTTCCAAACGGTATCTGACGCCGGCGAGGATTGTCTGACAGTCACGGTCCAACGGCCCTCTTCCGCCAGGGCGGGCTCGAACCTGCCGGTCGTGTTCTGGATGTTCGGCGGCGGCTTTGAGTTCGGATCGACGCAGATCTACGATGGGAGCAGCCTGGTCCGCGCGTCCGTGGCTCAGAAGAAAGATGTCATCTACGTGGCGGTCAACTACCGGGTGGGGGGCTTCGGCTGGCTGGGGGGCTCCGAGATCAAGAAGGATGGTTCTTCGAACCTTGGGTATCTAGATCAGCGTGCCGGCTTGGAGTGGGTTGCCGACAACATCGCTGCCTTTGGCGGTGATCCCGCCAAGGTGACGATCTGGGGAGAGTCCGCAGGGAGCATCTCTGTCTTCGGCCAGATGTCTCTCTACAACGGCGACCACACGTACAAGGGAAGGCCTCTCTTCCGCGGCGGGATCATGGACAGCGGCTCCATCGTCCCCACTGACCGGGTTGACGGTGCCCGTGCCCAGGGAATCTACGACGCGGTGGTCGCGAAGGCTGGCTGCGCCCGTGCGGCTGACACGCTCGCCTGTCTCCGCGGCGTCGACTACGAAACTTTCCTGGATGCCACAACCTCCGTCCCGGGCATCTTCGACTACAGCTCGGTCGCGCTCTCGTACCTGCCGCGCCCCGACGGCAGGGTGCTGACCGACTCGGCCGAGATCCTCGCCGCGAACGGGCTCTACGCCCAGGTGCCGTTCATCATCGGCGACCAGGAAGACGAAGGCACGCTCTTCTCGCTCGTGCAGTCCAACCTGTCCACCACCGCGGACCTGGTCGGCTACCTGAAAGACGTGTTCTTCCTGGACGCGACGCAGGCCCAGATCGAGACGCTCGTCGCCACCTACCCCGACGACCCGTCCGCGGGCTCGCCCTTCAGAACGGGCAGGCTCAACAACATCTACCCCCAGTACAAGCGGCTAGCCGCCATCCTCGGCGATCTAACCTTCACCCTGACCCGGCGCGTCTTGCTAAAGATCGCATCGGACGTCCACCCGACCGTGCCAACATGGTCGTATCTGTCGTCTTACTTCTATGGCGCGCCGATCCTGGGCACCTTTCACGCCTCGGATATCCTGCCTGCCTTTGGAATCACGGCTGGGACGGTGCCCAGCAAGAGCATCCAGGCTTTCTACCTCTCCTTTATCAACACCCTGGACCCGAACAACGGCACGGCTGGATTGCCCGCTTGGCCGCAGTGGCGCCAGGGCCAGCAGCTGATGCACTTTGAGGCTGCGAGCAACAGCCTGACGCCGGATAACTTCCGACAGGATAGCTACGAGTTTGTTCTGGCTAGCGCTGGGTCGTTGCATGTCTGAGATGGAGGTGGGAATCTGGATAGCTCGGTGGGTTGCGACTGGCACGACTGGTAGGGACCCTGAGAAAGGGCTGATGAGTTTCATGTCTGCTGCCAGGACCTCACGTCTGTAATTGCATAGGTGCGCAGGTATGAAATTAAAACTCGCCTAATTCCCGAATCCCAACATCGCTTAAGTTCACGTGGTGGAGTGTACGTATTGGCTCCACTCTGATGCTCGGCCGAAACACGCGATATCTACACTCCCCATTGTCCTCTCCCATATTTTCCTAGCAAGAGAAACTACACGGAAACCTAACTCGAAAGTCCCAAACAACCCTCACGCCACCCCAGGGAGCAGCGAATGTCACACCCGCCGATTCCCTCGACTCCCTCGCCCTCGACCCGACCACAGCCCAGACGCCCGGTACCCACCGACCGCCCCCCCCCCTCCGTCTCCATCCCCATCTCCCCACCGACGTCTCGAACCCAGGCGCGAGCGGTGGAAACACGAACCCCTTACATCCTGTGCAAGAGTGAGAGGCCCGTTATCGTTTCTTTCTCTTCTCTTCTCTTCTCTTCTCTTCTCTTCTCTTCTCTTCTCTTCTCTTCTCTTCTCTTCTCTCCTCTCCTCTCCGCAAGATCATTCAGGTATTGTGTTGTGTTCTGCTCTGCTCCCGACACGGTACATCAGCGAGGGAAGCGATAGCGCAGCTGCCGTCGCCAAAGACAGAGCGGGTTCCTCTCTCTCTCTCGCTCACCCCAGCGGGTCGGGGCGGATGGTCGAGGGGCGCCGGTGTCTCTCACATCACGCTTCCCCCCCCCTCTGAGCAGAATAGAATGCCGCGTCTCACGCGGTCTCGGCCGACGGGGATGCCTCGCTCCCGGGCAGACATCTCCCGGGAGCATCGAGGCGTGCAGAAATCGCGACGATGCTGCCTCCGACGAGAGGCGACAGCGACAGCGACAGCAGAGGATACCACCCGCGCAGCGATCCGTCGGACCGCCCGTCTGGACAGGATGCGACCGGTGCCGGATTCGGCGTTGGAAAAGAAAAAAAGAAAAAAGAAAAAAGAAAAAAAGAAAAAAAAACCAAGCCTCTCGGAACCCAAACGTCCTGCTTTCCGTGACCAAGCTCGCAGACGCTGATGTCCTTTTTTGGGCAAGGGGGG
>JAENRP010000080.1:70143-148896 GCA_024741835.1 Diplocarpon mali | reverse complement strand
CTTCCCGGGAAGCTTCGCCCGATGGCTTTGCAGTGTTGGCTGGGTTGTCGAGGGGTCACCCTCGCCTTGGTGGTTTGGGAGGGAGGAGTCGCTGTGATGGCTGGGTTAGGCTTGGGCAGCTTGCCCGTGATGGCTCGCGGTAGCCTCCGCCTCGTTCGGGATATTTGGAATCTCTGGTGACGGCGGCTTTCGCTTTCGCTTTCCTTCCTGTCTTGTTCGTCGACTCGAGCCCGGGGTGTTCGCTTAGATGTCCTGTGCTTGAGGTCGGGGCGGCGGTGTATGATTGCGTGGCTCTGCACGGATGTATTATTCGGTCGCTATCTGTTTTCTCGAGGAGGGTAGTTGAGGACAATTTATGACAACGGCGGGAGCGCTTGACCGAGAGACATTGTCTACACGGGTACTTG
Source organism: Diplocarpon mali (assembly GCA_024741835.1). Classification (NCBI taxonomy): domain Eukaryota; kingdom Fungi; phylum Ascomycota; class Leotiomycetes; order Helotiales; family Drepanopezizaceae; genus Diplocarpon; species Diplocarpon mali. The sequence continues at coordinate 148,489 of JAENRP010000080.1, read as the reverse complement.
CAGAGGCCCCGGTTTGGGTTGGGTTACTACTTCGAGTTACGCGAAAATGTCGACTGGTAGCCTAGAGAACTAGCGATCAAGACATTGAAGGATCCAAGCAAAGACACACGGGATCAAAAACTCGGTTGAGATGCAATTGGTAACTCACTTCGAAATGCAGGCGCGAAATACATCATCTCTGGCACCAATTTTCTATCCAAAACAATGCATACCGCAGCAGATCTTGAGCATCCAAACTTCCGCTTCTCAGGACCTTGAGCGCCCAATCTACCTCCCCAACCCCTCTTCAAGCGAAGATCAAGAAGAACTTCTCATTAAAGTCCGTCTGTAACTTTCTGAATGCCTTGTACACGCCCATCAACTTATCGTACTCCTCGTCATCTGTGGCTCCGGTACCGTTCGCTCCCTCGCTCTTCAGGTATTCCTCCTCGGCAACAAGCGCATCTTCACCAGCGTCCCAATCCTCGACAACTTTCTTCTTCTTGACGAAAGTAGGGGGAACAGGGGCGCTGAATTTGCCGTTTGATGTCAACTCAGGGACGAGAGCAGCTGCGACTTCAGCGTCGGCATCGTTTTCGGCGACGTCGCCAGAACCCATCACGTCGAGCATTTCGGGGTCGGAGTCACTGTGGAGACCCAGATGCTGAGCCAAGGAGGTGGAAATGGTGGCGAGGACGAGGGAGAAGTCGTTGAGTACGAACCAGACCTAGGATTGTTCAGTGAGTAATTTGCTCCTTAAACGCAGCGATCTTGGGTAGGGAAAGGTTCTTACATCGGACTTGCGAATTCCGTTGGCATTGGCGAGCGCCTCAACGGATCCATGCTTGTAAAAGTCTAGCAAATAAGCATTCAATGGAGTTCTGGTCTCATCCGGATACAGCTCAAGATGCGGGATGACAGCTGACTCGAGAAAAATGCCTTCGCGAGTGGACGAGCATAGGTCTTCAATGGTTGTGAATTCATCACCTTTTCCGGATAAGGCGACGAATGCGGAACGAGCATGGGGTGTCGGAAGGCTTGGGAGATATCCAGCAAGAGAGTGATCCTCTTTGACACCAATTTCAGCGCTTCCATTGGCGGCCGCGCTCCCATTGGCAGGCTTCCCATTCACTAGTGGAGGTGCGAAGCCAACGGGGGTGTGGGTCAAAGGCAAATAACGCTCATCTTGCTTCATATGCTGAGCAGAGAAAGTCTTGACATAAGTAGTAAAGATATCCAGAGTGTCCTTGTTATGCTTCCGCAGAATCTTGGCTGCTTCTTCTGGCATGGGATCGAGATACACGTTCGATGGAGAACACTTGATCTTCTCGGCTTCCTTTGGATCATCGACCTCGCGGGTAACGCGGCGTCCGAAAAGGTGGCTGAGTACCAGCATCATCTCCATAAGGATTTCATCTGGCTTCGTATCGATATCGGCACAGAGAACATGGAAGTAGCCTCCCTTTAGGAGCGCTAATTAAAGGTTAGCCACAGAACGATGTGCAAGGGGGCCAGCGTACCGTGGAAAGCGAAACTAGAATTCTCTGTAAAGTACAGGTGTGAGACGCAACTTGTGAAGTTGACGGGCTCTCCACCTGGACCTAATAGTTCATTTCTACGCAGATATTCGATCGAGAATCGCAAGTGATGCAGAACCTGCTCCTTGAAGCTCTTGCCTCCCAGGTAGAGTCGTGGCTGGGAAAGCAGAGAGTTGATAGCCTTCACTGCGTATGGCGCATTCTTCGAATCGTTCAACAATGTGAACAATCGCAGTACTAGGGTTGTTGTGATAGGGAAGTGACCAGTCATATCGGGAAGTCGAGAACTCAGAAGACGGCTAGCACGCTCCTCGTTTATGCCCTGGAAAACAACGTTCCCAAGGAGATCAAACCCGCGACGACCGGCACGACCAGCAGCTTGGCGGAAATTGAGAGCAGTCAGAAAGACTGAATCGCCACTGAAAACCACGGTCGCGCATGGCATATTGATACCAAGAGCAAGCGTACCAGTAGCGATGATGACTCTCAGAAATCCCTTGCGAAAGAGCATCTCGACACACTGACGGTACTTTCTGTTCATACCGGAGTGGTGGATTCCAATGCCTCTCTTGAGTAGATCGATCAAATCCTCTCTGATATTCTTTCGGCGAAGAGACCGGACATACTCATCCAATTCAGCTTTCTGGAGTTGCTTTGGATTTGCAAAAGAAAAGTCTGGCTGAGGCGCTTCAGGATCGAAAAGATCATAGATTGATGCGCCTTCTGACGACTCATCGCGCATACGATCTGTCTTGGATCCTCCTTCGTCGTCATCGCCCTTGGACTTCTTTGCTGGCTTTGCTGGTTTTCTAGACTTCTTTTCCTTCAGTTCCTGGTGCTTTTCGTATCCATCCATGAGTTTGTTCCATGCAGGACCTTCCTTCCAGCGTGCCTCAGCCTCGACTAGCTGGCTCAAGACTTTTGAGCCAATCTCCTCACATTGGCTTCTATCATAGTTAAACAAAATCGCTGGTAGAGCTCGTCGCTTGTGTAGCTGCAACAGCAAGGGAAGGGTCGTTGACTCCAGTTCAAGAGGATCGAGACTGTCAGAGTCGCTGAGCGACGTAACTGTGGATGATGGCACCTGGTCTGCCACTTCGGCTGGTTTTGGGACGGCCAGATATTCGACAACTTTATCGAAGGGGGATCTGTGATCAGCCATCCATTGCGATAAGAATTTCTTGAGATTCTTTTCCCAGGCAAAGATATCAACTTTTCGAATGCAAGGGGGTAGGGCTTTCTCCGGGTTCAGAGAGTCGGGGACCTTGTAATCGGCAGTTTCGAACTTCGAAATTGCTTTCCACAAGGTTAGACAGTCACGAGGCTCGAGAGCTAAGTCATCAGGCATTCCTCGAGACTTGTCCGTGAGACTAGCAACCGGGTGGAAAGCATTGAATCCAGTCAGACCATCCAAGCCAAGTCCAACTCCAAATGACTTTCCTAGCCCTGAGAAACGGAAAGTTTTAGGTGGTTCGTATATGTACTTTCGCAAGTCGGAGTAACGAGTACCGTGCTGGATCATTTTGAGATCTGTCCCAGTGGCCTTCTGAGTTTCGGTGAGCCAATCATTAAATTGAGCTGGGTTGCCAACCGTCGCAGATAAAGCAATAATTGGGCATGGGGCGAGAAGCAAGAGTTGTTCCCAGACTACACCATCCTCTGCTTGTCCAATAGAGTGGATTTCATCGAAAATTATGCGGCGGACTCTTGGCGCCCACGATTTGGCGTTCGACGGCGACAAGAGCATGATTTGTAGAATGTGAGGCACCGTGACCAGGATCTGGCATCCCGTGGAGTTGTTAACGCGATAGTCCCGGGTATGGATAGCCCATACGCCTTTACCAGGCACTGGGAACTTCTTTGAGAATCGTGCTATTATGTCACTTAGCAGAAACCATTGGTTGGAGTGGACATTACAAACCTTGCACCTCAGCGGCGATTTGATTGACAAGCGCTTTTGTTGGAGCAACGTAAACAAGCACACCATCGTTGTCCGCCCTCAGAACCTGTTCCATCGCGTAGAAGCTGATGAAGGTCTTTCCGGCGGAGGTCGGAGCGACAACGAAAACACTCTTATTGGAGTCAAGTTGATCGAGCACATCTCGCTGCCAACCGTCCGGAACGAAACTGGAGACTCGAGGGTCAGGTTTTGCATCTAGCATTCGGTCCATGTAAGGTCCACAATAATTCAGCTGAAATTCGGCCTGTGTGCCCGCAATGCGCAGGTTCTGTGTCTGGACAGGATATCTGAAGTTGAATGACAATTTTCGATCAACAGGAGAGGGCTTGAAGGATGTCAGCACATCCGTGATTCCCAACAGAGTTGAGATCTTTGTCATATGCTGCACAGTCTCCTTAGAAATGGGGGCCTTCGTGGTACAAAGCGAGCGGATGGTGGTCCATATTAGCGCAACAACATGGTACCCGTCAGACTTTTTGTCGGCTTTGCAATAAGTTGACCACCATGTTAGCAGAGATTGCAAGATGTAGGTATATATTTCGGCTTCAAGGTAGGAAGTCTTGGCTGAATCAAGACTGTTAAGATATTCCATCGACTTGATGTATCGGTCCTGGTCGTCTGAGATGGCATCCAAGCTCTTCATGACCGTTGACCAGGCAGTGAAGGCCTTGTCTGCCTCGTTTCCTCCCTTTCGCTCCTTGTTATCGGCGATCATTTGCTCCTTCTTCGACAACCCTGCCGCAGCTGTCTTTGTGCCCTTCTTCCCAGCCGCATTCTTATTCTGCTTAGATTCTTGAAGCTCCTCTTTTTTGGATTTCGCTATCGGCTTCTCTGGCTTTTCCTCGACCAGCTTGACCAATTTCTTAGGTCCGACTGTGATGGTTTCGGCATCAAGAGCCTTGCCTTTGGTTCCAGTAAGACTAGCAGCATAGGCCGTCATCTCATTCATGTAAAACTGGTTGGTTCGGAGAGGATTACTGTACATGGTCAGCCGTTGAATTTGGGCTACTTCAAGCGCCGATTCGGAAACCAAACTTACCGCCATTTAGACACCTTCACCGCAGGGGCATATTTAGGGTTTAAAGGTTTCTTGTAGTTGTGCCAATGAGAGGTTTCTCGATAGATCTTTAATGCGCCCAGACGAGCGGGAAGAGATGCGTCTGCTTCGACATGAATGCACTCCAGATGCTTATCAAACACAGGATTGGAGAACGCCAATACCACCGAATTGCCAGAAGCCAGCTTGAGGTCGTCTATTGTAGCCGTGGTCTCCGAAGTTTCGGGCCCATCATTCCCATCCAACGACAGCGACTCGTTCGTTAATTCCTTTATGAGCCCTGTGACAGCCTCCCAATCTGGTTGAGCAGATTTCGGGACAGCACCATCAAATGAATTAGTGTGGAGCGCTTGAATTACCGCTCGTAGTAATCGGCCATCAATGAGGTCGATCGCATCCGTCTCAACCTCTTCCTCATACATCAACTCATTCCACTTCGAATTTTCAATAGCGAATCTGAATATGTTCGAGATCTGAGTAATGTAGTCATCGACTTCCTCCTCAAAGTCTTCGTCAAATGTAATCAGAGGGAGCCTTCGCTTTGACAGTGGGATATGCTTCAGAAAAATGCTATGTAGAACAAATGCAGATGCGAAAAAATTATCGAATTCTCCTAGCTTCAAGATCTTGGAAACACCATAGACTGTAAGGAAGTAGCTTTCACTGAGGTCCTCCCCGGAGAACGCGTCGCTCAATTTTTCCAGCACTTGAGGCTGCAATGTCGATTTGAGATCTAGAGATGCGGTTACTTGGGATCCTTCCCGCAGCTTCTCCGCATCTTTTTGTTTCTTGATAACATCAGCAGCCATCGCGAGCTTGAGTTTACTTGACGCAGTGAAGCTTTCAATAATCATCGTGAAGACTTTGGAGTCTCGGAACTCAATGCGGTTGATTAGGGCAACATTCATCTTGTGCGTATTGAAGAACCAAATCATAGCTCGCAGTGAGGCCTTCGAGACCTTTTCGTTCCGGTTTGTGCCACTGCTGCTGGAATTTGATTCCCGTCGAGAACCATCATGTGCCATGACAAATTGGATAGGAGAGTTGCGAAGATACTTGGTGAATTCGTCGGATTCGAGACCAGGAAAATTGTTGATCTTCACAGTTGGGCATGCTGACGGCAAGTGTCGAGCCAGATGGCGCTTGATGACCGATCGGGCGAGGAGATACCGGGCTTCATGCTCAGCATTCACCCCAGGAGGAATGCAGAGCTGCGTATTTTCTACTCCCAGAGTTAGCAGATGCAGATCAGGTAGGACCAGTGGTGAGCTAACCGTCGAAGAACGCAATATGGAATTGGCAATGCCTCTTGATGAGGTCCTCAAGAAACCGCTCAACGACGTAGATTGCATGTAATAGCTGGAAACCACCTGTAGAATGGTTAGCAACATATCATGAAGCTGGATTCGAACAGCTGTAGAAAACCCCTGAAACTCTTGTCATGTGATAAACCATAAACACAGGAAAGCCTCAAGGCAGACAACATCCCACCCGACTTCTCCTATGGAGCGCAAGTATATTCCCAGCCCAAAACTGCAGAGTTGCACAAGTCGAATAAATTCTAGATAAATTGAAAATCCCACAGTCCAAGGCACAATCCAAGCCCACCGCTGAGGCTACAATAGGAAGGAGGGGTAATGGAGGGGTACATCGTCACCTTCGAAGTCTATTCTCTCATCCTCGAAGCACTCTCGCAACAGCGAGTCGCCTTCAACGAGGAACAGTTCCTTTCCAGCATAATCTCCTACGAGATCTATCCATAAAGGTCTGCTGCGGTCGTACCAATTCAATACTCCATTGGTATGGACATCCTGGTACTCATCCCCCGCCATGGTGGCGCGTGCTGGGAGAGTGGTGTTTGGCCGCTTTTCAAACTCTGCAGAAGTCAGTGTCCTGCTGATTGGCCTCAAGGTACTTTCTCCTTAGCCTGCCTTCCGGATTTCAGATGGCAGTCAGAGACAAAACTTGTGGGAGGCAACAGTACAATTCGTGGAATTGTGTGTGGTTTTTTTGGTGTTTCTTGTTGAGCTTGTGAAATTGACACGCGGTGTCGAAATCTTATCTCCTATCAGCATGTGATTTCAGCGCTAATACCTTCTTGGTCAAGCTCAAATAAGCGAAAGCTGAGCATGATTTCAACAATCCTTGTTTTGCTTCTTCCTTTGTTTCCTTATTAGCATTTTTTTTGAACATAACAAAGTCAATTGCTAATTTGTTTTCGGTTCTCTTCTTACTTTTTGTTTGCAGGCTCATCTTTATTGGTCTGATAATAAGTTCAGTAGATCCATTAGGGAATTGCTTTGATAGGGTGAAAACTGCAAACGCTTTGAGTCTCAAAGCATGTTACGTGAGAAGTTAATTTCAATAATGAATTATTCTTGTGCCGGGAAAGTTTCATCTCGTATTTATACTTACTTATCTAGCAGCGCGAAAGCAGACAGCTTCTCCCACACCCTCAAAAAGTTAATCTCAAAGTCACCTCTTTCCTCAGTTGCCTTCATGACATGACTTCGCAGATCCTGCCCTCCCTTCCGCATGTCTCCTCTGAACAGCTGCTCAAGACGATCAGCAAGCGCCCGGGTCTCCGCCTCGAATCGGTATCCTGGCGGAAAATATCGAGCAGCTTCTACTGGTGCTCTATCTGTGATGATGGTCGAGACGCCACTCAGAGCCGCTTCTAAAGGAGTTATCCCCAGCGTCTCGTAGCGCGAGCAGCACACAAAGATACCCGTCTCTTGAACTTGGCGAGAGCCAAAATAGGCGTAGAGCTCTTCTTGAGGCATCCGCTGGATGACGTGAAAGTTCTTGCGGAACCGAGAAGGGATTCGACTGAGGAGCTGGCTCCGAATGTCTTCGTGCACCTTGCTCTCATCCCCACCTGCGACGAGAATGGAAAGATCAGAAAGCCCGCGTTCTAGCAGCAAAACCGCACCATCAATCAGCAGTTCTATATTCTTGAAGAAAGTTAGTCTGGCCACGGCAGTGAACAGGAATTTCTTGTCGTTCACGCCGAATAGTCGTTTTGTGCCTAGTTGAGGTGCATGAGCGGACAGCATAGCTTGTAGAGGGGGAGGGAAGTTAAGAACCTTTTGGATATCGACTCCGGAGCTGCGGAAGTGCTTACCTTGGATGTCCGACATGGCTAGAATGTAGCCATCTGAGCGTTTGGTGATTGACTGCAGGCCACTTGCCTGGAGCTCAGCCAGTTCGGTGACCTTTTGCCAGCTCCCTGAATCTGTGCCGAAAGCTTTGAGCAGATCTTGTGCTCTGGGGTAGAACCTAGCCACGTCAGCTAGGATCGGTCCGTGGTGTGTAATGGCGAACGGGATGTCGTTTGGTTGAGCTGCTAGCAGCCTCTCATCCTGGTGATACATCATAGCTACCGGGTGAGCTTTGAAGCCAGCCAACCTCGCGAGGTGTTTGCATGCTCTGCTGATGGAATCTTTGAGAAGTTCTGGATTCGCCTTTTCATTAAAGGGTATGGTCGCGCAATTGACCTCGTTCAGAACTTCATAGGTGGGTTCTGGGAAAAGCTGGTCTGTCTTTCGGTACAGTATCATGCCTAGAAAGACATCAGCTTTGACCAGAGCCTGTCTAACGGCCATTACGAATGGCATGTCACCATTCTTTGGGGCTTCGTTCTTTAAGTCCAAGAAGTACTTATGGTTCATGACGATTATTGCGGGGAGTAATCGAGATTCTGTGACTGACGAAGACGTCGAACACGAATAGGATGACATTATTTCAATGATACCTCAATGATACCTCACTATAATATCGTGTGCTGAAGGTGTCTGGGTCCGCTAAGTGAAATATAATTGGGGAGCTGATGGCTGAAATAATGAATGATAGTAGAATTGTCACGCTTCAGCGACTGATCTTCCATTTAAATATACGGCTACCTGACAGTTGTCTCTGCTTCCAAGGCCATCTGTTCTTCACGAGAAACCATTCAGCCCATTGTTCTGTATGCCCTCAAGTTGTTCTTTCTGTCACCCTTTGTTGATGAAAATTCGGGTGATTGTAGATTGTACAGGCTGTGATATTTCGCTTTGTACGATTCAAGATAACTTGGCCCATAATGTCTACTATCAGATACTTACTACAACTTGGAGGATCATACACTAGTAAAATAAGGTTGAGGATTCAGTATTATTTCCATCAACCTTCATCAAATCAGCCTAAATAAAATACCCCTTTCCATATAACAGAATTCTTATTCTTCCAATGACAAGGGTAATATTCGTAAAATACGCTTTATCTTAATATAAAACCTGTTTCTTCAGAAATTCATGCCAGGCGCTTCTGGCTTCGGTTTTCGGTTTCTCATTGAAGGCCGGGGACAATAAGTGGGTGAAAAATACTCACTATGTGATGTTAATCAGTCAGGATATCGTGTCCAACGCATTTCACCATAATTATTACCATGTAGTGATTCGGGCTCTATACCGCAATCGAGATGTGATAGCCTCTTTGTGCGGCCTCCTTTATTCAGGATAACAATGTGCACCTCCTCAGCAAACGCCGTGAGACAAGTGACCAAGATATTCCCCACTGAGGTATCGACGACAGCGAACAGAAAATCAGTGTGCCGCTCTGGCAACAATACTTATCCAAAACAACCTGTTCAAGATCGAAGCCAATCCCCGTTGAGTCCGGGCTCTTCGACAGCGTCTTCGTATTCGAAGTTCGATACTACTTCTGCGGAGTGGCTTGGATACTGCTAATCCCTGCTAGATGCCCGTTTCGAAGAGAATCAGCAGATATACTGTGCGAACATCGCAAGAGCCCATACAATCGGGTCGAATATCTCCCTTCGTCGCGAAAGATCCAGGTCAAGGTTAAGTGCATCACAATTGTAGATAGTAGTCGCCTTTCCTTTCTCTCTGAAACCTCAATGAGACATTATTTGGTTAAACCTCGGTCAGAGTCGATGTTCGCTGCTAAGCCCACTCACTCTGTTCAGTCCAGGTCGGTTTCAGATAGGTAGTAAAATAAATATCCATCTCGTTGTGACTTCATGCCATCTATTTATTAGCATCTCATTTCCGTATCATTATCCCTCTCTGGAAATCTGTGTCTGCACAGTTCTCGTTTCGTTTTGAAGTCCCTATAATTTTAATTATTTCCTCTTTTATTTTCATTCATGTGTGTGCTTGCTGTGCTATGCTACGCACACCGCTTTCTTCAAACTTTTCACTCTCCTTTCCCTCCCTCCGTCGCTAATGCCTTTCTTCCCAGCAAGTTGGAAAGCGTGCCACAGAAGATCACGGAGGAAGATAAGGCAAGGCAGAACCGAAAGCGCACAAGGCTCCACCTCCCGCTCTCACACCTCATTATATCAATTCCGCGCTGCAAAATTGGCTATTGTTTTGGCATCCGCCTCAGGTCTAGAAAAGAGAGCAGACCATCCCCTCCAGTTCCGTATCATATCCATGTCTACGGGTGTCGTTAAAAGCAATGCGGTGCCGGGTCATGAATGAAACGAAATGGTGTAGTGTACAAGTGAAGATGACAAGAATGTTGAGTGTATGGTACAAGCGAGAAGGGTATTTTGGTGCCAGTAAGAGGTTTGTTTGAGACGCGTTGGATCAAGATTTACTCTTCTTCAGAATCGGAGGATTCGTCGCCGGAAGACTCGGTCTGCTGCTCGGTGCCTAGGGAAATACTTAGTCATTGATAGGCTTATTGGAGTGGGGGGGCGTACTTTGCATGACGGGTTCCTGAGAGTGCGAGCCGGAGCTTGCTCTCTCATAGGTTCCCAACTTCTGTTGCAGCGCTTTGATATTACGTTCCTGGTCGACCTTGCTCATTGGCTTGTTCTTCTTTGGTCGTGCAGGTTGCTTGGCAACTACGCGTGGGCTCTCTCTTTGTTGCATAGTCGCCTTGACCGCCTTCTCGACCTCTGGGTTATGCTCCATGATCAGATTATAAATTTTCCAGAGAAGGGGCTGGCTTATGACATCGATATCAAGCTCCAATGTGCCATCCTCCATAGACTTAAAAGTGGTTAGCGACGTTGATTGGTATTTCGCAATTCAACTTACTTCAAGCTGAGGCTGCTCTCTCCTGATGTCTTCCAAGACGGACAATGAAAACTGTTCCGGGAGATCCATTAGCCCAGCAGAGATAACCTCTTTTTCGAGCGTGCCAAGGTATTTTGGACGTCCACCCGATTTCTTGGGATTGTTAGGCCTCTTGGGCGGAGCAGCCGCTTTCTTAGGAGCCTTAGGTGCCTTGCCCTTCTTCGTCTTTCGCTTCTCGGCCTCTGCATACTCTGCAACGACTCGCTTCTGGACAGTGGCGACGAGGTCTTGTTGCATTGAGATGACGAAAGAGTCCGGATTCTTGGCGCTCATCAGAGTGATAAGTTTTGTCTGATGCTCGAGTAGGAGCTCTTTGGCAGCGGCCAGGGAGTCCTTGCCACCATTCATCTGGGCCTCTTCATCTTCATCTTCGTCCTCGCCTTCGTCAGAACTTAGGCTGGTTGGGCTGTAGGCAGCGGGAGTGTGTTCTTGAATCCATTGATCCTTTCTGCTCCACTGCTCGTCGAACAAGCGCTCCATCGCCCTTCCGATATTGTGAACAACGTTACCTGGCGGGTTGAACTTGAGGCAATTTGTAATCATCAGGCGCATATCCTTTTCAAACTCGTTTGCGTTACTGTAAGCGCTGTTCTTGAGCTTGCTTTCCATCGTAGACAAATCCATTGGCTTTTTGATGACTGTGAAGTAGGTTGGGATGTTCAATGCGACAGGATCGACCGGGGTTTGGAAGGCAGCGTTAATGCTAGAATGTTTATCTTTTCGAACCTCGCGCAGAACCTCCTCGCAGAATTTAAGTTCGGTTGTGGCCTTCTTATTCTTGGATCGCACCGGCTGATACACAAGGTCCTTGCTCTTCGGTGGCATGATCCTTCGCTTAGGTCTGTCACCATTCTCCGTGGTAGAATCGCGACGGATAATCGGGAGATTAGTCCCTGGGTCGAGGGCATACGTGGGAGGGGCAGATGAAGTTGCATGGGATGCTCCGTGGTCTCGGGAAGCGGCTTTGTGGCTGCGAGAACCAGACTCGGGGGCAGGACTTGGCCGCTTCGGCTTGGACTTCTTTTCCTTCTTGGGCGGCTTGTATGGCTCGGCAGGAGTATTCGCCACCTTTTCGAGAAGGCTCTTTCTGACTAGGGAGGCAGCCTGAGTAACGTCATGTATTGGACCATTAAAAGACTCGGAATTGTGATAGAGCAAGTGGAGGTCCGCCGTGAACGATTCCATGAATGGATATTTGTGATTAATCAGCTTGGAATTCATGGTCTTCAGGTCGATAGGTCTTTCGATCTTCTTGTCGTAGTTGCCTTTCAACGTAGGCCAGAGCTCGATGACAGGGGATTTGAAGTTGATTCCATGTTTCGTCTTGACTATAGTGGAGATGGCCTTGCTGAGAACCTGGACTTGGTGCTCTGAGATCGGGGTACCAGTTACTTTCTGTGATGCTTGCTCAGAAGCCTCGCCATTCTGAGCAGTGAACGGACCATCCTCGGTCTTTGGGCGTTTCGCAGAAGGCTCCATCTTGTCGTCATCGTCCTCCTCACGCTCGCGCGCATTCTTGGCAGAGGGTTGCGGCGCGTCAAGCATCTCGGTATCCTTCGGCTCGGCTATAATCTCGGGTGGTGTAGCCTGTTCGTGCATGACGATGCTATGGTCAGCTACGGACGGTGGTGAAGTTGTGTGTGGAGCTAAAGGGCTTTCGGGGAGGGGTGCGGCTTGCGCAGAAGTGAGATCGGATACGTTCGCGCCGGTACTGGCTACTTCGGTATCTTTCTCTGGTTGAGGGGTAGGAAGTTGTGCGCCGTCGAGATCGAAGTCGGGATTTGGCGCACTCTCCTGTGTGGGCTGTGTAGATTCTGGTACGGTGTCTTCTGTAGGCTGGGTGGATTCGAGAGGCGACGTGTGTCTGAGATCCGACTCTTGCCCCTCAATAATCGGTGGCACGGCGGCGGAAGCAGAGACGTCGTCGATCGCTGCTTCGATCGCCGCGGCTACGGAATCGATCTGCGACGCGCTCGCGAGATGCGCAGCCTCTGTCGAAGCCGTTGGTTGCACCTCAATGGTGGTATTGTTGGGTGGGAGTTGCGACAAAGCAGGAGAAGACTCTGGTTGCGACGCAAGCGAAGAATTTGCAGGTGCGTCGACAGCCTGGTTCGACGCGAACGCATCAAGATTTTCCGAGCCATTCAAGCCACATACCTCCTTGGGAGCAGTGTCGGTGAGCAAAGCAGGTGTAGGTGCAGGTTGGAGCAAGGACACATCAGAAGGTTCGTTATCATGGAGGGTCTCATCGCGAGTAGAGGTTCTGCGATTTCAATTATCTATTAAGTATACAGTACATGATGGACTAAAGGGAAGGCAAGGAAAGAGGGACCGGGCAGGGCGGGACAGGAGAGGAGGGGACAGTGCAGTGCGATGCAGTGCTGGAGTAGACTCGAGATAGGACTCACCCGTCGATATTCATATCCAAAGCCATCGTATCTGATGATGGAACGGGCCGTGTCTGTGTCTTCTGCTCGAGTGCGATTCCATCTGAATGCTGCGAGGTCATGACTGCCATCAACAAGCAGACCTCTCCGGCGAGAAGCGACTACGGAGCCAGCGAGATGGAATCCAAATCCCTTGAACAAGATGAGATGAGATGAGATGCGATGCGCGCTCTTAACGCGACCGAGTACGCGACACCCGAGTATTGATTTAATTGCTTGAGTGCGCGGAGGGGGGAGCTGAAGGTAAGGCTGGCTGTTTGCCTTATTTATTCGATTAATTTCGCAGCCTTGTACTCACTTTGTAATCGCAGCCTTGCCGGGCGCGAGAACAAGAGCAAGTCTGGACCGGTCGACGGCGCGAGTGACAGAATCGCGTCGAAAACCTACGGTGAATGCACCTGTTGTCGAGGGCGATGATTCACGCGCTGATGATGCAGGCGGCGACGAGGTGAAGTCGTCTGTTCGTTTGCGTTGTTGTGTTGATGAACTTAGGCGACAGGCGCAAGCGCGTCAAGATCGTGTATGAGGTTGCGGTTGAGTAGAGTACACCTAGCGAAAGAGACCCAAAGTACTGTACGAGATCGGTATTGGAGCGCAATCCAAACACCACACCGTGGAGGCGCGCAACAAAGAGATAATGCGCGACGCGGTGGCGATGCGACAGCGGTGGAAAGAGATGATACCTAGGACAAGCTCTCTTCGCCTTTGCCAGAGGGTTTAACCTATACCGGGCAGGACCTTACTTCTTCAGATCAGCCAGCCATCCACCCGCTCCTAATCCAGACCTAGTGAAGCGACGACGACAACAAACCAAGGTCGCGTCTGGTCTGGTCCGATGCTGGTCGGGATTGGTGCGACCTGGTAATTAAGACGCAAGGGAAGGGGATGGTCCGCTGCGGTTGTCGAAAAGTGCTGTGGTGTGGAGTGGTGTGGTGTGGTGTGGGTGATTTGATGTGATCATGTGCCGGGACAAAGCGACGAATGAGAGGCGGCCAGAGGGATCAAGAGAAAGTCCAGCTGCGAAAAGGAAAAGGAACGTCGGAGCTCTTTATCAACGACGCGGAACTTGTGAACTCGGAGCTAGCGCTATCGCTTAATCTGCCCAATCAGATAGTGCGTGGTATCACCGATTGGGCTAGCACGGCTCCACCACGGCCCCGCCCCTGGCCAATGACTGCCCGAGCCGGCCCCTCCCTCTGCGATAAGACACGCTAGCTCGAGCCTAAATCTGAGATTGCCACACGTGATGCGCCAGTGGAAAAAAAAAAAAATATTGGCTTGAACTTTCTCCAGCCGCGTTCGAATTCCGGGTTACAGAGCTTCTGGTGCCCATGCACCTGCACCACCCGCCATAACCAACAACCCTCGAGAGGCTCCCAATCGTCAATCGTACAACCTCGCGAAGTATCTGCGAATTCTCCACCCGTTGAACAGAAGCAGCCACCATGGCGACCAAGCGTAAACCGCCCATGAAGATCGGCCTGCCGAGCGTGAAGCAGAGTGCAAGACCTCTGGGAAAGAGCACCGTCGACGAATCGAGGACAGTAGTATCAGGAGGGGGATACGCAAGCAAGACGGAGAACGGGCCGGTCATCAACATCTCCAGCGACTCCGACTCCGACTCTGACGCAGAGAGCGACGCTCAGCCCGCCGTAGAAGACGTCGCAATGGAAGATGCCCCGGCCGCAGACAATGAAGAAGAAGAGGGAGAAGATCAAGCTGAGCCCTCCTTTGGCGATCGCCTAAAAGCTCTTACCGACGATATCGACGTCGCAGCCGCCTTCCCCTCGCACCAGACAACCCACCCTGCTGGCGCCGTGATCGCGCCTCCGTCCGGCGCATCCCTCGGCGTGGTGCTCGCGCAAGCTCTGAGAACGAACGACGTGGCGCTCCTGGAGTCCTGCCTGGTAACCACAGACCTGCACACAATCCGCGCCACGATTCAACGTCTAGACTCGGCCCTCGCCGGCGTCCTGCTGCAGAAGATCGCAGACCGGTTATTCAAGCGGCCCGGCAGGGCGGGCAGCCTGATGCTGTGGGTGCAGTGGACGGCAGTTACACATGGCGGGTACCTAGCCACACAGCGAGAGCTAATCAGGAAGCTCGCGGAGCTGGATCGCGTGGTGGATGGGCGGAGCGCGGCGCTGAGGCCGGTATTGGCGCTGAAGGGGAAGCTGGACATGATGGGTGCGCAGCTGGAATACAGGAGGAGCGTGCAGGATCAGCGGCGACGGGAGGACAAGGACGAGGTAGATAACGATGTGATCTATGTCGAGGAGAGCGATGCTGAGGCGGGGGATATGGATGCCGTGGATCTGGACAGCAACGTCTTGGACGTTGTGCCTGCCACGAACGGCATCGACTCCGAATCAGACGACGACAGCAGTGACGAGGACGCGCTTTTGGATGTCCAGGCTGAGGAGACGGACGCGGATTCAGGAGACGAAGAAGAACTGTCCCTCGACGATGACTCCCCCGATGAAAATGAAGAGAATGACAGTGACGCCGGCCGCCATCCGGCCAAGCTGTCCAAAACTAATTCCGCATTCTTCAAGGAGAGATGAGATGTGACGCGTTAAGAAAAGAACAAAAACGGGATGGTAGCATTGGCGTTGGCATAGATCGGTGTTTTGTCTCCATTGGGCATCTTTACACTTGCATACCAAGTAGGTGCAGTAAGTGGATGTACATAATACAGAGCCTCTGAGCTCTGGGCTCTTTGGTCTGGCAAGAATTCGAGGGCAGAGACAATGTTGTATAGCTCCAGCACTCCCGGGATAAGATATAGCATGCCATGCGACACCCTCTCAGCCTTGCTCATAGCAAGCGAGCATACTCTTCACAGTACGAGTACTGTATTATATTATGAAGTCCCTGCCTAGTGCCCAGTCACTAGCCCGGCTTTTGGACTTGGTCTTGGCTCTGCGAAATTCGAAATTTGGTCCAAAATGCCCCTAACCCACGGATCTAGAGTTGGAACCAAAGGTGGATAGTATAAAAAGGGGAGAATAATTCAACAAGCAACGAACTGCCTCGCACATGAATCCTTGACGTAGCGTCATTTTGTTCCAAAGATTCCAACGCAGGCTAAGTGGTTAAGGTTTATAGTGGAAGTTTAGAGTTAGGGGTTACTTGGTCACCTTGCGAGATTCCTCCGTACTAGGAATGCAATTTTGCTCTGGCTCCAAGCTAAACACAACCACTGTGTATGCAAAATTCAGACTCTCTCTGAATCGAAAGAGCTGCGCTATCTACTTAGGGCCGATCGCCGTAAGACCCACCTCCGAATTTTGCTCTAAATCAGACATCCTACAAAAGCATCAGCATTATTGGTTTTCAATATCAGCACAGTTTGATTTTTTTTTTCTTTTCTTTTCTTTTTCTATTGATGATCAGTAATGCCCTTCCCATCCCTGCTCTCAGAATGGCTGAATGGCTGAAACACAACGCAACATCAATGACGCAGTGCGCATTCCGTACTCCTTTCACATCATTCGGCAGTCCGCAGATACTTACATGTATGAGTACGTGTACGTGGCAAAGAGAAGGGATGTGCCGTGGTAATGTGCCAGTGCTGCTACACAAATCATTAGGAACCTAACTCTACAGTATTTTTGATATGTTGGTCTTATTGTTATCTCGGATTCTGTTTCTGGGAGACAGGAGGGTTTGTGTCATGTCTTGCCCTGACCATATAGCTGCCTACGCATCTGCTCGTACGTCGACGGCGACTGTATAGACACTGAGTGCAAGATTTTTTTATTTTTTATTACTATAGAATCCGGCCAGACTCAAGAGAGAGAGAGAGAGAGAGAGAGAGAGAGAGAGAGAGAGAGAGAGGGCAAGAGATGAGAGTAGTAGTGAGGCCAGGAGTGAGAAGACTGTTGGAGTGTCGACTCAAACACATCCAAAATCACGATGAAGAATCGGGCCGAGGTAATGTACATGAATGGAGTAAGGATAAATTTTATGCTTATGCTTTACATTAATGCTTGATGTCTTATATGCTTAAAGACCCCCCTGTCCTCCACTTTTATTTCCGCTGTGCTACCGGGA
This sequence comes from Diplocarpon mali, assembly GCA_024741835.1. Taxonomy (NCBI): domain Eukaryota; kingdom Fungi; phylum Ascomycota; class Leotiomycetes; order Helotiales; family Drepanopezizaceae; genus Diplocarpon; species Diplocarpon mali. The sequence continues at coordinate 131,366 of JAENRP010000080.1, read as the reverse complement.
GAAGTACTGAGCTTACGCGTTATTTTTCCTCTCTTCTCGATGCAGACATCTGACTCCTGCTATCTTTCTTTCTCTCAAATGTAGTTGCCCTTCTTCAAATATCCTGCTGTTGAGCGCGGTTTCAACTTCAACATTCCGTTTCCATCGTACTTCATCTCCGTTATATCTATTCTTGATCAACAGTTCAAAACAAATCATTTTTATCCAGCCTCGCCGCACCTGCAATCCTTTAAGCAGTAAGTTCCTGGCCTCTCAGATCCTTGCTAGACGAGGCGGCTTTGATTCAGCCTCGCCATATTTTCGTCCCCCCGAAAGGACAAGAAGTCAATGTCAAATGAAACAGGTGTACCCATAGAGCGGATACTCAAAAATGGAGCGCATCCTCCCATCCCTCAAAAACCGCCTCCTCCTTGCCATTATACTCGCTCTGCTCTCCACGACCTGGCTTATGCTCCTGTTGGCTACGTCTGCTGGGAGCCAGATTCAGAAGATTGTGCTGGGAACAACCTCGCGGAACTGGTTTGGTGATGCAGCGACGAAGGGAGAGCTGGGTGAGCGCGTCAGGGTTGTGGTTTTTGGGGATTCATGGGGTGCTTCTCATAAGGAGGGTAGAGAGGGGAGGGGAAAGAGTTGGGTGGAGAATATGTGTGATGAGGTATTTACTTCTCTCCTTTCATTCTTTTGACGTTCTGGGGAGAAAATGAGAAAAGATTGGAGCTTCGAAATGATACTGAATTAGATGACAAGACCATTTGAGGCAAATGGACCGAAACGAAACTGGATGATTAACTCGTATCTAGCTAAATACCACCTCCTTCACCTCTCTCGCCGCCTCCCAGCCCTCCCACGACTTCCCCTCGCTGCCTCCTACAGGGGTATATACCTCTCACAGCATCCACGCCTATGCCATAGCCCATACACGACACCTCCCCTCCGAAAACACAACCTATACGCTCCCTGACCTCGCCACGCAAATCCAAACCTTCAAGAATATTCCGCTGCCCGCCACTCAACCCAACGATACAGTTTTCGTGTTGTCGCTCGGCTTTTGGGATGTGTATGATTTCGCGAGGCTGGACTATGCTATGGGTGTCAATGCTACTGATTACAGCGTCGCGGAGGTGTTTCGGCAGCTCGATGTCCTGTATGAGTATTTCTCTGAGACTTTGTACCCTGTGTCGGCAGCAGAAGGAGAGGAAGTGAAAGCAGAAGAAGACGGAGCGCCAAAAGCAGATCGTAAAGCAGCAAGAAAATATCTTCAAGGGGGGACAATGAGACCAAAGTTCAGAGTCATCATCCCCCGACTCTTCGACCCCACGCTCACCCCCGGCTGGCTGTCACACCGTCCGGCACCGCTGAGTCCGAGCTCGGTCGCCGAACAGCAGAAGAACGCCGTGTATCTCACCGAGCGCTGGAATCAGGGCCTGGAGAACGGGATGGGGAGGTGGACGAGGGGAGAGGTAGTCAGAGTAGGAGCGGATCTCAAGGCGGAGCAGACCATGAAAAATAAAGTTGAAGGGAAACCGCTAGTACCGCCTGAGTCATTCCAGCCGCCCCAAGGCGTGGCAGACAGAAAGAATGAGGCTCGTCCTTTCTTGCCCTTGCTATCAACGCAGGAATCCGGGGAGACAAGCGATGGAGCGGACGCGGATGGGGGTGATATTCTCCCGCAAAAAGACGTTTACTACCACGATACCCCAAACCTCCTCCTCTCACTCATAGTCGCACACCAGCTTCTCAACCCGACCAGTCTCCACCCCTCTACTTCGCACTCCTTGGAATCCAAACCCAGAGCCTCCACCAATTCCGACTTGGACCCCCAAATATCCTCACCATTCTCGTCCGTCTTCCAACCCTGCAAACACGACCTCCAGCTCGGTCAAAACGAAATCGAAGACGTTGATGGGCTGAGAGACGAGGGAGGCCATCTCCTCTGCACAAAACCCGAGGACTTCCTCTGGTGGGATGCCTTCTCTCTCGGCCCGAAGGGCAATCGGCTTCTTGGGAAGGAGGTTGCCGAGCGCATTAGTGCCGGGAGGGGGCTGAGAAAAGCATGGGAGGGGCAGGGGAGATGAGCTTTGCGTTCTCACGGGTTGGGAGGGGGGGGTGGAAGAGTTGTGAAGATATTGATTTTTATATCATCATAAAAAAATATAGAGGTACAGACCCAGGCGTTTGGCGGGGTAGGTATCAGGTATACCACATAAGATAGAATAGTATAATATAAAGTGACATGACATGACATAACATAAAATATCTACAAATCGTATCGGCCCTCTCAACTTTCCCCGAGAAAGTCAGCTCAACGCTAAGAACCAAAGCACTCGAAACCCCATCTCTCCCGGAGCATTTTCAGATGTAGCAAGCAAGTACTGCGTACAGCTTATCGAATTCCACCCATTAATTCTTCATGACCATACAATAGCACTGTCCTCAATACCACCTCGCCTCGACCTTTCTTTCCTCTCCCTCTGCATCTTGGAAACTAATCGCGTCATAAATCGTCCTCCGTGGTAATCCCCGCTCTCTATCTTGGTACCTGGTCTCTTGGTCTCTTGGCGTCTTGAAAATCTTGATATATATGTAAGATAAATTGGGATTTGTTACGGTAGAGATGTACAATCCGAGTATACACGACCGGTTACTCGTTATCTCTCTGTTTCTACTTTATTCAAATTGGATTTTCAGCGATAGCGTAATGGATAGCGGAATTCAGATATTAACAGAGGATTTCTGCGATCAGCGCTGGGTCTGCGTTGGTCGTTGGAGGGGGGGGGATGGGGTACGTTAACTATTTGATTGCGTCGTGTTTTATGTACTAGGAGAATTGGACTTAGCTTGTGAGGACTTGGGCCGTCTTGTGCATTTTCAATATCGTAACAGGGTGTTGAGATGATGCAGATGGGTGTTCTGCGTTAGGTACGGTTTTTTGTGATACTAGGCACTGCGCGGGCGCCTAGTTGAGGTATTGAGAGTGGAATCAAGTATTCCTTAGATAGGGCTCTTCCGATACCGTAAGCCAGGACTCAAGACGGATCATGAAGTATGCTCCGCAGTCTGTGACTCGATGCGGCTCCTGGTCAGGAGGTTGATCCCTGAACTAGTCATTCGCCCTTATCCGTTCCAGCACCGTAGCTTAGCGAGGTTTTTGTTGACATCCCACCGGTCCCCCTCTCTCCATCCAATTCCGTGCTACACGCTGCAGGTACTTGAAAACCACCATCGGCAGCGGTGTTGCATCCTGGCTCCCGGCACTTGCGGCACTGACCACTGCCGTCGGCCTATGCGTAAAAGTTTCTATCGAGACGAGCCAGATGGAACCTGGCCGCGATTCAGGAATCAATACGTGCAGTGCCCACACAGATCGTAGAGCGCAATATCAAGGAGCATTTCGAGGAGGTGGAGCAGTAACCTCGTGAGCAAAACGATCTGGCGTTTGATTTTCTGCTGCCTGCTCCGGAGGTGGCCCTGCTGCGGTGTTTTCCAGATGGAGAGTACCAGAGATGCTTTGCTGGGAAGCCCGGGTAAGATTGAAGTATTTGGTCTGTGAAAGGGCACAGGGACAGCCTTGGAAAGCAGAAGAAGCATGGATCTTCAGTGACTCTTTGTCGGGTTCATCGCTCCGACTGTACGGATGATGGCTACTAAGATCTAGAAACTAGGCCCTCTCCTCCGTGGTTGAGTTGCTGTCTCCCCCTCGTCTTGCCCACGAAAACAGATTTAGCTTCGGCAATAGCTCGAGACTTATATATGTTGCAAAGAATAATCCTTCCCTCTAGTAACACTGTAATAGATGCCTGAACGAGCCGTGCTCGGAGACCCAAGATCAGATGCTTTCATCGCCAGAAGCGTCTGCACCCAGGGGATCGAGCAACAGTCCGGTCACGACATGAAAGTCGCCATGGGTGTATCTCGTAGGCCAGTGGCTGCCTCATACCCCTGATTCCGTTACTCGTGCAGCTAAAGCATCCTAGAAGCCGGAATCTGGTCGAAGAAATACACGCAACTTGGTCCCGCGTCGAAGTGAAATAAGGTACCGACCATTATCAACAAACCGAAGTTTTTTTCGACCGAAGCTTCTCCACACAACGAAACGAAGATCTCCAGCGACTGTTAGAAGCAATATTTGACAATGGTGTGGGTGTCTGGGCGGTGGTACACGGGCATGGCAGAACATTCTTTCGAGGATCGAGGCGATGATGCTGAACACCAAAAGCACAGCATTCGTCAACCCATATCCAATTCGGTCAGCGCACGAGTCAGAAATCCGCCCAGCTTGCAGATACCAAAATGAATATCTCGTTGGTTCCCCGCGTCGCGTCTCGGCTAGCAAAGAAGTAAACACGCGAGGCACCTCGCGACACGCTGCCTTGTCCCTGGACCTGCGAATCTCACGACATGCTCGACAGACCCATCACTCCGACACCTCCAAGACCGAGTCTACAATTGTGCATTCCGTTATGGATGGTTTCGGCATCGGCAACGATATCCTGGACGGCATCTTCGAATGTAAGTCTCCCCTGCCTGACGGGCCCGGCGCGAGCAAAGCTGATCGGCAACAACCAGTCCTCCAATCATTCCCGTGGCCATCCTCGTAGCCGTGGTCGCGTCCACTTAGGACTCGTGCTCGCTCACGGACTCGAAGTCTCTCGACCGCCCCTACACGTATTTCTTCGACAGTCGTACGCCGGCCCCTTGCCATACGGGTGCTGCTGTGTCCTCGATCAGGTGCGAGCTGATATACATCTAGTCCCGATCATAGCCGCCATTTCGGTGCCGAACTACATCGCTTTTCTCTGCAGCGTGGATCTTGACCTACCATGGTGATATATGGCGGAGTATTGCATCGTCTATACCTCCTTGGTCGCAGTAGTGCTGTTCCTTGGCCATCACTAACAGTGTAAGGCACAGTGCGAGCGATACGTTTCGAGAGCTCTTCTGTGGTGTAAGGCGTGCTACGAGAGGTAATGCCTGAGAGCTATTTAGAGTGGATTGCCTAGTATAAGGGGCATGTGATGAGGAATGTTTGGGGTTTGAGCTTGCTCAGCAAAATTAGTGAAAAAGCCTGGTAAACCGACGAGAATGATGTACTTATCCACGATAACATGTTCGGGGTGTAGGTGAATACATGTCTCTCAAGACAGAAATGAGAGTGCGAGTGTGCAGCTGTCCCCAGTGAAAAAAAAGTCGAGCGGAGGAGTTCTTGTGACGATCAAGACAGGTAAACGGATTGCGCCAAGGAAGGACTCAGATGAGGTTATTCCCATACAAAGATACCGCGTTGTGCGCCAATGAAAGATGTTACATTGCAGGGTAAATAAGTAAGAATCCATCAGAATGCTTGAGCACTTCGACGACGACGGTAACGGATCTGGACTGCTGCCACAGGACTTTCCGAAGTCAACAAACAAAAGTCCTCAACGCAAAAACACCACAAATCGTTCGCCAGCCACCAACCAAGAACCTCATACTACAACACATCACTACGTCTTCGCCAGCCTTCCGTCACCAGATCGTATGTCGAGTTGCATCACCATGTAGACCGACACGACAGCATCAACCGCGCCTATCGCCTTGAGGGATATTGGGGTCGCTTACAAGCAACACACAGATGGGCAAGAGCAATAGAAGGTCAGGACTCGGCAAGATTAATCGACAAGGCTCCTATACCATGCACATCACCAGCAATTGCAATAACAACCTATTGCACGGTGGACCGCTCTCTCACTCTACTGGCAATCATTTTCCTTCATATGCGCCCGGCCAATAACCAACTTCTGCGCCACGACCTACTTCGTAGAGAACGACCTCATCCGCGCTGGTTAATGTTGATTAAACATTCTGGTGGCCTCGACAGGAGGGTAGCACGTGTACGGAATCGTACAGAATCGTACGTCTCATTCTCCTGGATCTCAAATTTGGCGAGATATGGGGCACGGAAGCGCGGATGGGAGCGCGCTGTCTGTGGCGAACATAGTGGGTATGCTTCTCTGGCATAATATGGGGCGTTAAGTGTGGGAGCTCTTGAGATGAATGGCGCCGGCGTGGTTAGCTGTCAAGGGCGTAGATATGAGGCGAATAATGGTAAGGGATTGCAAGCGGTTGCTAAAGGAGCGGGGAGTCGAGGAGAGAGCTGAAATGCAGGTTAGAGAATGCCTTGGTTGCGGAAGTTCGAGGCATAGTGGATATGAGTTTGGATGTGCTGGTTCGTGGTCGAACTTCCAAACCAAGGTATAGGTGTATAATTGGATGTGCAATATCCGCAGAGCTTTATCCAAGAAAGATGAATGCGAAAAATATCGCACGAGTATTGGGTTTTAAGGGCAATGACCATTCACATCTGCAATCGCCCTTTCTCAAGCATCCAAAACCCACAAGCGAGCATCAGCACAAGTGCAAGCACCAAAAAATCCCTCTCAAAAATCTGGCATACATGCCATGAGAGTCCGTGTCCTTCCTGCAACTCTCCAGTCTCATGCACTGAGAGGCAGTTAGTTGACAAATTACAGCATAGGCCTATTAAAGCGGCTTCGTCCGCCTAACACTCTCCTTTGTAACAGTTTAATGCATCGGCGGCAGCAGTACCATCGCTCTATCCAGGTACTTCGCTCTGTCTCCTGAGTTTACAGGAGTCATATACGCTCCGCCGGCACAATAACGCCAGGATGTTCCGGTTAAAGATCAGAAAGTGGTGCCGGAGAGTTATGGGAGAGACAAATGCCAGGTTGGAGACGAGGCCAGGTCGGATGTGGTGAAAGCTGAGACGATCGAGAGACATGCAGAAGTGAGTGTGAAGCTTCTGGCTGCGCTGCTGCTTCAGCCTATAGAGGCCACTGCGATGGAGAAAACGACGGTTGAGGTTGAAGGTATAGCAGAGGAGGATGAGGTAGAGTAGACGGCCGAGGAGCCGGCATAGTTGAGGCAGATTGCGACAAGGAGGAGGATGAGGTTGAGAAGCTATCGACATCGCAGATGAGCTAGTGCTTAGACGGGAGATGGCTATCGATATCCCAATGTAGGGTGATTGATTATCGTGTTATTATCGCAGGGTACTTTCGTATAAGGGATAAGTGTTGTGAAGCAGGGGCGTATCGTGCAGTAGGGTTATTAATATATGGATTGTTGAGAGATAGGACCACACTTGTTATAGTTACCTGGATATTTCAGGAAGAAAATAATACCTTCAGAATTACTAGAGCAGAGTGCCAAGATAGCACTGGCGCCTTTGAAGATACTAGCGAGTTATTTCTCCATAGCCATCCATACATACGCCCTGACCCAAATCAACTACTACCTCCATTCAACTCGCCAGCTCCTTATCAACAGAGTCTAGCGCCAACCACAGGGGTTCTGACACTCCTTTCCCTTATGACAACCCGCCGCACACCGTTGTCCATAGACCAGACAGCTACACGTGCCCTTCGTACAACCACCCTTGCAAGAACATGATAGCGCTCCAGCAGTGATCTTCCTACAGTCCTCTTTCACCTTTTCGACCTCAAAGACGGAGAAGCCACAGCCCTGGGGGTCAGTGGTGATCAGACGCTCAAGGTAGTCTATAATAGCGCGGGTTTGCTTAGGCATTTTTTCATTCGTGCAGTGCGGGTTGTCGGTACATAATTTCCACTAAGAGGTTGTGAGTATGAGTTTGTGTAATAGTAGATGAAGAGTAAAGGAAAGTGTCAAGATATATGAGGTTTGGGATCCGCTTAGAAGAAAATTGGGCTCAGCACAGCAAGAAATCGACAAGGGATAGAAAATATGTGTACACACGTGCATAAGCGATTCTTTGAGAAATCGCTTTTGTATCACCATACCACCCCGGAATAGGCAATCCGTGACTGTGATCGGGGCATGGATCGTACCTGGCGGCATGATGAGTGTGTCGAAACGCGTCAACGCAATTACTTTGATCCATTTCTCTGGTGGGTTCCAATCCTCTCCATACTTTGTAAAGCCCTTCCGAGCCTCAATCTCGTCTTCCGGGGTATGCGTAGAGACAATCGCCCAGAGCTTGAGGACCGACTCGTCTTCCCTCGTCGAGAAGAAATTGTCATCTTTTCTCAGAGACTCTTCCACGTCGTATTTTGGCTGAGAATTGGGCTCCAGCGTGACCCATGTTGAGACTCCCATGTTGTCCATGTGCCAGGAAGAAATTGCGCCAGCTTGGCCGTTAATTTGGAATTTTATGCAGGACGCGATGTCGATGGCGTGTCTGTGCATAGTATCTACGACTTTTTTGCCCAGATCATTCGTCTGTCCAACTTGGCTCGCAGCTTGGGAAGATGCGTACCGAGTGGCATTTACTAGCTCTTTGCAGTGAGTATAGAGCGGTGGGGGAATCAAGAGGCTAGATCAAATATCAGTGATTGAACAGGATACCCGAGACGCTCAGATTCGACGTATATGCCTTGATACGATTGCGGCCAAAGGTCAACTTACTCATCTTTGCACTCAATATTAAGCAAGTTGATTGGTGCAGAGACTCTGTCCTGCATCCGCAATATAACATCTTGCAGCTTGACGGCACAGACCGAAGGAGAGGTGCTGGAATACTTCTGACCTAGATCTTGGACATCGAGGTACATATCCGGGTCAATGAAAGCAGCCTCAAGGAGCATGTCCACTGAGGTCGTGGCGGGGCGGTTGACTACCCACGGCCTGTCTCTCAGAAGAATGACCTTGTCCCCTGATCCATGCCGCAGCCAAAGATCTAGCTCAGACAGGTTCATTGTGAGGAAATCGGCTTCATAGTGATTACTACTTGTCTGCGCCGGCTGTCCACCAGCCAGGATATGTCTACCCTGGCTGGACAAACGGGAGTAGTACGTGCGGGGATACTTTGTTTCGGCCGTCTGGAAGGTCTCCAGCAACGCGACAGCTCTTGGATCTCTAAACAGGCGTCTTTGCTGCTCGTTGACAGTGTGGATTCTCTCGATATGGAGCTCTGAGCCCTGTGATTCTGTCTCAGGAGCTGGATACGCCGTGGGTGAGTACTTGGCCTGAGATCTGGTATTAAAGCGCGGCGAGAGAGGCGGGGACTGCTCTTGTTTAGGAGCCTTCAAGTTCATGGCCGTACCCGAATGCCTTCTTTTGAGTGACATGGCTCGTACAGTATCAGTAGCCCAGAGGCAGCTGTCCGCCTGCTCTGTTGTGCTGATTGGATGGTTCCGCGGTGGTCGGGGCAGCTGCAATTGGCATAATTGGCAAGACTATTTAACGAGGGGCACAATACTGTGGTGCAATTCTTCGTGGTGAATAGCCATTTGGCTAGCAGGAGTTGATCGGTTCGAGGGGTCAATCTTGACAGGCGACGGTGATGAGATGGAGTCGGTAGTTGGCGTGTCGAGTTTCATCGAGCACCGGACATTATATCACGTGACATACATGACTCGCGGTCTTGAAAGATCCCTTTGCGTCTTTCCTCTTGGTATCAAAGAATCTCTTGCATGCATGACATCTGTTTATAACTAGATGTTCAAAACATATGTATCTTGAGTTAAGGCATTCGGATCATAATAGGGGACAAGGGAGTCGAGAGTGATAAATAAGCGAGAAAATAGCTGAAACTAGCTGTCCAACAGTGCAATATTTGACAAGCAGAGCTCATTCAGAGATAAAAGCAAGCATTTCTGAAGAAAAAAGCCATGAAGCTACCTGAGTCAACTTATGGTAGACGAGATCCAAGAGGTATTGTTCTCAGCTGAGGCACTTGATGTTGTTATTCGTGTGAAAATCCGAACTCTTGGCAACACCCAAGGGTATAGGCCTTGGTAGAGCTGACTCCTCGAACTCACAGGCCACCTCCCATGGAGAGATGAGTTTTTCCCCAGAGCTCAACGTGTAATAGCATACTCTGTACGACATGTTAATTATCCCAGATCTCCAATTCCTTACACGTGCTTGCAAGCTCTTGGGTGGCAAAAGTCGGACCTTTGAGTTTCTCATATGGCAGTTATCCAACGCGAGTCTATATCGAGTCAACATCAGTATAATACTGTTCATGAATTTTTTGCAAAGCCAAAGTCGTGAAATCTGTAACAATGATGTGTTGGGGGAAGAAGATGTTGGAAACTCTAAGCAACTTACTTGCTAGTACTTGAGTATATTCAGTCAGCAAGTCGCAGAGGACAGTGACAATTTACCTATAAATCGAGAGCATTTTGTAGCATGTTCCGGAATTTTATTAGCCAGCAAGTATAATTTGGAGACAGACGAAGAAAACGAAGTGGTCGGAGAACTAACGAGCAAAGTAGGAAATGAGAGGTGGTTGTTGCTACCTACTGCATCTAGTTTGATGGGTATATTCTAGACGAGATATTGGGGTTTAAAGTAAAGATTACAAATAATTCTTAAGTTTAGTATCACTTCAAACAAACATGTGAGTCTAACACTGATTTTTTCAAACAATAAATTATGAGTCGCAGCCTTTCCACCATTTACCCTTTCATTTTCCCTATTATTACCGTGATTTTGCGATTGTTGTATTAGTGAGTAAATGCAATATTGTAGTAGTACCGTATTAGCGTTTCGATAGAATGCTCTTCCAAAAAGCATACTTATAGAAAAACTTCCAAAAAAAACCTCTTTGGTAGTAAGTCCCTTTTTAGTAAGTTGTGACAAGCGAGCCACATGGCGTGCCGTATATTGTATGTCTTAAATTCTCTTCCAATGCCGTCGAGACCCCTGCTACCAAGCACGGGACTGCCCGTCCATGACCCGCCGTGCCGAGGCCACGCGAGACGTTCAGTCCAGTGGGAGATTCTCTAATAAGTGACATATAATCACGAATATACTAACCTCGAGTGCGAAGCCCCAAAATTGCTACTGTGATCTGGCGACCCTCGAGGCTTATGAGGCTATCAACCACAACCAGACAGCAGACGTGTGCGGGAGGATACCTATAAGCCGATCCCAGAAGTGTACATCGATATCTAGAACTGCAACAGCACCTGTTCCTAATCCGTCGTGGTGGCTAACGGTAACGATGTCAGCTAGAACACCACTTTTCTGCGCTGTACCCAAACCACCGACGACGAGAGCCTCAATTGAGGCCATCTTCCCCGGCTACTATCAGGGTCAGGCCTGCCACACGTACCTCTCGCGCCAGGAGCGTGACTGTCTTGGGGAACGGCACGATTCAAGGCGGCTCTGTTCCAAACATCGAACCTTTTTCTACCTTGAGGCGCTGCGCTCGGCTGTGGAGCACGTTGCAATACCAACACCGAGCGTAAAATCCAACGCAGATGACATGTGGCCAATCGTGCAGGCCGAGAAAGATTTTGATCCTTGCCGGGATCCCTGTGCGAAGAGGATAAAGGATACCCGGATGCTTGTTTACATACTCCCTTGGGATTCTGCTGATAACTTTTGAAACTGTACATCTCTCGCTATGCAGAGCTCTAAAATATGTAATCGATATTTATGGGACAAGAATACTCTATCTGAGATATATCTACCTAAAAAAATCACAACACGGCTTTCTGGCTGTAGAATTTCAAGAGAAGGGCTTCAAGAGAAGAGATTTTATAGTCAACGGGACATGTACAGATTCCTGGTGTGTTTGGAATGAGCAGCGGGTATTGCGGCTTATAGGTTCCAAAGTTCAAGTCATAGGCTGGAAATCCTACATTGTTTAGATCAGCAGAACAGGAAAGATATGGAAAGGGAAAAAGGCATGGGCTCTATCTGTCTGCACAGCATGGTCAGCATCTCTATTCTATGTACTTCTTCAAGTCCCGCAATCTTTCCTTTGCCCTCTCCAAAACCTCGTCCTCCTTGCAGACAGCAAACCGCAACCAGTCCTCACCGATATGAGCATTATTATCGGTATAAAACTCAGTCGGTGGGATAGCCGCTACACCAACTTCCTGGATCAAGAACCAACTCAACTTGAAGTCTCGTGGCCGGTCTTGCACTTGTGCGGGGAACGGATAGTCGGTCGGGATCTTGACTTTCTTCATATTGACAAGCACGAAATAACCACCTTCAGGATCGGAAAACGGTAGATCGAGCTCTTTCCAGATTCCGTTGAATCTGTCCATCTTGCCTTTCATCTCCTTCCTAGCTGTTTCCCAGAAATTCTCGGCGTCAGCTTGCTCAAATCCGACAGCGGCTGCTTCTTGCAGGGGGGAGACGGATGAATAGCAGATTCTGGTGTGAGCTGCAGCGACGTATTGAATCAGATCCGCGGGCCCGATCAACCAGCCTACACGCCAGCCTGTCGCATAGAAATTCTTGCCGGCTGAGCCGACAGTGATAGTGAGTTTCTCGACTTCAGGGGAAAGTGTGGCTATTCTCGTGAATGGGACGTAAAATAATCGGTCGTAGACTTCATCAGAAAGAATTAGGATCTGGTTCTTGAGGCAGAGCTCGCCGATTTTTAGTAGTTCGTCCTTGGAGAAGACCTTTCCAATCGGGTTATGGGGTGTGTTGATGACTATCATCTTGGTTCTTGGGGTAATGGCAGCTTCTAGCTCGGCAAAGTCGATAGTCCATTCGGCGGAAGATGTGTTCTGAGTAGCTCCTTTGGGAGGGGGGTGTAATGGTACACAGACAATTTTCCCACCTGGCATCTCGATATTGCTGAGGTACCTGTATTTTTTCAGAGCTTGCCTTCACTAAGAGCATTTTCTCTTACTGATCGAAAAAAGGCTCAAAGATAATAACTTCGTCACCATCTTCTATGAATCCCATAAAAGCACTCAACATCCCTTTCCAATATTAGCATGTCGTCCTGTGTACTGGCACCTTCATCCTACCTTCATTTGCACCAGTTGTAATTGTGACTTCTGTTTCCGAATTCAATTTTCTTCCCCATAACGGAGAATATGCGTCCGCTATTGCCTTCTTTAGGCGGGGCCGTCCCTTCGTAGGAGAATATTGGTTGCAGTCGACCTTATTGAGAGCCTCCTTTGCAGCGTCCAAGATGAACCGGGGTGGGTTGTATCCGAAGAAGCCTTGTCCCATATTTACAATAGGCTGGACAGGAGACGCCGCGGCGGCCTCATTAACAATTGACCTGCAAGAAAAGTCAGAATATACTCGAATTACATTTACTGAAGGAGTCTAGAAGCTCCTTGACCCCGCACCAGCTACCCCGCCATCTATTGCGTCGCAGCAAGATCCTCAAACATAGCAGTGTCAACGGCAAAGAATGTCAAAGTCTGTACGTACCAGACATCCTGCTTCCTACCTGCCACCCGTTTGGCAGGTTGTATCTTTGCGTTGATAGGCATGGTGGGGGTGAAATGTCGAAGACCAAGACCAGCTGGTCGAAGAGAGCTTTTTGAGATGCGCGGTTGCCGGGTTAGCAAAAGTTGAAGGAAAGATGCCCGAGACTTCATGAAGCCGTTGATAAATGATATCCTCAGCTTGCCCCCCTGCGAAGCCCGGGAAATTCGGTGAGTGGCCTCCTTCGATGGTACGAGTACAGCTGCTGCGTTGTACTATACAGTAATCAAGAGCTGAATCGGGGTTTCAATATGGCGTCATTACGGTGACCCTGTAAGCTGGATGTGTCAAGATTGAAAAGAGGCAACGAAAGGATTTCTCCACGGAGTAGAGTGTAGCAGGAGAGGCGGTTCCGAAGGAGGTTTTTGTTGGATGTTTGTATTGGAGACAAAGCAGGACTTGGTGAGCCTCGCCTAGGTATGTAGTCCAGTTTCTTATCGGCCAAATATGACGAGCCGAGCGACTAACATCAATTACTAGACCGTATAGATGATATGATGGAAGACAGCTTGGCAATTCGACGGTACAAACATAAATTGTCTGATCAAATGTATGAAGAATAAATCCTGAACACAGTTGAGCCTAAAGGTACGCGAACGATTAGACCCCTCCAGGAGGCGCATGTTGGAGGAAAATCTTACTACTCGTGAATCGCGTTAAAGCATGGTTCATTTCAAGGGACTTTCACCTGCTATGGTTGATTGCTTAACAATATACGTTTAGTACTGCCTCGAAGCAAGGGCTGTTGTTGCTGCTGTCAACCCCTGTTACGCTGGAGCTCACGGTTCGGGACGACGACAAGTTCGCAGCTCGTGTGGGTATGCTCCAGCGCAACTCTGCGATGCTTGTCAACACTCTCTCAGCACCACAGCAAAGATGCCGACATTGGAAGCTCCTTGAGCTCGACTGGCAGGCTGCAAATATTCTAGAATATACATCAAATACGATTAACCATGGCATCTCTCGCACCGCAAGGCGCAGAGGCAAGTCCTCTTGCCATCACAATCCGCTTCACAACCTCCATCCCAGACCTCCTACTCGACATCGAGGACCCCGATTCTACGACCGTGGTAGCGCTCAAGCATCTCCTCCGCTCTAAGCTTGACGCCGTTACCGCCCAATACCGCTTTCGATTGATCCACAGCGGAAAGCTTCTTAAAGACGACGACATCCTCTCCGAAGTCCTGAAGGTTCCCTCTCCACCAAAACCACCTGCAGACCCAAAAGGAAAAGGGAAAGCAGTCGAGCCGCCCCCTCCGCGTGTCTACATCAACTGCTCTATTGGCGATGCCCTTGCATCTGCCGAGCTCTCTGCAGAGGCTCTCGCAGCCGCCACTTCTGTCAAGAAGTCGAGGAAGCGGGATAGGAGCGAGGCTGCGAGCGCAGCCCCTGTGCAGACGACGACTACGACGCCTGCTTCTAGAGGCTTTGAGAGATTACTTTCTGGGGGGTTCTCGCCTGCCGAGGTGAACCAGCTGAGACTGCAGTTTCGCTCTATACAGTCGAATATCCATACCCCCGATACCATGCCTTCGCCTACCACGATGCTACGCATGGAAGATGCCTGGATTGACGATAATGCAGGAAATGCTGGGGGCGGTGCAGGAGCTGGAGGCTTTGATTTTGGGGATGATTTGAGTGGGGGTGCACTGGATGATTTGCTCTGGGGCAATATCATGGGGTTCTTGTGGCCGCTAGGATGTATAGGCTGGCTTATTAGAGAGCAAGGCGTGTGGTCGAGGAGGAGAAAGATTGCTGTCTTTGCTGGGTTCTTGCTCAGTCTCACGTTTGGTATGCTGAGGGTTGTATCATGATCACGGAGTCTTGCGTACTGTTTGGCGTTGACTATATGTTGATACCCGTTCCCCCGTTATTTCAGGTGCTCGCAGGAATCCAATCTCAATTTTAAATGAAACGAACGGCCTCTCACGCCCACTTGGGTTGTGTTCGGTTCATTTCCAGCGGAGTTGATGCGTCCCCAAGTTTTGCTACCTCGCTCTGTTGTGTTAGCTCTAGGCAAATCAGTGACGATCGACAACTCTGAAGAGGAGAGTGGCTCGGCATGTAAATCACAGCAAGTATCACTTCTCTTCAGGATCTTCCATATCGAAAAGAAGCGTGAAAACCGAAAACACTTTCCTCCTTTACCAGGATCCTGACTGTTCGCTGGGCCCCATTATCAAATTACCCCTGAGGTGTGTCTCCCTTATTATATTCGGACTCTCAGCCAGGCACAGGATGCTTTCCCAAGTGTCTAATTCTAGCAATGCGCTCCTGGTGCCCGGAAGTAAACTAGACGGGCTGGGGCTACTGATAGGAGATTGTACGGTACTTGCCTCTCGTTCCCTTCTCCAGCGAGAGACCCATACCACCCCCAGAAACAACAACACCATGCTTGCCACTCCTCGCCGAGGCATCTGCTCTGATACCTCCAAGATAGCTGATGATGCAGACGCAGATGAGTCGTAGCGTTCGAGTAAGGTCGGAGTGAAAAGGAACAGGAAGGACAGGGAGGGAAAATAATCTGCAAGAGGAGTTTCTCGGTGCACAATCTCGGGCGTGGATGGTAATTGGAGAATGACGGTACATTTATGGATAGTCAATATATGAATAGGTTATTACTAGCCGAGTAAACATCACCTGTAGCCATGAGAACCGGGAGGTTCGCTTACGCACCTTGTGCGGGTAAGGTACCTCAATAACAATCAATAGTGTGTACTCACCCAGCTGTCGATTCTCGCCTCTGCTGCTTACCCGCCCCCCCCTCCAAAAAAATTAAGAAGGAAAAGAGAAATTCTTGCCAACGAATTCATTTCAGCACAAACCAATCACTCATGCACATCCTGTTCCCCTCCTCCCTTTGCCTTCCTCCTGATCCCAAAACATAAGAAAACTAACAAAGGATTGGCCCCCTCCTCCCACCCCTAACACCGCCTGACCCGACCACCAGATCCCCAATTGCCCTTGGCCGCGCGCCCCGAACCTCAAATCCCTAGGCGTGTACATGCACGACGCCAGCTCGGCCAACGAAAAACGCACATTTCACGCGCGTGCTGGGCTGGTGCAACAACCAAGATAAATCCCCGGGCGCCGGGGTGCGGAGCGAGCTGCGGGATAGTGGACCAAGCTGTATTTGGATATTTATATGATTGTTGGGGAGGGAATTTTAGTATGAGATTGAGAGGTGAGAGGGATGATGGCTATTGAGGGCAGGACTTGAGGGGGGTGATGGGGGCGGAAAGAATGAATTTAAAGAAGAGTAGATTGAAGTGGAAAGAACTTTGAAGCCAAGATATAGATTATTGTAGATATACCAACCCCAATGAAGAGGTTTCAAGGAGCCTGCGATTCAAACTCCGGTTTCGGGGAGAGAAATTTGAAGCGCATGTCTAGGTGGATATATGAAAAAAATAGAGACTTTGGCGTTATCGCAAGGTCCTAGTAAAACTGGGAGTAAATCAGAATAAATGCTTGCTACGCTCATGAACTCGTAACTAAACGAAACGCCAGCCCTATAAAAGCCCTCAAAGTCATTCAACCTTTTTTCGCATCGGCATCTGCAATGATATCCTCTGCACGCGAAACACTCTCTCAACGATCAGAACAAATAACTGCACCCCCTTAATCCAGACTCTCAATAGCAGATCCAGGAGTCCTAATACAGGTCTCCTGCCGCGACTAAAGGTGCTATCCTTGAATCGGAACGGCAGCTGTGCACCAAGATGCTCCTGCGCCACCAGTAAACCGCTCGAGAAGCCGTCTTCGTGGAAGCCATATTTCGTCCAGGCGCCGCAGTAGCTGATTCCCCGTGTATTCTGGATGCGTGGTAGGAGGCTCTGAGAACGGATCGCGGCTGCGTTGTAAAGGGGGTGAGAGTATGTATATCGCCCCTGCACTTTTTCTGGTGGTGGCTGGTGAAGGGGATTAAGAGTCACAAGAACGTCGCCGAAGACCTGCGGGTCAAGATGTTGCAGTATGTTCATGTTGTAGGTAAGACACACTCGGTCAATGTTGGCTGATTTGGGGGACGACTTAGTGATATAATTCCAGCTCGACCAAGCCCTGCGCGACTTCGGCATAAGCGAGAGGTCTGAATGCAGAATCGCAGTGTTTTTGCTGGTCTGAAAACCAGACAGAACGTGTTTCTCCTCAAGAGATGCGGAGGGTGCGATCAGAGAAAGGGCTTCGTCGCCATGGGTAGCTACGATTACGTGGTCGTAGATTTCGGACTTGCCGTCGCGCAGGTGCAGACGCACGCGTCCTGAGGACTCGGATGTGATGCTCTGGACGGGTGTGGAGAGGAAAATATGGTTTGGGGGAAAGCCGTTCATCACGGCGTCGATGTAACTCTTTGCCCCATTTGCGAGAGTTAGCCATTGAGGTCTGGCAGCGACGGTGCTGAGGAGATGATGGTTCCACCTTTTCTGTTAGCGATGGCTATTTTGGGGAAAGTAATGACGTACATGAACCGCACCAGAGTCACGGCCGGGAATTCCAGCGTGCATTTATCTGGACTTGTGCTCCAAACTGCGGCAGTCATGGGAATGAGATAGTCATCCTTGAAAGCATCAGAGTATCCCTCCCGCTGCAGGTATTGTCCAATTGTCTCCTGTTTCTCGGCATGATGTACTCCGTTCCCGTTCGTATGTCCGTTTTTCTTACTCGTCGTGTACTCCTCACTTTTCTCTTCGTCCTTCAGCAGGTCTAGTGCAAACTGATTAAATCGAATTATATCGAATATCATCCTCCACACCCTCAGCGAAAAGAGGTTCTTTCGCTGAGCAAAGACGGCCGCAAGAGAAGTCCCCGCCCATTCAAACTGGCCATTGTCTCGAGACACTCCAAAGGTCATCTCAGTTGGCACAATAGGGACGCGGATCGATTTGAGGAAGTTGATAAAATTGGCTACGCTTAATCAGTTCCTGTGGTTTCTTCGGGCGGTAGGTACATACGATAAGTCGCCGTGTTCAAGACAATGAATCCCGTATCCACCATTGCCTTGAACTTCCCATTCTTGAACTCCACGGTATTGGTATGCCCACCGAGCCGATCAGCAGCTTCGTACAGGTAGACATCGTGATGCGTGCGGTTGAGAGCCCAGAGCGCACCTATCCCCGCACTGCCACTGCCAATAATAGCCACTTTCTTCCTGGGTACAGTAGGAGTTAGAGGAGCCATGATATATGTGGGAAGAGGAGAGCAGAAGCGACACGTGAGGGAAAGGTGCAATTCACAAATCATAGCTCCCAGAGTCAGTTTCTTGGGGGAGACTGGAGGCGTCCGTTGCGAGCGACGGCGTCATGGCTTTTGTGCTTTGGACTGTAGGCAGCTGCTGGCGGTGGTGGGTGCACGAGCTCTAGTGGCTTTCATGTGAGAGACCTTATGCGGAATTGGGAACTGCAGTTTGACAGGTTCTTCGTACAGCGGAATGCCCGATGGATCGTTGGTTGTGACACTAGAAGTAAATTACTCGGAGAGAAGTTGAATATTACCATTATGATCAACGCCATGGCAAGAGGACGCACTAAATTCTGGTGCTATTATACGGTGGCCGAAAATAACTTTAACAACGACCAACTAAACTCGAAGTTTTTCCAACTCCAATTTTGCCTTGGGCCTGAACTGGATATATATATATATATAAATACATCTCTCTTTCTAATAGCAGGTACCGACTTTCACCGTCACAAAGCCCCAAAGTAATCCTTATTCTACGTAGTATCCCAAGCTCAGCCATCAACCAGCCCTAGCCTCTTGACTTGCGTTAAGAACAGGAATTCTTGCTATATATTGGGCTGCTCTACGCTTCCCTGAATACCAAATCAAATAGTATTTTGTAAAACTGAAGAGAGCTGCGCTGTCTGTTTCCTATGTAGGGCTGGTCACCGTAATACCCACCTCCGAATCTGTGCCATGCAATATCCCCTTGCTCGATCGACCGATGGTTGATCACGGTGATGCAGGGGCTGAGATCCTCGTACCCATTCTGTCTGTGGCTGGAGTATGAGGCTGAGATCGAGGTGTGGCGCATGAGGCCGGGGGCGGTTTCTTGTCGCCTATCCTGGACATCGTAATACAACTTCAAACCAATCCACTGCTTGTCCTTTACCTCGCATTGCCATTTGGAACCTGACACCAAGCCATCAAAGGTGAAAGTTGAATTATCTGGATATCATATCCACCCTATATCTGTTGTCATCCGGCCTTGTTCAGATCTACCACTAAGGTCGAGCCGAGCCATTGTGAACCTTGACTTGCAGGTTCGACGATAACGACAACCTCTATTCGTCCACTCCGACACACCTCACCATCGCTATGTCCTTTCTCGATACCGACGCCGGCTCTGAGCTCTTTAGTAGCTATGAAGCCGAGCTGAAACTCGTGCAGGCCGACCTGAGCCAGAAGCTAGACCAGATCCCCGACCTGGCAGGCGAGCCGCGCAAATCAGCAATCCTCCAAGCAGAGCGAGCGTTGGAAGAGGCGAACGAGCTCGTAAGATTTCTTTCCAGCCTATCAGTTCGGCCTAATCCAGGCCATATTTTGAAGAAGAATACTGACCTCGGCAGCTTGACCAAATGCGCCTCGAGAAGCAAAACATCCCTTCCTCGACCCGCACCAAAGTCAATCAACGCTTCCGAAACTACGAATCCGACATCGATTCCTCCAAGCGTAAACTTGCCTCCTTAGCCAGCGACCGATCTGCGCTCTTCGGCTCTCGCTACTCGGATAACCCGAATGACGTGCAGCTCGAGCAGCGGCAACAGCTGCTCTCCGGTACCGACCGTCTAGACCGGTCTTCACAGCGGCTGAAGCATAGCGCGGCGCTGGCTAACGAGACGGAAGCGATCGGTGCGAGCACGCTGGCAGATCTGCACCGGCAGAGAGAAACGATCCAGCATACGGGTGATATCCTGCATGAAAGTGAGGGCTATGTGGACAGGAGTGTCAAGACGCTGAGGGGGATGGCGCGTAGGTAAATCATCCTCAAACTCGCTGCGGAATCGCGCCATGGACGAGGTAGGCTAATGCGGGATAGGATGGCTACAAATCGGATTATAACGATTGCGATAATTACGGTGTTGGTGCTGTTGATCATCGCGGTCATTTACAGCAAGTTCAAATAAACCTGTCCGACTTGGCCTTTCAAAGGGAGATACTCGTCTTGCGGTATAGGAGTGCATGGATCGAATGAATAGTTGTACATTTTTGAGAACGAGGGTCTCTATGAGTACTGTCTCAGGCTGGAAAGTGTGTTGACGATTCATCGATGAAAAGCACAAAGCCTCCCAGCTCAAGAGCTGCATGTCAGAAGTCATGTATCACTACTTGATCCATCCAGGATGTTCTTAACAATCTCGGACACATACTATTTATACTGGATGATGCTCAAGTGGACGTCTCTTCCATCCTATCATATCTCTGGGTGCACTCTTGATGCCTACAGAAAGACAAATTCTGCGGGCTACAGTGTTGGTGATCTTGATTTCGGATCTGGTGATTTTGGGCCCATAGGTAAGGCATTGGGAATGTTATGGGAATAGCTGTGCTTGGACTTATCCGCCACGAGGATCAAGAGTCAGTGACAGTGGATATTCAAGACCAAGCATCAACAGTAGCAAACTAACCTCTCAGCACTTCCCATGAATAAGGAAGTACCTTGGGGATTCTCCCCTGATCTCAAGGTAGTATTTGCGTTGATACGTGGTGTTTATTATCTCGTTAAGGTATGGCAAATTACAATCATCTTCAAGTACAATTGCTTTGTTTGATGGCATTTGATAATTCTTTGTTCTCTTGATGCGAAAGTAGACAAGGTAGCAATGCTTCGCCCTTGGGCAGTCTCGCTCTTCAGGGGCGTCTACCAAGTCATACAATCCTTGCTGTAATACACAGTCCTAAATACGTAGCATGTCTCTTGGCCCCGCTCGCTTATTTCGCCCTGTATCTCGATGTCAACAAGTCTGGGAGCTTTAACTGCAGATTCGAGACTAGCGACAGGGCAAATTGGCGATCAGGGGCACTGAGAAGGTATCTTGGGTATGGAGGTTGTCGAGATTCAGTTTTTATGCAGGGAATTCTCGGTTTGAAAAGGGGGCTCGTTCTAGCAAGAGTGGTTGATCTCCCTCCCCGATTTTTGATCTATCAGCAATGCAATGCCACGGTAAGAGGCAAGGAGGTAGGAAATGGCAATATGGTTCTGCTCTTGTCCATAATAGATACCCCTCACAAGCTGCACTTCATAACAAGAGATGTTTAACCATTGTCCACCCCTGCAAGAATCCTGGCTTCTCTGTACACGTGATATTGATCTGATAAGCAAGCCTTCTCTCATTGGCGCTGGTGATTCTGACATCGACAGTATGCATCGGCAGACATTACCGACACCTCTCAAATTGGTGCCGTATACATCTACTATAATGTTGGCCTTATGAAGCGTCAATCCACCGAGCCTCTCCGCCACAAAGCCAATTCCCGATACTGCCTCAGGAGCGCTTGAGAACTGAGACTGGTTGCCGATCCAGACCGTTCAGATCCTTCAAGATGACTCCCATGAAGACCGCAGTGGGATATCGCCGTAACGGTAAAAAGCAAGCATGCGAACCTTGTAGGAAAGGAAAGCTGGCCTGTGACCATGGGTCCCCATTCTGTGGGAGGTGTACGAGACGAAAGACTACCGCCAAATGCATCTACCATCCAGCTCCCATGACAAGAGGACGAGGACCATCAGGCCCCGTGTCAATATCAAAGCACTCATTAGCAAATGATGGGAATGACACTGTTCGCTGCGACACGTCTCCTGCAGTAGCTACTTCCAACCCGCCATTCTTCCATTCTCCTCAGCCCTTCTCACGTGAGGTACCTCCATCCGTACCACTTTCCGAGTATTCGGATGTCGCGCGGCCCTTATCTGCTCCAAGTACTAGTCAGTCCAAGAGCAGTATGCTCGGCCAGCCGCCAGGCGGGTGGAAAACCGCCGTGTACCCTCGCTCCAGAAAATTCTATGGCCCTACTAGCTTTTCTGCAATATTTTCGGACTCCGATGCAAAGTTTTACGACGACATACTCAATATTGGCGAGGACAAGAGAAGGCACCCTGGTAATTGGATCCACGGAAAGCCTCTTCATGGCTTCCATCGTCCCAATGGACCTTACGAGCGGGAAAAGACGACTCTGAGAGCCCTATGGAACCTCCCGTCGAAAGAGACGTGCGAGATGCTTGTTACGCCATCGAGGGCTAACCGGTGTCCAAGCCTCAACTTCAGACTATTCAAGCACTGCGTAAAAACACTGTTCGCAACCTTTGGATCCGAGCTGGCTACTCCGCGTGACGAGCCCAGCAAGTCTGATTTGGACTGGCGAGAGAGAGGTGAGGATCCGCCTGCACTTATTGTCATGACCGATGCTCTGTTCAAGAACGAAGAATTGCCCTTGCCGCCCGATCCAGACGACGCACTGGAATGGCTGAATAACTTCACGGGACCTAATTTGCGGTTCGAGATGCTGGGCATGTTGTTTTGTTTCCTCGGGCTGGCGTATCTGGCTCTGCAAGACTGGGATCCTGTTTTCAGTCATGGTAGGGACAAGAAGCAGATTGCGTGGAGAATGAAGGAGTGTGCCGATGTATGTCTCACGATGTGCGATTACTCTGAGACGGTCAACTACTTGGTGACGGCGCTTATACTGAATATCAAGAGGCTAGAAACGGGATGTGCCGGAGATGAAAGTAAGTCTGCTCTCCCAACATTTGTTGCGTACTTGACTTCAAAAAAATCTTACGATTCACAGCATATAAGATGCGTCGGCTTCATGGGGACATGGTAACGACAGCCATCACCTCCGGACTTCACAGACTACCTGAGTATGGCACGGGTAAAGTGACCGCAGCTTCAGAATACAAGAGACGTCTTTTCGGGAACATCTACTGCAGCGACAAGATCCACTCTTCACTAAATGGCACACCACCTTTACTAACACGTCAATACTGCGACGTCCAATTATGCCTCGATATTTCCGACGACGTCCTTTACGGTCCTCAAGAAGAGCTAGCAGAAGCTATAAATAAACTCGATGCGGACGGCTGGAACACATCAGGCGCTTGCCATGAAATATCAACCGTCCTTCGCTCGCGGATAAAGATTCACGCCATTCGAGAAGAAATACTGGAGCTATCACTCGGAGTCAACGTAGACGTGTCTGCAGCTCGCATCAAGTGAGTTGCCCATTCTCTCCCTCATGTAAGCCACTCTCTCACAACCGAGAATTAGCGACCTGCACCAGAAGTCCCAAGAAATGTTCGATTCTCTCCCTCCGCAACTCCACTATTACGATCAAGACGGCAACCCCAAGAATAGCACCGGAGATCTACTCTATGACCAGGCTTTCCTCAGTATACAGCATTTGCAGAATAAATTCTTGATCGACCGCGTTGCTAAAGCGAGGGGGTTGGAGAACGGGCAGGGTCTACTGAACACAGCCATGGAGATGATCGACCTGTCGCTCATGTTCTGGAGTAAGCGTGATCAGATGATGTCTCACACCTATGGTTTCGACTGGATCGTACGTACCTCTCCAGCCCACACTTCTAAGATAGCTCAAGGCTCCCCTTACCTTTCCCCCATAGCTAACGACCACTAAGATGACCTACTACGGCATCCCCTCGGCAGGCGTAATCTGCGTCGAATTGCTCAAAAGCTCCGCAGGCCAGAGCCCCCTCCAATTCTCCCGCAGCGACGCGATCCAGAAACTGACGCTCTTCATCGCCTTTCTAGAGTGGATCCGGCCTACAGACGGCAACTACACGCTCGCGCAGCGACTGAGGAAGGTTTTAAGACGCGTTCTGGATTTTGTACTCGATGCCGGAGCCAAGGAATCCGTCGCCGATGCGCAAGGTGCCGGCGCAGGGGAGGGGGCCCAGATGGAGTGGGATCCTATGCTGGCGGGATGGGAGCAGGGAGATGAGGGGGACTTGAATTGGTTGAGTGCTATTGACTGGACGCAGGGGAGCTGGATGGATTTCACCTGAAGACTGTTGTCGACGGAGAGCGTGTAAAGGAGGTCGTTGGTAAATGAAATTAGGAGAAGGAAGATCATGGCGTCAAAATGATACCCCTGATTACTTGGTCAGCCCTACCAAAACTGAAGGGAGATAAGACTTTCTCAGTATCATCCTCAGATCTTTTCATACGACGGCGTTACTCTCTCCCAGCCTCAACGCGGACCTCGGATCCCCCGCTCTTATCAAACCACTGTTCAATTGGGCCCTTCCCACAACTGGAGCGCAGTACGTATGATCAGTTTATGCCATCGCAGGGCGAATCGCGGGTCTTGGGTCGAGCAACTTCGCACAAGAAAGGTTGTCCGGCGGAAATAGGTACGGTAGAGGAAGTTGGGTTTTCAGTCGGTTGGCAAAAAGATGGGTTGTTCGCCTGATCGATTTAATTACTCGACCAGGATCTCTACGACTGAGGACGGCCGGGAAGGTTCGGTTCTTCGTTGTCCGTGGATACCTTGAGCTTTTTTTTTATGTCTGGTGTTGACGAATGCAGATCAATCCTATGATTAAGCGAGGGGGGGAATAACAACCCTTCGGCGCAAAGTATAAACGAAAACGAACATCTCTGTATTACAGAGGGCGGTGGTCATCATGATCTTTGCTAGATTCTCTGGTAATATTTAGCCAAAATATAGAACTGATAATTGCTTCTGCTTAGATACAGCTGCCCCCTCCCCCTTGAAGATTCCAGGCTGGAGAAACGGAATGCAAGCCATAATCCATACCGGGGCTTCTACAAGCTCGCTTCTGTAATCTTCTGTCCATTAAATGCTATGCATCATCGTAAGATAATCCTGGGCTCCAATGTTGGACGCGCTCCCTTCTCTACAGCTTCAGCCATGATGATATACATAAGCTCATCTGATAATGCAGATAGGCTTTACCGGGAAAATTTCAGCTTCAATGACGCCAAGCCACGAACTAGCATTGTTGAGTCTCTCTTCGACGGTCTCAAGGCCCAATTTCTTGGGCCCTGTTTGGATACAGCACTGTGACTAGATGAATATCTATTCTCGAATGCGTCTCGAATGCTGCCTGGTGGAAACTCGAGGTGCTCTTCCGGCTCATGCTCGGCGCTGAGAATGGAATGGTGATGTGAAAGAATCCGATCAAATCTTAGGTCCGAGAATGTTCTCCCTGACCCGAAATCTTGCCAAGTTGTGACTACCAGCTGTACGTGTGATTTGCCACTATCTTTGACTTCAATCCTCACCTCTGTGGAGCAGAAGAGACACTGAAAGTCCTCGCGAACCATCTCGCGGTTGCAAATATCGGAATGGAAACTTTGCAAGGTTCTGCCAAGGCATTTCATTAGCTCGCCCCCGTTTCTATCCAGCCACCAGAGCGCGGGCATCCATGGCTTCGTTCCTGCCAGGCCAGAAACCGCATGCAGATGGCTGCAGATGAAAATCGCCCATTTAGTCGTGCAAAGACTAGGTAAACTCCGGCGTGGAATTCTGATCTTGTGAACAGCCTTGACATATAATCCTTGCCCGATAATGCAAGCCTCAACCAACCTAGGACGCGGGCGTGGTGGGCTCGGTCTTGAGCGTGGGCGTACTGCTATATACGAGGCGAATTGCTCGGCTAGCTGCTGAAGCAAGTCGGATGTATGAATCCCATGTCTTACTCGCTTCATTGCAAGTTCTATCAATGGAATGTCGAAGTGACGGTGCAAGGCGTACCCACGGCCACGAGGATAACAAACTCGTCTCCTTCTCGGCCAGCTGACAACAAGGCTTTCGGGGTTATGTATTATTCCACACTTCTCACAGAACACTTCGTTCATCAAGTCATCAGACAAAAGTCTCAGGAATTTCTGGGTTTCGAGACATAGCCGTGGTTGCAGCAGCCATAAATCGTCCTGACAAGGACTCCTGTGGTTTGTTCCACCGGGAAAGACAGAACGAAGATATTGACCTCCTAGCTTTTCCAGAATATATCGACTCAAAAGTGCCAGCAGCGCCGCCGCATGGGCAGGTAGATAATCCGCGATTTCGAGGATGAGCTCAGTGGGTAGCCTTTCGAAATATGATTTATCGGCGAGGCTCGAGACGTAGACTCTGCTTGGCCGAGGTGAGATGTTAGAAAGCAGACAGAGAAAGGAAGGCATAACGAAGATCAGCAGCAAACTATCGGCATGAAGCCACGCCGGTAGTGAAGAGAGAGGTATTTCGAGAGAAAGAAGAAGAGAAATGATTAAGTCACAGTTGGGCCCTAGATGAATAGCCTTCCCCAAACGGTCTAGTGTGGCTCGGTTGAAGCGAAGCGAATTGTACCTTCCATTCCATTTCCATGTCACATCGCCTCACTCCCAACACCAATGTCTCTATGTAAACACCCCGCCTAAAATGATGAAAAACACCCGCCTCCCCAAAGGCTCATCCGACCCCGTTTCATACAAATGCACTTGTCCCGCATCAGCATTGAATGATGGACTCGTCCTCCTTTTCTATCGGTACTTCGATGCTCCGCCACAACTTCCGGGGCCATTTCATGGCCAACCAGGGGATGCTTCCTCTATCGCTGCATTCCATACAGCTGCTACTCAGACGCTTAAACTGGGGGGCAAGATCCGTATCAGCAGAGAAGGGTTCAATATCACCATAGGAGGCACCAAGGATGCCGTCGAAATGTACATGCGGGAGTGTCAAAATCACTGGTCTCTTGCGGGACTCGATCTGTCGAGTGCGGAAAAGCGAGATCATTTTTTCAAGCCTTCACCAGGAGGCTGCGCGTGCGTTTTCGGTGGCTGTCCAGCAAGCGTTCGGGTGACCTCGGAGATCACACCCATGGGAGTCACGAATTATATCCCGGCGAAATGGGATGATATTGAAAGCTTGAGCCCAGAAGACTTCCATGAAAAGTGCCACAGCGGTCCTGAGATATTACTTCTGGATGTACGCAATCATTACGAATCCCGGATAGGATATTTCATCCATCCAAAGACTGGCGAGCCTGCGTTGAGGCCCCCGATACGAAGGTTCTCGCAGTGGCCACAGTACGTTAAAAAGCAGATGGGTAGGTCCGGTGAAATGAAAAAACCTGCTAGAAGACATATCATGACGTATTGCACTGGTGGCATTCGATGTGAAAAAGGAGCCAGGTTTCTGCAGGAAAATTTGGAAAAGAGAGATGGAGACAAAGTGTTTACCTTGAAAGGAGGGATTGCTGCCTACCTCGCCTGGATGGATGGAGAGATCTCACTGGGAAAGAAGACTTCCGAGGACTCGTTGTTCCGAGGTAGAAATTACGTATTTGATGCACGAGGCTCCACCGGGTTAAATTCAGGAGTAGCGACGAATCCGGTGTCTAAGTGCCACGTCTGCGGATTTCCATGCGAGAGGTTGAGCAAGTGCCGGTCAGCAGGATGTCATCTTGTTCTGGTAGTTTGCGATAATTGCGAGTTGGGGAATCCTCGATGTTGCCAAAGCTGTCATGAATTTGATACTCGAGTTTTAAGTGGCGTAGAGATTCGCGAGAGCCGACCGAAACAAATTTGTGCCTGCGAGAAAGAAAGAGAAGACGGGCTTTGGGGGCCAGATGATGAACGGGCGCCGAAGTCGCAGGGCTGGAGAAAGGCTAAGAAATCAGAGCAGGTTAACACTGGCATCAATATTCAGGTCAGGACAATTGACTGAAGAATCGATATCTTTTCGAGCAGGAGAACCTTGTTCCCTAGGAAGCCCATTGTGTGCTCAACCAAGTACAAGTACTGTTATCGGGACATCACAGTTGTTGAGCTTGTTGTTTAAAGCGTCGAATCTGAAAATCATACTGCTCATTTGTTTACTGGTCTTATGATGCTGCTGCATTTTCCTGAATTATGACAGTGTCGGTATATCCGGCCTGCCCTTAAAGTTCGCCTAGTCCACCCTAACGTTACCTATCCGTGGAGGGTCTGTCTTTGTGTTTGGAAATGGCACAGAAAATTGGAGAAATGCGCATCATAATATAAATTCAGCCAGAGGGGACAAAGAAGCAGATGAGAGAAGTCATCTTATCTCCCGTGAGGGTCTAAAATCTCCCACCAACGCCTCAAGCACTGGTACATCACGTCTTCCTCAAATACAACACCCACTAAACTATTTACACCTCTCCTCTGCATCGACTATATTTCCAACCCTGAGAACTTACATAGGATCATGAGGGTACTGCAAAGTTTCAGAGTATATCGCGTATCTTCGTGTTAGGATGAAATGAAGTGAAGATGTACGTGCCGACCAGAGCATCGAGTTTCTCAACTAAATCGTGCACTGAAAGCCAGGATTTTGGAACTCGCTGCGCTGGATCGCTGTCGGATCCGTCGATGATTGTAAAGTCAGGTGCCTGCGTGGAGCGTCGACACCATCTCGCTTGACTTTCAGGGGTTGCATCTATACCTGGTAACCAGCGGGGAGATATTGATGTAGAACAGATTATATCATGCAATCGCCGTAATTTCTTGTCTAAGGTTTAGGCATCAACCTCAACTATATTACATTACACACTAGCCCTCACTTTTGCTCGGCAGCATGCTTCTCATTAACCAAGACAAAGCGGTATCTCGGCTTGCCGGCTTCGAAATCAATCAGCGCATTGTTCGCCTCCTTCATTGGTCTCTCTTGGATCCATGGGTGTACATCGTGCTTAACCGCAAACTCCAGCATCTCAGCAATAGCCTTGGGACCTCCAATCATGGACCCTCCCATCTTGCACCCCTTCGCAATAAGCGAAAAGGCCGAGAAGGCCGGGATCTTATCCTCGGGCGCGCCGACTTGGATGAATTGTCCGTGAGCTTTGAGCAGCTGGAAGTACTCGGCCAAAGGCATATTAGGAGACGATACGGTAGACACGATCAGGTCAATCTGGCGTGCGTTCTTCTTATTCCAGCCGTCCTCCTCGGTGGCAATGAATTTGGTAGCGCCCATCTTTAGAGCATCGTCTTTCTTAGCATTTGAGCGTGAAATGGCATAAACCTCCTTCGCACCCAGAGCCTTCGCCCACAAGAGACCAAAATGGCCTAGTCCGCCAACACCGACGATTCCGACATTCTTACCCTTGATGGGTCCGTTGTTGACAAGAGGGCTCCAGACAGTGACCCCGCCACAAAGCATAGGCGCAGCCTCAGCCAGGCTCAATCCATCGGGAATCTTGACCACGAAGTGACCAGGGGCACGAGCATAGTCAGCGTAGCCGCCGTAGGACTTGCTACCGTCTGGGTATTTGCCGTTGTAAGTACCGATCTGGCCTTTGATGCAGTACGGCTCGTTGTTTTCGAGACACTCTTCGCAGTCGAGGCATGAGCCTGATTGAGCGCCGACTCCGACTCTGTCGCCTTGCTTGATGTGCTTGACGTTCTTGCCAACGCGCACTGCTGTACCTGCAATTTCGTGCCCGACACAGCATGGGTACAATGTTGCTCCCCCTGAATGACGGTCAGTGAGTGCAAATGGGTCTCCGGGAAGAGGTACGCACATCCAGATCGAAGAGTGTGCAAGTCAGAACCGCAAATACCGCAGTGAGTGATCTTGATATCAACATCATCCTCAGTCCATGTCTTTGGCTCGTACTCTTGCCAAACCATATTTCCCTTATCTGCCTCCTTGTCCAAACCCATCCATCCCTGGAACTTATAAGAACTCATATTGACGTCTGATGCTTCTTCTTGTGTTTTGAGTAACTCGTCTGTGGGATTCAAAGGATCTCTTAAGTGGTTTGAAAGAGAGAGTATGCGATCAGTTGCTTGAGAAAAAGGAAATCTTGTTGAGCGAGACATTATTATATCGGCAGATGCACCCTCCTCTAGGTCTTCTGGCCCGGCTACGCAATCGATTTGCTTAGGAGAAGTCTAAACAGGGGCCAGTATCGCCGATAGTACCGAAACCCGTAACTTAGACCCGACGCTTGTTGACGATGAGATCCAGTTAATTGGCCGACGGGTAGATATGATTTGACGGAACTCTAGATAGTAGAGTAGCTACAGTAAAACGGCTGTTCGGGCTTTGCAGAGGCTCGATCTATGATGCTGTGTAAGCCGTGGTGGCGAAGAACAGAAACGATGATGCAAGATCTGTAGAAAGGCCTCGTGGGACGCTAGTTCTCGGCTTTCGAATACATCCAGGAGGTATCTAGGGCTTACGCCCTCAATGTGAAAGAGAAGTTTTGAAGAATTGACTGGTTGAACCGTGACTTTACTGTTCGAAAATCGAAATGCAGGTCGACCCCTCCCCCTTGTCTTAACCGAGGTCGACGACCATAGATACCAACCTAGGTACCTGTTAGTAAAGTGGAGCTGCTCGCTACAGTACCAAAGATAGGACAGAAGCTGCTACGTGCATTCGATTCTCCCATTGCGACCAGACAGCTTAATTTGAAGTTTGGGCGCGGCGGGGCAAGGTGGAATCTGTATAGAGTCCGAGTTGTTCGTTCAAGAAGTGCGCCAGTCAGCACTCAATTCTTAGCGTCGTACTGGAGCAGGGTCACGACGAAGAACAAAAAAGCTGCACGCAGGCTACTTGAGTGGGTACTGGGCATATCGCATTGTTCGATATATATACCCATCTAGCTGCCAAAGGCGAGGAACAAAGCAGAATCCGCCTGGAATCCCGGCCTGAGCCACATGTTTTCTGAATCATGACCTATGCCCAGGCCATGGTCTGAGCCGAGGGTTAATCTGCACGTCTGATATGATGTTTGGAACGATTGGATACTGCTATGGCAGTAGATTATATATTGCTCCTCCAAATATCAGCATCGTGATACTAGTTTGTGTATGATAGACTAAGGTATTTGGGCCAGTAATCTGAGTGTGTGTGGGAGTTCCAAGAAAGTGAATGACTGGGTGCTTGATTCAATTAGATTACACAGGCAAGTCGACAATTGACTTTATTTGAGATGGAAACTCGTGGAAGAATAAATGTGCAAGTACGTAGCATTGGAGAGATTCCTTGCCTACCTGACTTTGAGCTTGAATTAGAGATCCGCGGCTAGAGATCAATCGGTATGTAAATATACACTCGCGGACTGTACGGCATTTGAGGGCAGCTTATTTCACCTTTATCTTGCTAGAAATTTTCCTGCTCCAGGAAGTTGGTCAGAAACAGTACTAACAGGCCAAACAATCTAAGCCTCGAAGATTATGTTCACTTACAGTAGAGGCATGATAATGTGAAACAAAAACTTGCTAGTAGAGAGAAGAGTGGATAGCTTCAAGAAGGCCAGAGCTCAAGATTTGCTAAGCCGATAGCGTACTAGCGGGTATAAGCGCCCTTTCGCAGCATCTGGTCGCGAGCCGCGACCAAGTACAGGTGAGTTCAAGTTTCGTCGCCAACTTCTCCGCCACAACCTGCGGACAACAATTTGCCTTCTTTCAATAAGACCTCGGATCATATGCTTGGTCTTCATGCACTTGAGATCCTGTCACTGAAGTCTTCCAGACCACTGGACTAGGCGCGCCTCAAATCTGTGGGCGACAACCCCTACTCATCTTTTGCCTGCGCAAAGAGCGCAATTCTCCTCCGCCATCAATCTCTACAATTAGGAACCTCGGTTCTCTTATTTCGAATATCGTTACGATGGCGGACACATACGAAGATGGCTACCAGTATGAAGTCGATGACCAGTTCGAGGAGGAGGAGGAAGACCTTGGAATTACGGCTGAGGACTGCTGGATGGTAATTTCATCGTTCTTCGAGTCTAAGGGTTTAGTTTCGCAACAAGTCGATTCCTTTGACGAATTTGTTTCTACGACGATGCAGGAGCTGGTGGAAGAGAATTCGCAGCTCACCCTGGATCAGAACAACCCGCCTTCTTCGGACGACAACCCGATCGCCCTGCGCAGATACGAGATTAAATTTGGCACCGTTCTCTTGTCGCGGCCAGCAATGACTGAAGGTGATGGAAGCACTCAAGTCATGCTGCCACAGGAAGCACGGTTGCGTAACCTCACATACTCGAGTCCGCTGTACCTCGAGATGACAAAGAAGGTATCGGTCGCTGTTGAGCGCATGATCCCAATGAACGAGCTTGATGAAGAGCAACTCGATGAACTCAGTGCCACGGGTATTCATCCGACGCGTCTACTATGGGAAGATGAAGATGGGACTCCGCTGGAAGGAAATAAGACAGAGCCGACTCCGGACCGCGTGTTCATTGGCAAGTTGCCGATCATGCTGAAGTCGAAGTACTGTATTCTGAAAGACCTCGATGAAGACGACCTTTATGCTTGGAATGAGTGCCCGTACGATCAAGGTGGATACTTCATCATCAACGGCTCCGAGAAAGTTTTGATCGCACAAGAGCGCAGTGCTGCGAACATCGTCCAAGTATTCAAGAAATCTCTACCCAGCCCGACGCCTTACATCGCCGAAATTCGAAGTGCCCTCGAGAAGGGCTCGCGACTCATCTCCCAGATGTCTATCAAACTCTTCGCCAAGGGCGACGGTCAAAGAGGTGGGTTTGGACAGACCATCAAATCCACCCTGCCATATGTCAGAAGTGATATTCCAATCGCGGTGGTGTTCCGTGCCCTTGGTGTCGTCTCTGACGAAGACATCTTGAACCACATCTGCTATGATCGCAATGATACACAAATGCTGGAGATGCTCAAGCCTTGTATCGAAGAAGCTTTCGTCATTCAGGATCGCGAAGTTGCTTTGGATTTCATCGGTAAACGAAGTCAGAACGCAGGCACTCTTACTCGCGACAAGCGTATCAAGCAGGCTCGTGACATTATGCAAAAGGAGCTATTGCCGCATATCTCTCAACAGGAGGGAAGTGAGACTCGGAAAGCTTTCTTCTTGGGATACATGGTTCACAAGATGCTGCAGTGCGCTCTTGGCCGTCGCGAAACTGACGATCGAGATCATTTTGGGAAAAAGCGGTTGGATCTTGCCGGTCCTCTTCTCGCCAAGCTCTTTCGTAGCTTGTTCCGGAGATTGACTACCGATGTCTATAAATACCTGAAGATGTGCGTCGAGAACAACAAGGAGTTCAACCTCACGCTTGGTGTCAAGTCGACTACCCTCACAAATGGTCTCAAGTACTCCCTGGCAACTGGTAACTGGGG
This sequence comes from Diplocarpon mali, assembly GCA_024741835.1. NCBI lineage: Eukaryota > Fungi > Ascomycota > Leotiomycetes > Helotiales > Drepanopezizaceae > Diplocarpon > Diplocarpon mali. The sequence goes on along the minus strand of JAENRP010000080.1, from coordinate 98,031 downwards.
TGACCAGAAGAAGGCTGCCAGTTCTACTGCCGGTGTCTCTCAGGTACTTAACAGATACACCTTTTCCTCCACTCTATCCCATCTTCGTCGCACAAATACACCCATTGGTCGAGACGGTAAGATTGCGAAGCCTCGTCAACTTCACAATACCCACTGGGGCTTGGTATGCCCGGCCGAGACTCCTGAAGGACAAGCGTGTGGTCTGGTCAAGAATTTGGCACTCATGTGCTATGTCACGGTCGGCACCCCGAGCGACCCTATTATCGAGTTCATGATTCAACGGAATATGGAAGTCCTCGAAGAGTACGAGCCGTTGCGTTCACCCAACGCGACGAAGGTATTTGTGAATGGTGTGTGGGTGGGTGTTCATCGTGATCCTGGGCACCTCGTGAGGACTGTGCAGCACTTGAGAAGATCTCATTTGATCTCTCACGAAGTCTCGTTGATTCGAGATATTCGAGACAGAGAGTTCAAGATCTTCACAGATGCCGGACGAGTTTGCAGACCCCTCTTCGTCGTGGACAACGATGTCGAGAGTCCCAATAAGGGCAACTTGGTCCTCAACAAGGACCACATCAGAAGACTGGAAATGGACCAAATACTCCCTGCCAACATGGACCCAGCGGACAAGGATGCGCACTACTTTGGCTTCCAGGGTCTTATCAACGAGGGTGTCGTGGAATATGTCGACGCTGAAGAAGAGGAGACTATTATGATCGTCATGACACCTGAGGATTTGGATATTTCTCGTCAGCTTCAAGCTGGGTACACCCTTCGCCCGGATGAGAGTGGAGATATGAACAAGCGTGTCAAGGCTCCTATGAACCCGACCGCACATATGTGGACACATTGTGAAATTCATCCAAGTATGATTCTGGGAATTTGCGCAAGCATCATTCCCTTCCCAGATCACAACCAAGTAAGTGATTTGTCATTGGGTATGAACTTATGATACTAACCGAATAAAAGTCTCCTCGTAACACCTACCAGTCTGCCATGGGTAAGCAAGCTATGGGAGTCTTCCTCACCAACTTCGACGTGCGCATGGATACAATGGCAAATATCCTCTACTACCCTCAAAAGCCCCTCGCTACCACTCGTTCGATGGAATTCTTGAAATTCCGAGAGCTTCCTGCCGGTCAAAATGCCATTGTTGCCATTGCTTGTTACTCTGGGTACAATCAGGAGGATTCAGTCATCATGAATCAAAGCAGTATCGATCGAGGGCTATTCCGCAGTCTGTTCTACCGTGCGTACACGGATCAAGAGAAGCGTGTTGGTATGAACCTCTTGGAATCGTTCGAGAAGCCTTTCAGAAATGATACCATGAAGCTCAAGCACGGTACTTATGACAAGCTTGATGAAGATGGACTTGTTGCCCCCGGTGTCCGTGTATCTGGTGAGGATATCATCATTGGGAAGACAGCTCCTATGGCCCCAGATAATGAAGAGCTTGGCATGCGTACCAAGGCTCACACCAAGCGCGACGCTTCAACTCCTCTGCGAAGCACAGAAAATGGAATCGTCGACCAGGTTCTCCTCACCACTAACGCTGAAGGTCTGAAATTCGTCAAGGTGCGTATGCGAACCACAAAGATTCCCCAGATTGGAGACAAGTTTGCGTCTCGTCACGGACAGAAGGGTACCATCGGCATCACGTACCGCCACGAGGACATGCCTTTCACTTGCCAAGGCATCGTACCCGATTTGATCATCAATCCTCATGCTATCCCGTCTCGTATGACAATTGCCCATTTGATCGAGTGTCAATTGAGCAAGGTCTCGACTCTCCGTGGACTCGAAGGAGACGCAACTCCTTTTACGGAAGTCACTGTCGACTCTGTGTCCAAGCTTCTTCGAGACCATGGGTACCATTCTCGCGGCTTCGAGATCATGTATCACGGCCACACTGGTAGGAAGATGATGGCTCAGGTCTTCCTGGGTCCAACCTACTACCAACGCCTGCGTCACATGGTCGACGATAAGATCCACGCTCGAGCCAGAGGGCCAGTCCAGATCCTGACTAGGCAGCCGGTAGAAGGTCGTGCTAGAGATGGTGGTCTACGTTTCGGAGAAATGGAGCGTGATTGTATGATCTCTCACGGCGCTGCTTCTTTCTTGAAGGAGAGATTGTTCGAGGTATCGGATGCCTTCAGAGTCCATGTGTGTGACATCTGTGGACTCATGACTCCAATCGCGTAGGTCATTTTTCTGTCAAGTTTCGGTATTTAGTGATTGATATGCTGATGACTGAAATAGCAAACTCTCCACCCAATCCTTCGAGTGCAGACCGTGTAAGAACAAAACGAAGATATCGCAAATCCACATCCCGTATGCCGCGAAGCTTCTATTCCAAGAACTTGCCTCAATGAATATCGCGGCTCGATTGTTCATCACCAGATCCGGCATATCGATTCGTTAAGTGACCAAGAATGTAAGAATGTATATGAGAGGTGGTCGGCTGGGTGCTGGGCGGGTGACGAATCTTTGCATACTACGGCGTTTAGGAATGGAGCCAGAATACCTGGGAGCAAAAGGCAAAATGGAGTGCTGCATATTATGTTGTCACTTGCGCAGCTGGGATGCAGTTAGAAGCGAAATCTTTCGGCACTCTGAAGGAGTGCCTCGTGTATCATAAGAGATTATCCGATAGATGATGGAGACGAAAGGAAAAATAATACAGAGATTTGGTCTGCTTCTTTATGACCCAGTCCCTGGTCTTCCTACATACTTTTCTCTGCAAATCCTCAATATTCCATGTGCCAGTTCCTCACTTCCTTGTCTTTGTTCCAACTCAGCGCCAATTTTACGTACATGTCTCTGCCCTTTGCCTTACAAATTTAATACAGCATTTGACGCCAGAAAATGAACCATTCCTTGCTGCGCGCTCACAGGCGCACTACCTCCGCTACCTAGAGCTAGGTTTTTCCGCCACGACAGACCCATCATGTACGCTCTGCACCTTCTTGTACTCATCCTCCAGCGCGCGCTGCAGATCAAAATCGAGCTGCCGCTCTTTCTTGAGGCGCTGCTGCTCCATGTCCCGGATTACGCCTGCGTGCATAGCCTGCTCTAGGGTTAGTCACAGGTTCTGAGGCGGAGAAATGCCGTATGAAAGAGAAATGGAGCAGGAGGAACGGCAAGGCAGACAAGGGAGGGAAGAGAGGAACGAACGGTCTTCTCGGCTTGCTGCCCATAGTGCACGAAGACGACTGTGGCAACGGCGAAGAGGGATGTGCCCGCCAGCGTAAATCTTGCTGCGCGGGACATTGTGGCTTGCTTTCACAAGAAGAGGTATGTTTAGACACCCCTTTCTCGTGGAGGCAACTTGGAGGCGGGTGTTGGGATTATCAATGGCACGTCGCGCGGAACGTAGTAGATAGTTATTAAGTTGTTGACGGAGCTTGCCGAGCAGGGGTCTGGAGCTCTGGTTGCGTTTCGAGCTGCAAGGCGGAAGCTATGCGACCTCAAGCTGCACCTCGTGATAACGCCTCTCGGATTTCTTTTCTCTACGTTTCATCTCACCACGCATATCTGAGAATCGCATACAGAGGATCTCAAGATGGTATGTTTCTCTTTGACTTTAGAATTGCCGGTTGGATGTGTTATGATATTCGTTGATGGGGAGGAGCATTGGCTAATACGCCTGCCCACAGTCTGCACAAAACTCCGCAGGTATCCAGACCCTGCTCGATGTACGTGTATACCTGCTGCCAAATTGCAGAGGGAGATATCGATGCTGATGGTTGGTAGGCTGAGAGGGAGGCACAGAAGATTGTTCAGAGAGGTATTTTATCTGCGGTTGCTTGGATTGACAGAGACTAACTGCGGTCACAGCTAGGGAATGTGAGAGAGCTCTTGAAGGGCCGGGAAGACAAAGCTGATAGATGCAGACCGTACAAAGCGTGTAAAGGAAGCACGGGACGAGGCGAAGAAAGAGATTGACTCGTACAAGAAGACGAAAGATGATGAGTTCAAGAAGTTCGAATCTGAGGTACGCTCGCTTCCATCTCTCGATACTAGACTGCATACTCTATCTACTGGACTTATATAGACCCATGAGATGGTCAAGCGGGATGGGTGCTGATGGGTTCTAGCACACAAGTGGCAACAAGAAGGCCGAGGAGGACGCAGGCAAGGACGCCGAGACGAAGATGAAGGAGATCAAGTCGGCTGGCAAGAAGGGGCAAGATCCTGTCATAAAGGACCTGCTGAAGGCCGTATTCGATGTCAAGCCTGAGGTTCCAGATCGTGTCGAGGTACCGAAATAAGCTGGGGGTAGACAGATGGCTGGGTAAGAAGATACCGTTTGAGGGTTGACTTTTTGTTAACGGCTTCGGATTCGGCGATAGCATCAAGCCTGGTAGCTGGGAGATAAAAAGAGACACAAAGATAGCTGTATAGAGTATGCGCAATCCAAAAGATATCCCATCCACGGCTTCTGTTGTCTGGATTGCTTGTTGAGTTAGGAGAGAGCTGTTGGCAGATTGCCCACAGTCGCTTTATACTGTCCAGCATTGCTCTTTTCTAAAATTATCTCCACATCTTTCTTCTTACTACATTACGGGTCAAAGTACAGGCCACATACTTATGTATTCTCTTTGATCGTTCAAGGTCACAGGTCGCTTCGATTGGCTTTGCAGGGGTCTTTTCGTAGTCACCGACGTCACTGCTTGCTTGCCTTGTCAACGAACTCTCCAGTCAGTGTGCCTTCTTCCCAATGGCATCTCTGCACCAACGCGCAATTCAATGGATAGCCAGCAATGACCATGCCCATAGTCCGTCTCGCGCGCACGAGATGGCTCCAAAATGGGCATCTCCTGCGCCCAGCCTCCGCATACCTATGCAAGCCAATGTCCTTCTCCATATCCTGCTGCTGTTTGAAGCAGGCAGACACTACACAGGCGCCAGAGAAGCAGAATAGGACGGACGGAGATCCACGGATAAATGACCTGGGAAGAGCAATTGAGGATGACTTTGCGACTATCAGAGCGAACTATAGTACTCATCCCTCTACCAAAAAGTCAAAGCACCTGAAGACGGCATAACTAAAATCTTGCAGAGACACCGAAGAACCCAATAGTCCTCGCCCACGGCCTCCTCGGATTCGACGAAATCCGTATCGCTGGTTCAGTCTTCCCAAGCCTCCACTACTGGCGTGGCATCACAGAAGCCATGCGCGCAAACGGTGTCGAAGTCATCACAGCCTCCGTCCCAGCATCTGCCAGCATCGAGGCGCGCGCTCTGAAACTCGGACAGGATATAGCGTCCAAGGCGAACGGTAAGAGCGTTAATATCATAGCGCACAGCATGGGAGGCCTCGACGCGCGCTACATGATTTCCCGCCTACAGCCCGACAATGTCAATGTGCTCTCCCTCACTACGATCGCGAGCCCGCATCGCGGATCCTCGTTTGCGGATTTCGTGTTCGAGGAGATAGGGCCGTCGTATGTCCCGCATGTTTACAATATGCTTCAGCGGGTGGGCATAGAAACGGGGGCGTTCAAGCAGTTGACGAGAAAGTATATGCAAGAGGAGTTTAATACCAAGACGCCTGATGCGCCAGGGGTGCGGTACTTCTCATATGGAGCGACGGTGAATCCTAGCATTTGGAGTGCATTCAGACAGCCGCATAGAATTGTGCAGCGAATGGAAGGCCCGAATGATGGGCTGGTCAGTGTGGAGAGTGCGAAGTGGGGGACGTATAAAGGGACACTGGTTGATGTCAGCCATCTGGACCTGATCAATTGGACGAATAGGCTGCGGTTGCTAGTTTGGAATATTACGGGAATTGAGAGGAAGTGAGTTTTCCTATCTTAGACTGGTTTGAGTGCTGACTTGAGTAGATTCAACGCTATGGCGTTTTACCTTGATATTGCGGATATGCTGGCTAAGGAGGGCTTGTAGGACTCGATCGCGCCGCTCCCTAGGATGATGAAGAGCTTGTATACTAATCTGATTGGGGCTGAAGAAAGACCATAGATGGATTGAATAAAGTAGGGATCGAAGCTGCTTGCAGCAGGCACTAAAAAGACCTATCTCTGGCCTGGCATTTGTTGTTTTCTTTCTTGCTTGCTTTGATATTTGCTTGCTTTGCCTAAGGACTTCCGCTACTTCTGTAAGGTGTCTACTAACCATGCCCCTACAATCTTGATTGTTAACTGCCTGTTCACTCTGCTTCTCTATGATGTTCTGACCGAGATTGGTGCTGCCAGTGTGAGATTTGATTTAACCCAAATTTGACTTGTCGCCACTGGCTCATTGAACATTTATCAAATTTCTGTCCCATCACAGCTTTCCTTCGTCTTTATTGAGTATAAATAAACCGCTAGGAAGAACAATTGTTCTAATGTCTAGGCCGTGAGCGCATAACAAATGGCTTCCTGGAAAAAAGACTGGCCAAGTTTGTTGTAAAAAGCACTATCTGGAATGCAGACTTTTCTAGTTATAGAGCCTTCTACAATTGCATCCACGTTACAAATAAATACACATGTTGGAAGTACCTGCTTAGTTTGTTTACTTTGTATTATTTGATAGACTGCAATACGACACTGCCAGATTACATTTGTTGAATTGCTATTATTAAAGTTACCAATGCCATGCAGAAGATGAAATGGCAACGGCTGGATACACTTGTTTAAGCTAGAACTGCATATAAGCTTTCCTTACTATTCATCATTTAACCCCCGAAATCACATCCAAGCACATCCACCTCTTCCCACTTCTATACAATCACTGCTGATAACCTCGCTCTCCTAGATCCACCATCTCTCGCTATTCACCCAACATCCCTATGACCATCTCAAGCTATCCCAAACTCCCGCCGGTCCTGCTGAGAAACCACTCGCCTAGCTATAGTACGCAGTACCACCTGTCGTCTCACAAAACAACCTCCTGGGATCCATTCCAAGGCCGACAAGTCCGTTTGTCAGACGCATCTAGAGCAGGGCATCCTTGCCGATTTCGGTGCAGGCCTGTTTTGGGCTCTTTATAACAGGGTGGAGAAAGGAGATGGGATCGGGTGAGAGCTGGGTAGTCTTGTAGCTGTGACGCCCGAGCTCATGGCCAGGCCAAGTCCGGCTCAGAGCTGTGTCCAGTTCTGAGAGGCTGTGAGGGTGGCTGGCTACTCGTATGGTTCTCCTGGCCTTGAGATGACGGCTTGTTTCTTTTCCCCGGACATGCGCGCATAGAAGATGCGCTTCGTGGCAGTGCAGGGCTAGTATTTTTTTTTTTTTCTTCTTTATATGTCGCTTGTGCGTCCGTGTCACGGATAGAGAAAAGTATCCCTTGCTTTTGATATGTGTGTAATATGCAGTGCAGGGAAGTCTCTCTAGGATTCCACTTGGTCATTACTTGTCAGCTGACCTGGGTTGGGGAGCGTGCTTACGCAATGGCTGCAGAGGGGCATGAGTGTGTGTCAGATGGGTAAGAGGTTGACCTTGGTTGTGATGGAGCTACAGATCAGAAGGCTGTTTTCGCTGACTTGTAGGCACTATAGCACCAACACAGAAAGCTTCCGTACAATAGAGAGGGGTGTAGACAGAGTAGATTCCAGGACACTGTTGTGCTCCTTTGTGATCTATTGATTTCTTGTGCAGAAGCACGTAACCATGCTCCCTCGGCTCCGGCGGTTCGCTGGATGAATCGCTTCAAGGCAGCTGTTCCTATATAAATAGCTTTTAATCTTCGATACATTCCATGTTACAGGAGCTGGCAAACTCATGCATCTCCATGGCTATTCAACGAGGCTTAATATCCGGTTCTATACGCCGCCCGCGCCATGTGTCAATCTGGGCCTGTCGGGGGTTTAAACATACATTCGCGTATACAGAAGCTGGCGATCACAGCTGAAGAGGTCAAGCATTCGCTGCTGAAGAAGGGCGTGGATTTTGGCAAGCTATCTGTTGTATGTTGAAGCCCGTCTTGGAAGGAGTAATGATGTTCTTGTGACTGATCTCCTATGAATTACACTACACTCCCCGGCTCGCGAAAGATTATCCGAGGCTATGTAAACAACGCACGCACCGGACCTCCGCACCTCTCTTTGCATTCATCGCCTTGGAAGCCAGAGCGTACCGAGACAGAACTCTCAACAGGGCTGCGGTAAACTTTAATGATTAGTCAGTCCTATTATTGATGAAGTAGGCTGGAAAAGAAGAGGTCTTGTAGCTGGGCTAGTAAAGCTCCTTCAAACGAGAAAGAAGCCCCCTTCTACTTCACACCCCGTACCTTACCATGAAATACATCCCGACCTACCACTCGAGCCTCAACCTCCCCACTCCCCGACTGACGCAAGCCAACATAGCTCCCCCCCCCTTCTCCTCCGCGCTCAACGCACTGCCTCTATGCTCCACTACCCCCTTCCTCACCATAACCTTGCAAGCGCCACAGTTGCCCACCTCGCAACTGCTGTCTATCTCGAGCCCAGCCTCACGAATAACAGACAACAGTGTCTTCTCGCTCGGCACATCCAGCACCCTCGCTCTCGTTTCCTCCTTCCCAGAGCTAGCTGCGTTCCCTACAACCTCAACCTCGAATGGATCCCCAGTGTAGTCCGCCTGGAAGGCTTCACAATGGATCTCTCCTTCCTCAATCCCGAGCATGATAGCAGCCTCCTCAACAGTGGCCATCATTCGCACCGGCGCACATGCATATACCATACTGTTCCACGCCCTCTCCCTCAAAATACTCCCAACATCCATCCTCGCCCCTTCATCCTTCGCATAAACCACACAATTCTTGCCCATCCCCGTGACCGCCTTTCTGAACGGGATATCTTCCCGCGATCGCACAGCGTAGTGTAGCGTATAATTGTAATTTATCGCCTGGAAGCGCTCGATCAGAGCTAGGAAGGCGGTGATGCCAATCCCGCCCACGAGAAAGATGTGGCTGGATGCGTCGCCTATCTTTGGCACACTAGGCGTGATATGGCCGGCGAGGAGGGCGTCGCCAAGGTGGAGGTTTTGGTGTAAGAACTTTGAGCCGCCACGGCTCTGTTCGTCCAGTGCTATGCCGAGTTGGAAGCGGTGCGTGTTACCATTGACGATGGAATATGAGCGTAGGAGGCCGTTTGGGAGTTGGAGGCGCACAAAACTGCCGGGACCTTGATGCCCAAGAATCAGCAATGTCCAGGACAGCAGAGAGAGGTGATTTTGATGTCAAACTTCAAGGTTTAGTTCAGTTACGTACCGATTGCCTTTCCTTCGCCGGGCCTGGAGAATGTAAATGACGTGATACGTGGTGTCTGCACAGTCTTCTCCACGAGCGTGAATTCCTCGAAGACTTCGTTTGGTTTTGACTTCTCCGCTTCTGCTGTTTTCAAGGCATCTATCATGCGTTTGAATGCCTTTTTGCATTCAATGCCGAATTCGTCGATCTGGGCAAGCTGTAGGTCTAGTTAGATGGCTGGGTCGATACGTGGATGTGGGAAATCACCTCTTCTAGCTTTTCCAGATTCTTCGTGTCTCGATGTAAACTTTTAGAACTTCGTTAGCGATCTGATTTCGAAAGCAAGGAGTTTTTCCCACGGATTGAAACGGTTCCCGATTGAAATTTCTCTCGGCCTTTGAATCTCAACCACCAAGAGGATTCTTTTGGAAAACACTTACTATTCCTGCACCCTCTCAATCGTCCAGGCCGGCCACTTTCTCTCCACCAACTCAATGCAATCCCCCGACTCCATCCAACCCTCCACCAACACCCTATAATACCATCCTGTACGACTTTTCTTCCATGCTGATCACATCATCAGCAAGTATTCCTCGAGCACCGGAACAACCGTCCATGCCAAGCAAGAAAGAAGCCCCAATATCTGGCTCTCGAAGACCAGGACAGGGACAACCTACTCTCGCTTGCAAATCCCTTAATACCAAACCGATGATTCAGCTTAAAGCACGGCTGTCTCGGCAAACTGACCTGCAACAACACCGCCCCAATCCTCACCACATCGCCGATACACACGTTCCCCTCGTGCATCCTCTCACTCACAACATTCTCGCCAAAAGCACCAGGCACGAATGCGTCTGCATTGTCTGGATACTCAGCGGCCCAGACGGGATAGTGCTGGGCGGAGTACTGGTGGACCGCTTTATCAACTATTGCTAGTACATCAGTCTTGTTTTCTCCATCGATGTCTTGTCTTTTCTCTGCTGTGATGAAAGCAAGGAAGCAGTGCAAAATTCAAGCTGATGTGCCCACGCATACTGGCAGGATAAAAGGTAATCGCAAACACTAGACAGACAGGCAAAAGAAGAATAGGAACAAGAACAAGAAGAAAGACTACCCACCACCACCATGAAATGTCAAATCATGCTCATCGCCCTGCAGCCCCAAGAACGAGCACCAGATCCGCCCCTCCCCTGCCTCCTTGTAGATCCCTGTCATGATCGGCAGGTCGCGCATCTGCTTCATTACGCTGGTGCGCAGCTGCTGCACGGTATCTGTCTCTATATGCGAGGGCGTATCAAGCTCAAGCCCAAGCTCGCTATCTGGAGCCAGAACCGGCGCCATTGTCGCTAGGTTGTGGTTGGTGTCGATATGATGTGCCTAAACAGGCACTTGCTCTCACAAGAAACAAGCTGTGAAGCCTCTCTCTCTACGTCGCTTAAGGCAAACTCTCAAAGGCTTTGTTCAAGAGAGCCAAGACACGTAGAAGGCGAGCCAACCTCTGACTTGGCAGAGAAACAGACAGTCAAACATAACCCTCGCCACCGGCCGAGCTCCAGCTTGACTTCTGCTCCTGGCACACGCAGTAATATAGGCAGAAACTAGAATCCCGAATACTGACTCTCTCCTGTCTCTGCACCGCGAACCTCCAAGGGCCGAAACAAATTGCTGACTCCGACTCCGACTTTGAATTTGAATTTGACTTGGACTTGGACTTGGACTTGGACCGTGATACGAACCACTGTAGCAGCAGTAACGGACAGAAGAGTGGGGGCGCTGCTCAGAGAATGAAGCTGACCGCGAACAAGAAACGTGAAAAGATTTCGAAAGTGAAGAAATGGGAAGAAAAGAAGACGGCTTACCAATACACGATCGCCGCTAGTTTAAGCGCTAGCTGCTCCTCGCTTGATAGGACCTGGCTACCTACTATAACTAGACCGAACTCAACGGAACTATATAGGTATCCAGATGCCTAGCAAGACTGTTAGCGGTTGACTTGGTGATAGGTGGTCGCAGCGCTGACTAGGTATTAGAAACGTTTGCGGACTGCTACGAACCAGGTAGACGAATTGGATCTTGTAACTGAGTAGAGGATGAAGGCCCAAGAGAAGAAGCAAGATAGAAAATCTGAGCGTAAGATCATACCCAATTTGCAATTATTCCAATTCTCGAGATATCCCTTGCAGTGCAATCCAAACCAATCCGTCTAGTCCACTTCCTTGCAAAGCACCGCACGTCTCGATGATAAATACACAGGTTCCTTCCATAACCTCACCTTTTCTTTCCCACCTCCGTCCATCCGGATCCAGCACTAAAAGCACAGCACCAGCGTAGCGATAATAGACATCAAGAAATTGTTTGCAGGGGTGTGTCAGTAGCCTTAGAGCGAACGAAACACCAGCCCGCCACCCACCCCAGAGCTCCCGACGCCAGACAATCCAGTCCAATCCAACCACCTGATTTGCCGCCCAAGGCGGAGGAAAGTCACGGCAGGCAATTAGGGTAAGCGGCGTCTTGATATCCCGGCAGATTTAAAGAAGAAGAAAAAAAACAAGAAAAAAGCAGCACAAACATAAACAGGGCGGGGGATCCGTACACTTCATCCACATACATTCCTTTCCAAACGCGCATGACCCCCGATGGGTGTATATGTAGAAAAGGAAGACAAGAATTTTTGGACGACTGCAAGCCGCTCTTTCTATTCATTGAGGAGTCCTAGGCACCACCTCCAGAGACTCTTTTTGCATGGACAGTGGAGTACGCAAGCTCCCGAAAACAGAGTGAGATGGTATGTATGATGTAATGACCGCTTGAACGCCATGAGGTATGCTCGGAAACACTATAACTCCAGAATACTCAGGGAAGACTCATGAGATTCGATGTCAGCTAGCTAGGTTCAATCTGCGCCGATCTCGTTGCCATCCAGGAAGGCGGTCGAGTCGAATGTGAAGTTGTTGACATCTTCACCGTCTTGGTGCAGGAATGAGTCGAAGTCGAAATCTTGGAGCACATCCATATTGCCATTGCCTGCTGCAGCAAAGTCCATAGAATTCGTAAAGTCGAACTATACCCGCTTAGCGCGCAATCGGTCAGCTCGAGAAGAAAACTTACGTTGTTGTTGAAATCGAGCCCACTGCCACCTTGTAGAGCGTCTGGCTGCTGCACGACGTTGGGGTTCGCGGGAGGAGCCGGGGGCTGGCCGTTGGCGGTTGGTAGAGCGCCGTTCTGGCCGGTTTGACCAGTGAAGCTCTTCGGGTGGACGGGGGTAATCGGAGTCGCGGGGGTCGGCGTGGCCGCGGTATCGCCATCGGCGGATGGTGTGGCACCAGCGGTGAGGTTCGCGGTGGATCCCTTCTTCATAGGCCGCTGTCATCAACGTCAACATTTCTACCAAAAAATCCATTTAAACGCAATAGAATATACCTTTGCTTTGGGATCCTTCGTCTCCGTCTTCTTCTTCGGATTAGCCTTGTTCGCTTGCGACGGCGTAGGCGGCGCTGCGTTCTGTTGCGGCGAGGGAGGTTGTGTGCGGCCGTTCGTGGCTGCATTGGCTGCCGGTGCGGATGGTGGAGGCATGGCTCGTTGCTGTGGCGTGCCCATCTGCTGCGGAGCTCCTCCTTGAACTTGCTGCGGAATCATCTGACCACCGTTGGGCCCAGCCTGCCATTGCTGGTTCTGTCTGGCCATGGCCATTTGCTGTTGGTTCATGGGTTGATTGAACCCCCCGCCCGGATGCGAGCTCGGGGGGCGCATGCCGTTTGGCATACCTTGAACCATGTTAGGGTCCATACCATTCATCTTGTAGTACTGGGGATTCATGCTTGGATCCATCTGACCGCCAGCTAGGTTGAAGTTCATCCCTCCGCTGGGCGAGCCTCTAGATTGGCCTTCGGTGAGAGGCGATGGCATTCCAGCGTTGTTCATGTGGGGTGTGCCACGCTTCATCTGATCTCCCGGGTTTGGGGAGTTGACAGAGCGAGGGCCCTGTGGAGGGGTGCCTTGTTGAAAGGGCTGACCATTCGGTCCCACCGGTCCTGGTGCACCTCCTGGCCCTTCAGTTCGAGGCATCATGTTGTCTTGTTCTGCACGTGCCATCATGAGCCTCTTCTTATTCTGCTGTTCCAAGAGCATGAGCTGCATCTGATAATCTTGCAATGCGTGGTTACCGCCGCTGCTGCCAGGCTGACCGCCTGGGCCGCCCTGCATCCTGTTTGGATCTCCGGGATTGTAGTAATTTGCGATTTGCTCACCACCCTGTCCTTGGTTCATCATGGGCGAGCCTTGGTTCTGGGGACCACCGGGGTTTGGCACCGGTTTGGAGACTGGCATCTGGCCAGCTTGCTGCTGGGCGAGATTCGCTTGGTATCCCGCAAGTCTAGCTTGGGTGTTCGCATTCGCTGGCATGTTCTGGAACTGCTGACCCGTCAGATTACTTGGTTCGACACCGTTGGCAAGTTGCAGATGAGCTACTTGGTTAGAGTTGCTGGGGCCGGTATCTCCCACCTGTTGGGGCATTCCTGCAGCTTGCCCTCTTCCATTTGGCATTTGCTGCGGGTTGAAAGGTGCTCCATCGAGACGCGGCCTCTTCGAAGGCGACGGAGCATTTTCTGCTGATCCGGGGGATTGTGGGCGCTGCTGGTTGTTCTGATCCGAAGGGTCGCGTTGCATCTGCTGCTGCTGCTGCTGCTGTCGCTTCTGCTGCGCAAGCATTTCCATCTGTGAGGGCGGACTCGGTCATCTTAGCCAAGGGACGTCTGCTGCTGACGAGTGACTTACGCGTTCCGGTTATTGTTCTGGATGGCCTTATGTCTCAGCTCGTTCTGCTGATTCACAGTCATGCCATTCGCATTTCCCCTCATCATCATCTGCTGAGCGTATTGCTGTTGCTGCTGCGTCATCTCTCCTTGTCGCAGCCCGCGTAGCATTACCTGCTGCTGCTCTTGACGCATCCGCGATTGACCCTTGGGGAATTTTCAGTTACGGGGCAGAGGAATTTTCTCGTATAGAGGTACTAACTTGAGTATGGCTGACGTATTGCATGACACTCCGTCCGTCTCCCTTTCCACGCTGAGCATTGAACATATCCCAGAAAAGGCACCACCATTCGTACAAGAAACAGCTTTCCGGGCATTCTTTTGGCAAGGCGGGATTCGGGAGGTCGAGGGGCTGTTTGGAGTCAATGTCATCTTTGCTATCGCCATCGCCGCCTTCATCTGTCGCGCCATTGCGTCGCGGGCTGTCCTTCTCGACGTTGATGGGCTGCTCGCTGTTGAGTAACGACCTCGCACAATCGTACATGTTGTTACGTAGAAAGTACTCGTAGATATATGTATTGAGTTGCGATCGTTGGTCAGCGTTGGGGGGCGGCATGGGTTGCCGAACTGGGCCTCCCGCGCCGTTGTTCATCATCGGGATGCCTCCGCCGACAGGGCCACCGCCCATGGCATTCATACCACCCATGTTGACGTTATTCATCGCCACGGCGGTTTCGAGGCGCGGAACGTAGTGACTCGCCGTGTATCCCAATTCCTAGTAACCGAAGACCGGCCTCCGTCAGCCACCACACACACGTCTGACGCGGAGCCAAAGTGTCGCAAATGTGCCTTGCTGTCAATCGACGGTCACTTTCTGAGTGGAGACTCGAGCGTGCCAGCTGCGGATGCCCTCACCAATGGCAGCTGCGTAGCGTAGGATGGATCGCTAGGTCGTCGGCGGACTTTTTACAAGAGAGAGCGTATGCGAAGTATGAGGCGCGTGAGATCCAAGAGAGCTTCGGAGAAAGAGGCGACAGAGCAGAGATGCAGTGCGAACGCGAAACGATAACAAGATGGGCGAGGGGTGGGGGGGGGCTTGCCAGGCGAGAGGATGTCGTCGTGGTATCGTCGTCCTGCGATGGTCGAGGTGAGTAGGGCAGAGATGGCAGTTAGTCGGAGCGGTGATGGGCGTGAAGTATGGTTGGTAGCTTTGGGTTTGGGGGGTGGAAGTGGACCAACACCCAACACGCTATAGCGACGACGCGGGACCGCTGGGCGTAATTCTGAGAATGGGGGGGGGGGGGAGGGGCCACTTCGATGAGTGAGCAAGGCTGGGCTGGACTCAAGCGGTCGACTGCGGCGGGTGTTCTGCACGCAGGCCCTGGATGCCACGAAAGAAGCCGGCAACTCAGGAGTTTGGAGGAAGCCAGAGAAGCAAAGCACAGCGGGCGAGATGTTCAGAGAGAGCAATGGCCGTGCAAGAGAATAATGGATACGGACATGTATGAAGGGGAGAAAAAGTGGCAGTTCCGTCAGAACTGTGCACATCTGAGAACTCCAGAGCCCGGTCTAGTCCCGACGCCGTTAGCACGCTCGCCGCTCTTACTCACGTGCGCGCTGGAAGGTTCGGCGTCAAGTCACGGGGATGAGATTAGGTCTGCTCCGTGTCCGTGTGCGTGTCGGTCTCAGCATCACCTCAGGTATATCACATCGCATCTCATCATCTATTGGGTGTCTTGAGGGCAAGGAAAAACTTACCGAGCAGAGTAGACCGCGGCCGGTTTAAGCGGCGTTGGGTGCCGACTGCAACAAGCGGGGGCCCTGATATCTGAAGCCGGATGGGAACTATCCTGTGATGTGGGCGAGGCCGCAGCTTCAACTTCCCCTTCAACTTCGATTCGGCTTCAACTTCGATTCGGCTTCAACTTCAATTCGGCTTCAACTTCAACTTCCGCTTCAACTCCCATCAGGATGGAAGGCCTCGTTGTTCGTCCGACTCTTGCTCAAGACCGCGTCCACCTGTTATGACAGCTGCCCGTCAGGTGAGGTACTCGTTCATCACAGCCAGCCTCGCGCGCCGGGGACCAGCTGGGCGCACCTCCTGGCTTCTACCGCCGTCAAAGCAGCGTGTCCCAGCAACCGACCCCGAGTCACACATCCTCCGAAGAGAGTAGAAACAAGTACCAACTCCAACGCGGAATCTTGAGATCGTTCCCCTCGATCGAAGGCTGTGAGTACCGTAGGCCCAAGGAGACAGACTATCTCATGCGATCTCCGCTAAATTCCTGCAACTTTTGCCGCGCTTCAATGGGATTTGATCACATGATCCCGGCGTGCCCACCGCAGAGAAGGGCTGAGAGCTCGGGAGGTGGAACCCTCCCTTCCCGCTACTGTCTACAAAGCATCTATTTCCCGTGAATTTAAGCTTCCCAATGCTCCATAGCGACTATCCCGGTTTCGACGAGTCTTCCGATGACTTCCGATGATTTGTCCCAACCACTCGGTTTCAGCGGGACTAGAGATCACATCACGTCTCTGGAAAACAATACACTGGGAGGCTCGGTAGAGGAGAGCCGTTGGTATCGGCACGTCTGCTCCGACCGTCCCCTTCTCCGTTGTACCCGGCAATATGCGAACCGACACGTACAAGGACGAATCAAAACAGAGGTGGCAGTACCCCCTTTCTCCCTTTCAATCTCCATGACTGTAGACATAACAACACGGAAACATACCTACTTCCATCATCATAATCTCCAGTCACGACGTCGAGGGCCAAGGAAGCAAGTACCGTGCCGCTGAAATGTCTCGCCAACACCACACACCCGAGAGCCGAAGAAGATATCCTACGTAAACAAAGGCAGTAAACAAAGGGGGAAAATTATCTCGGGACCACTCTCCTCCCTCAGTTCTCCCCTCTGACCCTCCCTCCTAGCCTCAACTATCGCTACCGTTGCGCAAACCTCGGACTTCCGCAAGAGATGGCTCTGACGGCAAGCTGCAGAACGCTCTCGGTCTCTTGCGGTCATCCAACTTCCTGTGTTCTGCACCTATGGCCAGGCCGAAGAGAGGGACGACCTCCACTGCCCCGTCACACATCTGTAAGGTTAAAAAAAAGTATTCAGCGTAGGGGCTCATATCACAGACGCAAGCCTCCAAACCCCCAGCCTCGCTGCGCTCGAAGCCAAGCCTGAAGAGCTCGGGAAAAACGTTCGACGCAGTAAAATACTGCAAAGCAAGCCGCGATCACTACATCACCCTACACACCCTATCACTGACCCAGCTGTGGCTGTGGATGCATTCGCTAACGCGTCGATGATTTTCTCGTGCTGTGTTGACGTTTCCTGGCCTTGGGAGATCCCAGGCGTTGGATTTGGGTTGGAGACCCGGGCGTTTTCCCATACCTCCGTGATGGATGGCTCACTGTGGTTCACCGTACAGTAGAAACCCGCCTGAAGGATTCGGTATACCAGGATATCCTGTTTTGGGTCCCTATCCGTCCAGGGTCGAGATCCCCCCCTAAAAAAGTTGATAAGAATATTCCGGCTGATATCCTGGGATTATCCTGAAGATCCAGCGGCCGGCAGGGATTAGCTAGGTGAGAAATACTTATAATTAGCCAGGCTCGATGCAAATCCAAACAATCCTACTCTCCTTTGTTTCCCCACGCAGAGAGTGGATCAAGAAATCCACTGCATAGTATTCCACTACCCGGAAAAGAATATGGTACTTTGATGGTATTGAGTACAGATTGTTAGAGCCGAATAACTACAATACGGGAGCATAATCTACTACTGTGTTTGCCAGAATAACAGTAATATAACCGCCTACATCTATCGATTCTGTTAAAATAGAAGCATTCGGCCTAATGGGGAGTAATAGAACCTGCAATAGCAATGCACTTCAAGTATAAACCACTACCGCATAACTCTCGTTTCATAGTCTCCAAGATGACTTTTCTCATGCTCCTAATATAACTCCTCTAGCGAACGTCGCTGGGTCTACTAACTCCTCACCACCTCCCTTGATATCTCACCAGCGCTTAGCCCAAAGAACATGCGAGGTCTCCTACGAACCTGCAAATTCTTTAGATTCTCCCTAGAGAATGTAGAAAGCCGAGATCAAGTCCCTTCGACTAGAAATAGCAGCCCCCGAGTTGAACAAGGCCAGACCTTATCAAAAGCTTCGGGTTGAAAAAAGTTTTCACTGCCTCTTTTACATCGCGAAGTCTCTACCCCGGCGGCCCCTACGCATGCTCCGGGGCCAGGGGACCTCGCTTCGCCAGGGTCACATTAGCAGTAGTTTAGACTACATTTGCGGACTATTTTCTTCCTTCTAATATGCTATATTAGCTCTAAACTATGTGGCATAAGCGGGAGTCGCTTTACTGTGTTTTGATGTATAGGAAGAACATAGTATAAAAACTCCTTGTATCTTTACTATTTAGCCTAGGATACTTATAAATCTCGATCTCTTGGATAAGAGTCTAACCTATACCTTAGTCAGTAGTTATTCCCTCCAAGTCTTGGGCGAGTAGGTTCTTAAAAGGTGACTTCATAGAGTCGCCTTGGTTCTCCGTTCTAGGAGAAGCCCTTGATGCCAATGGCAGCCAGTGATTTGAATACATTCCGCATCTTGCTAATAGGCGGCGGCTCTTGATTATAATCCTTATCGACTTGATAAGTTTTTCGAAATGTATCCTTTTCCTCCCCCCTCTTTCTCGTATACCATAACTTGCCTTTTTCTCCTTTATATCCTTTACTTAGCCTTTCCTTTAACCGTAGGTATATTTTCGAATAATCCTAGAGCACATAAGTAAAGGTCGGAGGTAGGGGGTATTCATAAAAGAGGTAGTATTAAATGTTTTCATTCCAAAGCTTTCGAACAGTGCTAACTTTCTTCGACTCAGCGTTTAGTTATCTCACAGTCGAAAGACTTAATCTCGGTTCCATAGATTCTTTAGAAAGAATCTAAAGAATCTGCAGGTTCGTAAGAGATACCACGTGTAGGTATTGATTCGTCGTCTCTGATAGCAGGGCTGTTCTTACGGCCATTTCAAGGGCCATTGTCCCGGTCATTTTCAAGGCTTACGTGAAAAAGTAGTATAGGGAGTTTCGAGTGGTAGGGCCATTTCAAGGTCTGCTCTGGTAAAGAGTAGAAAATTTACTACACTTCACTTTCAGAGATACTCAGGTGGTTTCACAACCACGCTTACCTCTGGCTATAGGCGGCCTTTAAGCCGAGAGTTTTGGTGTTCCTGTTAGGTCAGCTGACCAGTATTATCTTGCATCAGCTGACCGGTATTTCCAGGGTGCCAACCCTCCTCATCTTATAGTAATATAGACTTAGAGAGACCACCAAGGGGCTAATGTACAAATCGGACACTTGTCTAAGAAATCGGGGTTCGGGGTATCAAAGGCTGAACAGTTAATTGCGAGGAGTTTCCACGCTAGTATCTCCCCGTACTCAAGATAACGAACCATAGCGCTTCCCGGTGATGGTCTATGCATTGCACGTACTACAATACATGAGAGGGAGGAGTATAAAAGAAAGGTTCTCCGCGGTCGTTCTCGCCAGGCAGGTTAGTCTACCATGTACTCGAGTCTTCTCGTGAACCCTGCATACACAGTCCCCTACACGGTCGAGGGAAGACTTCCGAGGTGAGAGGACCCGTCGTCCTGGTGTGGGATGCCAAGGACTCCCGCCATAAGGATCTCCCGTCACACCCCTTGCTTTGGCTGGGTTTCCCGGGATCCTGACTGTACTATGCATAGCGGATTTTCCTATGCCGTGAGTGCGGAGCACGTCGGGTCGAGCGATCTCTTTTGACGCTGCGGACCGGGGCTCTCCAGGCTCGCGGGTGTCGGAGATATAGTGTAACAATCTATATGAGCTGGGCAGGAATGGTAGCCGCGGCGTCTCTAGAATTAAATTTCGCCTTCTCGATTTACAAAGTACAGCCGCGTTATATTGGCGGGGAAGAGAACTCTGCTTTGCAGCAGGTTCCGTCTTCGTAGCGGATGCTCTACCACTCCGATCCTCGATCTTCTATGGAGTGCGGCGACAACTCTGCGAGGCTAGAGACAGGATTATGTGTATCTCCTATTTTGTTTACCGGATGCGGGATGCCACGCGCTGGCGTTTTTTGTTTTGTCTAATACATTCAGTACTGTAGGAGCTGCAACGCCGCATCTGCCAGGGCATCGCAAGCCAGATTTAACTTAGCTTCATCACATTACCATTAACATCAGCTGTAATAAGACTACATTTCTTTCGCTAAATTGTTGAAAAGATCAAGAGGAGTTCTTCTTTTGCCGCGATGGTCCGCCCGGCTCGGGAGTTCGGTTCGCTTTGTTGTGATGGTCGTCGCACTGCTTTCCGTTCCCCTTTGCTAAGCGAGCTGAACCCAAGGCAGAGATCAGATTTCGAAAAAAGCATGATACATTATTAGTTGTGTATACCCCTACACCAAGATTTTTTTGCCCATATTTCACAGCCTACGCTGCCTCCCTTCAGCATGACTACTCTCCGGCCACTGCGCCTCGATATCCTCTTTCTGCCCAGTACTCAGCTTCCTCGTCCCAGAGCCAACATGCGCGTCCAAATCCGCCGCCGGATCTGCATTCATCATCGTCCCCGCGTTCAAGCTCCCGTCTGTGCTGATATTGTCGAACCCGCCCGCCTCCTGAATAGCCGTGATCTCCTCAACCTCAATTGCGCGCTCCTCAACCGCCTGCGCGATCTCATGGTCGGGATTCTGCGTCGGGTCGTTCCGCTCATCACCATCTTGCCCCGGATTCACCATCTCATATTCGAGTATCTTGTTGAGCTTATAGAAACCCACTGCGAGCAAGGTGCCGATGAACGGGCCGACCCAGTAGATCCAATGCTCGTTGTCAAAATCATGCGTCACTGCACACGGCGCGAAGCTTCGCGCGGGGTTGAGAGAACCACCAGTGTAGTACACAGACACGAGTTCTGAGACGAAGAGCGCGAGCCCGATGCCGACGGGCGCTATGAATGTCGCGCGATGCTTCTCGGCGGCGAGCATGATGATGGTGAAAACGAGCTCGGCGGTGCAGAACGCTTCGATGAAGACGCCCTGCGCAATAGATGTACCGACTGCGAGCGTGGTGCGCACGTTGAAGGCTGTTGGAAAAAGCACGGATACGATGTATGCGGAGAACGTGGCGCCCGATACCTGGGCGATGAAGAGGAGTCCTGCGCGCAACGGGGAGAGAGCACCAAGAAGAGCTAGTGCTAGGGTTACCTGGGGGATGTGTCAGTCAACATCTGGAAAAGGGGTAAGAATGGCTTACGGCCGGATTGAAGAGCCCCCCAGAGATGCGGAAGAAGACCCAGGCATTAACCATAAGACTGAAGCCAAAACTTAGCGCGATATATAGCAATGTAGCCGGGTTGAAACCAGTAGCTGAACCAGTGGTACTCTGGTTCGTAGAGTCTCCTACACCGATATTGGCAACTTGCGTGCCAGCAAATGCGAAAAAGAGGAACATGAACGTCCCCACGAACTCGCCCATGAACGCCACAGTGTCTGGAACTTCTATTAAAAAGAGCCCGCAAATTTGGCGAGGCGCAGCTTACGGTTCTTAGCATCACTATTCATCCATTTTGTCCACTTTGGTCGAATGTGCACAACATCTGACTTGTGCTTCTGATGCAGCTCATGTCGAATCCGTCTTCGCTTCTGATGATTTGGATCTCTACTTGCATACGTAGCAGTCTCATCATCAGAGCTGCGCGAACTAGAATAGCCGCCTATTGGGGTATTGTAGTTATGGTCTCTCCTCAGTACTCCATGGCTGCTGTTCCCTTGTTGATGCGATTGTTGTCGCTGGCGAAGGCTTGTAAAGCCGGTGTTTGATACTGGATAAGCTGCACCATCGTGAAGGGGCGAAGTGGCTTTCTCTAAGACGGGGAGATTCGTCGTGGCTGGTTGAGAGGCATTGTGGCGAGGTGCTGACATGTTGAATTCAACTGCCCGCCTGTCTGCAAAGGCTGGACCGAGAGCTGAACCGAGAAATCCTCCTTCAAAGAGGATGAACGAAGAGAAAGAGAAGAGCGCTATTAAAAATTAAAGTATTAGTAATAAAAAGAGGAAAGAAGGCGGGGGAGGACACAGACGAAGAGGTTCGTACGTACATAGGTAATTGTTTTGACGTTTCCGTTTCGAGTATCCCTCGATCCATGATGGCATGGCGGGCGCGTGGATCGCGCCCTAGGCCCTAGGCCCTCTAGCCTCCCCAAACCTATGCACCTTCGTTCCTTACAGGCTCTTAGCTGAAGATCCGGGATTGGATATTCGGGGGACTCCTGGCCTCGGCCTGTCGATCTCTCGAGGGGTCGGCAGAAGAAGATAGAGAACAAGATCATTGTAAGAGAACGGGGTGCAGACGAAACTATCTACAAATACAATCGCAATCGCGGATTGTCAGCCAGAGGCTAGTTTTGGACCCGACTCGCCGAGGGAACGAATATTCCTCGATTGTGAGTATATTGTCAAATGGCTTAAGCATGTGCTCAGCTACCAAGTCAAACGCACTGCCGAGCAGTTTGTGTTCAAGTAACTCTCCTGACATAAATTTAGAACGAAGGATAATCTCCCGACATGTATGTAATATAAGTATAGCCATACGATGTTGGGTTCAGATGCAGTTGTGACAAGGTGTAGTAACTGAGGCATAATCGGTACCATGGTCAGTCGAAAGCACTTGCTGACGAGAATAACCTCACCGGAGAATAAAAATTGTCTCTTACAGAAGTGCCATTACGATAATTCCAACAGGCGAACCATGGCATAGCAGCTGCATCTTGATTCAAGCCTCAAAAACGCCCGATATACCTTCCAAATCTCAAAACGCCAGACCTTTCCCAACCCGGACACCCTATTCGTCATCGGCAGGCATCTCATCGTCGATATACCGTATCAGCGATATCCTCATCTCGGTCGAATCATTCCCCCTCAGGACATCGGTGATAAAATGTGCCTCGACCTGCATCTGAACCATCTCCAATGCTCCTCTCAAAACCCCGCAGAAGATGTTTGAGTACCACAGCTCGTCCTGCGCTCGTCCGTCGTCAGGTAGTTCGACGAAATCTGCCAGTGGGTTCTCTTCGAATATCAGGGAGAACTGCTTGCTGTCGCTAGTCCAGTTCGTGACAGTAGGGGCGATGTTCAGGAAGATCTTGAATCCAACCTAGCATTGTTCATCAGCCTTCTCTTCCGCGCGCACATTAGAGATTCAAGATACCTTTGCGATCATCTCTGCCGTTTCCCGAAAATTAGAGCACCGTCTCATGGTGTTTGACTTGGCGAGGTAGTCCTCGATTAAACGCAGTCCGATGTTGTAACCCATCTTGTCGAGCTGCTTATTGACTTCTACGTAATCGCTCTCGTAGTCCTTGCATAGCTGCGCGACGATGGTTCCGTATGTGAGGATCACAAGCTCGGCGTTGACTTTATCCACTCGACTCCTGGCTTTCAGTCA
The DNA here is from genome assembly GCA_024741835.1 of Diplocarpon mali. Classification (NCBI taxonomy): domain Eukaryota; kingdom Fungi; phylum Ascomycota; class Leotiomycetes; order Helotiales; family Drepanopezizaceae; genus Diplocarpon; species Diplocarpon mali. The sequence continues at coordinate 74,606 of JAENRP010000080.1, read as the reverse complement.
GTTCGATGCTGCGCAGGGCTGAGACCGTACTAACTTCCATACTCTGGATTCGTAGTCAGCATTGCTATCTCTTAGGTTTATGAATCCAGCCTACTCTTCTCCTATCCGTGCAGCTTTGGAGGCCATGATATGTACTGAGACTGAACGTGATCACCTCAAAGTCTGAGAATTCCAGGAACAGAGGCGAGCTGGGCTCGGTATCCGGCAAAGGCTACGATCCTCGCTAGCGTGCAGGTCCCCCAAAAATATCCAGAGCTTCACTGGCGCAACTCCCGGTCTAATATCCCGATCACAACTCCTCGCACTCGATACATACCTTTCCGAACGGGGAATTGAGATCGCGGATTATGGCTTCAAGCAAAGGTGCCGCGTCGGGCGACTATGGCAACTCGCAGATGGTTGTGAAAAAGCCGAGTGTGGGGGGTAATAATAGTAAGGCTGTAGCAGTGGTCAACGGAACTGCTGCGAACGGCGCACTCATACAGACTGTATGTACTATCCACGAGACTAGCAAGTTTATGCCAGAGTCATCTGAAGGTTGGTAGCTAATGCGCTTGGTGCAGGTGCCGCGCACGACGGGTCTGCAAGCTCCTGTCATGGAATTGAGTGGGCACTCTGGAGAGGTCTTCTGTGCCAAGTTCGATCCAAATGGAAACTATATTGCCTCTGGATCCATGGACAGGACAATCAGTGAGTTGTTATCCATGCCCAAGTCGCTGGCTGTCGTGTTGATGCTCTGCAGTGCTCTGGAGAACCTATGGCAGTTGCGAGAATTACGGTACTTTGACTGGGCACAAGGGCGCAATCCTGGATCTACAATGGTCGCGAGATTCGAGGGTACTGTTCTCAGCTTCTGCAGATATGCATTTGGCTAGTTGGGATTTAGAGTCAGGGGCGAGGATACGGAGGCATGTTGGGCACGAGGAGGTTATTAATACCATGGACATCAGCAAGAGAGGGGAGGAATTGCTGATCAGTGGATCTGATGATGGGTGCATTGGAATCTGGGATCCTCGGACGAAGTCAGCGGTCGACTTCATCGAGACGGAGTTTCCTGTCACAGCTGTGGCTCTGTCGGAGGCTGGGAACGAGCTCTATTCAGGTGGCATCGACAATGATATCAAGGTCTGGGACATGAGGAGAAAGGCGGTCGTCTACTCGATGCTTGGCCACACGGATACCATCTCGTCCCTCCGGATCTCGCCAGATTCTCAGTCGCTCTTGTCTAACTCGATGGACTCCACCGTACGGACTTGGGACATCAGACCATTCGCGCCTACAGAACGACATATCCGAACCTTTGATGGGGCTCCCGCGGGCTTGGAAAAGAACCTCATCTCAGCTAGTTGGAACTCCGACGGGAAGAGAATCGCGGCAGGTGCGGGAGATGGAACCGTTGTTGTGTGGAATAGCGAGTCCGGCAAGCTTTTGTACAAGCTGCCTGGGCATAAGGGGACGGTGAACTGCGCCGAGCTGTCGCCCTCTCCAGAGCCCATCAGTAAGTTATCCTCCTGACCTGCAAAAAAGAATTTGACCTGACGCAGCTCACCCCGCCAGTTCTCTCTGGATCGTCCGATCGAAATCTGCTTTTGGGCGAGTTGAAGTGATACCGCCGTGCATGGCGAGACTAGCGCGACACGCTGGCGCCGACCAGAGGCTACCGGAACGGCTCTACGTGGTGCAGCAGTTGAGGCAATGATTGGGGATGTGTAGTCGGCGTCACGGACGCACCGACGGGGGAAGCTGGGGTTGTGGCGTCGGATGCTACTCGAGCAATGCTTCTCGGGTTTGATGTATGGATCATTGCGCAACAGCACGAAGACCAAACCGCGGCAATCATGCGACATCAGGTGGCCTCTGAAGCGCCAGCTGCCTCGCCGCCGAGTGATTTGTGATAGATGAGACGAATGGCCGTCCGCAGAGCTCTGACTACCTAGCTAGACCGCTGTCAGAAGGCTGCAGGAGATGGAATGCAAGCATGGCGACGCAAGCACACAGAAAGAGCCCGTGCATGTGAAAGTTGAAGAAGCATTTACCAACAGCGTGCCCAGCGGCGCACCTGGATCCCGCAAGGCTTGCTCCGCCGAACTATATATACCTTGCCTGGTACGCAGCCGTGCGAGGGCAGCATTTCGTCGTAGCGTCCATTATGCGATTGTTGATTGGGGGCCCGTAGCGCGAGTCCCCGACCGGGTTCTGGCCTCCAGTTCAGAGCATCCAAAGGTCCTGACTCCTGAGGGACGACTACCAGGATGGTGATTGGTATGGCATCGCCTGTGTGGTGAAGGTCCCCGAAACCGAACCTCGGGCTCGTGCCACGGCCATCACTCGAGTCGAGTACCTCTCTCCTTTCTCCTCTCTCCTCTCTTCTCTCTCTACGAGTCCCGTACCCGTACGGCTGTCTCCATGTCCTCATGTGCTCGAGCTAAAGGGACGGCTCACCGCCCGGTTCTGCCAGTCTTCGTAGAGAAGATGCCGACCTTATGGGTCACGTATACCACCCTAGGTACCAGATACCCTCACCTATAAATTCCTACTTTAGCATACGGGCCGTGACCTTTACGACCAAGGGCCCATCAGACAGGGCTCTCGGGTCCTCATCTTCCCCCCTTGTACGAGCACTTCGCACAGTTCTCTACATAAGGTACACCCGTACGTACTCTCGGCTCTTGGCAAGGGCAGCATCAGGTCGATGCTTTCCCTCAAGCCTCCTCAATCCAACCCTTCCTACTGCTCCCCCCCCCCCCCTAGTCGCTTGTGCCTTCAATGGGCAACAAGTCTTGACCAGTTCTTCTCTTTGTCAACCCTCTTTCGTTCCGGCTTGGAGTCATCGGCGTACGGTTCGTGTCGACGTTTCGAATTTTGTTATCATAGGTAACTTTCACTCTCTCGATCTTACTTCGTGGTCTGCCCTCCTCCCTACCTGTTACATCGCGACGAAGACAGTGTCATTTCTCGCCACGGATCTCCGTCACCTGGCGTTCCTCTGTGCTCCGGATCTCTTTGCCGACACGCCTTGTTAGAGTCGAGAGCTGCCTAGAAGCCTCTCGATCTCCCCCTAATATCTTCGACACACTCTCGATCCAACCTTCGACCCGAATCCCACTCGACCCTGATGCAGCGAGACACACGAACGAGCCGGCGGTGTTGACTGGCCTTATACGGGGCCAGGAGGACCTGGCGCTGGACGACTCGGCGGTTACCGCACTTCATAACAGGAGGGGGGCTGCTGTGGAGATAAGTCAGTCTGCTTCTGGCGAGTTTGGGCATAGGAACCCCAGGCGGACTTCCCGTACACATCTATCAAGCAAGCGCCATGTCCTCGAGAGGAAATGAACGACAGCCATCGTCGATTGCTCCTTTACAGCCCCAGGTGAGATCCGACAACGTGCGCGAGGAAGCAAACGGGCGTGTCAACGGACGGTCGAGAGTTGGGTCCCCACCAAAGACTCCGCAGTTGCTATCCTCGAGACTTCACATGCCGCATCTCCCACGCTCCCGAGCAAACTCTCTGCCCTTACAGGAGGACAGTACAGCTTTACCTTCACATTCCTTGCGATCATTCCGGCATCCTTTCACGTCGATTGTCTCTCGGCCTTCTACATCGCAACGGCAACAAAGTAGACGGAATTCTCGAGAATCACCGTTCCCTGGAGCACGCCAGCCATCGCCGGGACGGAGACCTTTCGGCGTAGACCCTGCAGAAGGACTGGTAAACCAAGGAGGGCAGCGGCGACAAAAGGTTAGCAGAATAGAGCGAACATGCGGGCCTAATTTCAAGGATACGAAGGCACGAGTAAAGATAGCGAATTGCTTCTTTTCTGGGATCGTACGTCTACTTCTCAAGGGCTTAGTTCAACAAACAATATACTGACGTTATAACAGTTCCTTACCCTCCTCCTAACTATATACCTGTCGATGGTGATCTCCGAGCGCAAAGTAAGCGAAGAACTCCACATCCTCCTCATCCTCGTCATCCTCGCAACCACGGCCTTCTTCTGCCACGCCATGATACGGCTCTGCATGCTGCTGCTTAAACCGTTTCCGCCAGACCACGAAGACCTGTCCCGGTATCTCGGCTCACAAATGGTCGGACCAGGCGGGTACGCAGAGCCTTTTGCCCCTATCCCGGTCACGCTCGCGAGGGACGAGGAGGCGGTCGGTATCGAGAGCGAGGCTACGAAGTTTCCGCCGCCGGCTTATGGGTTGTGGAGGGAGAGCGTAAGGGTGGATCCGAATCGTATCTTCTGGCAGCGGAATGAGAATTCGCCGCCCCCAGTGCCTCAGGGGCAGGTTGCAGAGAGGCAAGCCGTGAGTAGGCCGCCGTCGTACATGTCCGATGATGGCGTAGAGTATGTAGTTGATGCGGCGCCAAGATCAGTAGCGTCTACCACCGAGATTCCGCTGCCGTCTCATCTTTCCGATTAAGGTCGTCGACGGTGGGGATGGTAGGGGATGGTCTG
>JAENRP010000080.1:39405-70124 GCA_024741835.1 Diplocarpon mali | reverse complement strand
TGGTTTGCGGAGGAATTTTCGTCCCATCATATTGTGGTTAGCGGATGGAGCGTCTTCTTCTCATCACTATTCGCATATTGTATGTCGTTGGGAGTTTTCCGGGTTAGGGAAATACGTACTATGTACGGGGAGTAGGTGGGAGAAGTGATTAGGTATCAACTGTGCTGTTGGACTTTGTAGTCCAGATGCAGACATTAATCAAAGTATGCTTTACCTTCTCTAACAATAAGATAATTTTAATAGGGGCAGGTCCAGCCTCTGGCACAATTGTCTTCGATGAGCCGCGGCATAGTGCGTACAGGTTCAGTCAGTAAACAAATACTACCGAGTATTTAGCGATGCGGCACCACCCTTTCTAGAGTACCCAATCAACGCAACGCAACGCAATTACAAAGTACGTCGAAGGTTTCAAACGCACGCTAACAGATTAGACTTAGTGGTATGGTTGTAGAGTCAAGGCGGGAAGTTAAGAGGAAAGGTAATCCGAAGGATCAAAGCCTGTGAAAACCCTCACGTCAAGGATATAATTGTACTTGGGCCCAACTCCTACATATCGTGTGGGCATCCTGGCGCCCAATACCCCGAGTGTGCATCAGCCAGTATCCAAAAATAGCTGACGGAGCAATGTTTTTCCGGGTCCGATAACCTATGGCAAACTAGGCGCCTTTCCTGAGGAACCCACTCTCCCGCCGGCCCATCGACCTACTCATAGTTGAGTAGTCTTCAAAGAAACCCGACGGTACCACGCGAGTTCGGTGTAGATATTCGGATCATATATAAGAAGATACCTACCGAGTGTTGAGTAAGCCTTCAAGAACGCGACAGCTCCGCGCGAGTATGGCGTAAGCAGGGCCAGGGCGCCGAGGTGCCCATTGCACACTGTAGGAGTTGAAGCACAACGGATTCAAGAGAATGCGGTGTAGAGAGGGCGATTTTGTGCTGCTTTTTATAGGAGGGCGCCGTCCGCCGTCGCAATCCATTGGGCTCCAAATCCTGCCTCCCCGTTATAGTACGCTGAGCGGCATCAGCTCGTCTTGAAGTAGCAACTTGTCGAGCTTGTTATCGCAGATACCCACGGGTGAGCACGCTGCCCTGCAGAGGTGAACCGGCCAGCTATGTTTGTATGGAGAAAATGTAAGAGCTGGCAAAGATGTTCGAGAGTGGATTATAGCAAGGCGGTAGCGAAGAATTTATGTATTCTCCGCAGAATCCTTCAATGAAAGAGTACATATTCGAGGTCCGTTCGTGTCGGTCAATATATTTATCTCTGCGGACTTGCCTCTGGAGGTTTGTGTTTGTCTGAGAAGATATACCTCTTGCGGTGGAGCTGTAAAAAGCAAACGTGGGTCAAAATAACGAGTTGCTGCCTTCACTAGGGTGGTACAGACTTGTTGAAATAAATATTGAATATTGGATAGAGCAAGCTGCTCATTGCGCTCTCTACCAAAACAGCTGCTAGCGTCTTACTGCATAGCTCTTCATCTTTTCCCCATACATACGTACTTTGCTCTGGACACAGAACAACATCGCATTGCCACTTTTCTCGGATTCTCTGTTCATTGGCCAACCTAATCGTCGGATCTCCAGCTACCTGCAACTGAGCGCGGATCTCTCACATTTGCCACTCCCATTCCCATCTCCTGGTTGGTCTAACGCCTTATTACGCGGAGCTCCTGCTCGGACTCTCGGCACTTGCTCCGTTTGGGCTTAGGAAGGCTAGACTGCAAAACCTTTCTTCCCCTGCGCCGATAGTCCCTGACCCTGCGATACGAATTCTTGCAAACCACATACACCCAACGAAGTCGAGTCGATTTTGGTCCGCGACGTTGTACACGGAGGAGCCGGTCGAAGTGAAGGAAAGGATAGGAAGGAAGACGTTGTTGCAAAGGATAGACGGAACTTCTGCAGATACCCAGGCTACAGAGACAATTGATCGTAAGTAGGGATTCCACCGTCACAGTCACGTCCATCGCCGCCGGTGCCCAGGCCATTGGTGATTCTGCCCGCCTGCCAGAGGTGGCACTCTGCTCTGCGCTCTCCGTATGACAACATCATATCGATCTTCAAATGCATCTCCGGGTCGCACAAGATCAATGCATGCTGCAGCCCGGCGGATGCTCGTCATGCATCGCGATCCTTGGTAGAACAGAGCCCAGCTCGACGAAATCAATATCCACAGTACGGCCGCGCCCATTCTTGGGGCCAGCATGCCAGCTACCACGGTCGAGGAATGGCTGAAGACTGGCCGAGCAGATAAGCCACCTCATAGATGCAGAAAAATCGTCCGGGAATGGACCACTGACGACGGCGCATTCGTTACGTGCTGTGCTGACGACGGAACCAAACAGACTCATCAACTCGTCGCCATGTCGTCGCTCTCTCGCCGTGCCTGCTACAAGTGTGGTAATGTTGGCCACTACGCCGAAGTGTGCTCCTCTGCTGAACGCCTTTGCTACAACTGTGAGTGAGATTCTGGGCGCGTTCTTCTCTGAGTGCCGAATTGACAATTCTCTAGGCAAGCAGCCGGGTAAGATCCAGCCTCACCGGCGCACTCCCTCCAACGTTATCTACTGACACTATTACAATAGGACATGAGTCGAACGGATGCCCTCTCCCAAGAACCACCGAGGCCAAGCAATGTTACCACTGCCAGGGTCTTGGACACGTTCAAGCCGACTGTCCAACTCTTCGACTGAGCGGTGCCGGCACAAGTGGTAGATGCTATAACTGCGGACAACCCGGTCACTTGGCCGTAGGTTACAATCTGCCGTTGAATATGGTGAAAAGGTGCTGACGGACCTAGCGTTCTTGCCCAAGTCCAGCCGGTCCTGGTCCCCTCCCAGGTATTGGCCGCGGTCTCGGTGCTCCCCGCGGTGGATTTGCCAGTGCATTCGCTCCCCGAGGTGGGTTTGCCGGTGGACCTCGCCCTGCTACTTGCTACAAGTGCGGTGGCCCAAACCACTTTGCCAGAGATTGTAAGTTCACCTGTCGCATTATATGAACCTACTCCTTACTATCACCTTCAGGCCAGGCTCAAGCGATGAAGTGCTACGCTTGCGGCAAGCTCGGCCACATCTCCCGAGACTGCACTGCCCCCAACGGCGGTCCTCTCAACACTGCTGGCAAGACTTGCTACCAATGTGGCGAGGCTGGTCACATGTAAGCGGTTCTATCCAAGTGCTGATTATTTCTAGACTAACATCGTACAGCTCTCGTGACTGCCCACAAAAGGTTACCAACGGCGATCTAGGTGATGTTGACCATGGTCTTGCTGCCATCGCGGCTCCCATTGCCCCTATCGCGTAGATCCCGGGGCGGGGATCACCACAGTTCGATAGGCCACGATGAACTATCGATCACAGCGTGGATCCTGGACATCGATTTCTCCTTTCTCTCAGTAATTGGACATAATGCCTTGATCACCCACCACTCGTTCTGCATATTCGGCTCGGCATACCAAAAAAACGAGCTCTCAAACCTTCATGGATTACTTTTTACACTCGGCGTCTGGTCTCCCGATGTTTCTTTCTGGCATGGAACACCCAAAAGCTCTTCTCTTATTTTCCTCTCCACGTTATTCATTTTCCTTCCTTACGACACAGTCACACACTGGTAACCCGATTTTTACCACCTGGGACCATGTTGCGATATCTAATTTTGTGGTATTTTTGATTCGGCAGATGTTTGTTGACACTATGCAACGACATTATCTGGAGGCTGCCATCAGAACTTTCACATGGAGAGGCACGGAAAGCGAAGAACAGGGAGGTAGAGCCAGGGCGTGGACGAGCAAGATGGAATATCCTTCCTGCCGAGAAGGATAGATGGCAAGGGAACGGAATGGACGTTGTGTTGGTAGGCGCGTGGGTCGTTGGAAGTGGAAGAAGACGCGTCGATAGAATGATAGTTCGCCTGACAAGACAAGATAATTAGCGTGAGCACACAGACTCGTTGGGGTTGCTGGGTCTTAGCACATGAAGTATTTTAGAGCAGAGTCTTGCTTGCCTTCTGCCCTGACTTTTCGTTTCGCGGTACGTGTGACGCTCCGTTCTGCTGGATTCCTTCTGGACTGTAATTGTCAAGCGAGGGTGTCGGGATGGATGCGGCTGTGGGAGTGCGAGAGGTGAAAGTGAAGCTTTGCTTCCGCATGAGGAAGGCACCGGGGGTTGGAGTTCGCGGCTTCTGCTTCTGCTTCTGCTTCTGCTTGGCTTGGCTTGATGCTGACTGGAAAAGAGAGCATTTCTGGTTTCTTTCCCTTCTTCCTCCACCGTCCTCCTGATCACTTCATCGACATCTCGGATTGTACTCTGCATCACGTTTGGGTCGAGCCGACTCTAAATTTGTCCACCGGTTCTAGTTGGAGCCTGCCAGTGGAGATTCTCGCCGCTGCACTGGTCGCAGAAATCATCTGCGCGACTTGTGCGGTGGGTGTTGCCTGCGCGGATCAGTAATATCTGGAAGAGGACCGGAAGGCGGTTGTGCGATCAATCTCCATACAGCTGCCGCAACACTTACCCATCCGACACAGCAACCTCGTCGTCGCTGGCCTTGCCACTGCATCAGTATCCCCGTCCCTCTGCGTACCTGAGATTCCAGGTCGCCGGAATGGCCGCCGGCTCAGTCCACAACGCTGGTGGGGATGAGGAGGAGGATGTGCGACTCCTCTCTTTCTGGTGGTGCTTTCATCCCAACTGCTAATTGACTTGACGCAGGGCCACATCGTTGACATTGAGGAGATCCAGGCGCATGGTAGGCCTTGCTACTGTCTGTACGCATCGCAGTGATGGCTCATCGGTGTGTGCAGGTATCGGTGCTGCGGATATCGCGAAACTGAGAGCAAATAACATCCATACCGTTGCTGTATGTCTTCATCCGTCTCATCCCGGTCCGGTGAGATGATGCAGCGCATTAATCGGGATCTGATGCAGACGCTCATCTCGGTCACGACCAGAAGACTGCTCAAGATCAAGGGATTTTCCGACGTCAAGGTGGAGAAGATCAAGGAGGCTGCTAAGAAGTTGGCTGTCAGTACCCTCCTGCCCTCTGCACGCAGGGATTGAGTGTTTATTGACGACACGCAGCCGACTGCTGGGTTCATGACTGCTGCCGAACTTGGCCAGATCCGTAAGCGTTGCATTAGGATCTCTACGGGAAGTAAGCAACTTGATGCCGCTTTGAACGGGTATGTTGGCGGTCGCCGAGAATCTTGTGTATGGTCAGCTTCTAATATCTGGCAGTGGATTCCAGACGATGAGTATCAACGAGGTCTATGGCGAGTTCAGTGAGTCTTGCGTGACTCCATCCCGGAGTGATTGCTGATCTGGTCAAAGGATGTGGCAAGACCCAGCTCGCGCACACCATGTCTGTCATTGCGCAGCTTCCAAAGGTAGGCAGGCTTGCTCTCGCATACACAAGATCTTTTATGACACATGTCTAGGAAATGGGTGGTGCTGAAGGAAAGGTGGCTTACATTGGTAGGTCACTTTCCATTATCAAATCCAGCCTGTACCAGCTGACGCGTATAGATACCGAGGGTACCTTTCGTCCTGAGAGGATTTCAGAGATTGCCGAGCGCTTTGGCGGTAGGTTCCTGTCGCAGTCAATGCTTGCTGGTACGGTACTGATGCATGCCAGTCGACCCCGATCAAGCCTGTGAGAACATTGCCTACGCTCGTGCTCAGAACTCCGAGGAAAGTCTCTCACTACCAATTCATCTTTCTACGCGCTAACTCCGACCAGATGCAAACCGAGCTGTTAGAAGGTCTTGCTGTGAACTTCGCCACCAACGAATACCGTCTTCTCATCATCGACAGTGTCATGTCTCTTTATCGCACGGATTACTGCGGGCGTGGTGAACTTTCTGAACGACAACAAGTTCTAGGTCAATTCCTCAGACGTGCAACGCAGATGGCAGAGGAGTTCAATCTGGTCGTCTTGATGGTTGGTCCTTTCTCGAATTCCTAATCTCTGCCTCCTGACGTGTGCGTGCAGACAAACCAAGTCATGTCAGACCCAGGTGCCAGTGCTCTCTTCGCCGGCGCTGACGGTCGCAAGCCTGCTGGAGGTCACATCCTTGCCCATGCTTCTACTACTAGACTTCTGCTTCGAAAGGGTCGCGGCGAGGAACGTGTTGCCAAAATTGTGGATTCGCCTGGTGACTCTTCCCAATACTCAGCGCCTGACGTAGCGTTGCACTTTCTTGAAGCCTGATTGTCGAGTTCTGCTAATCTCACTGTCCTTAGACTGTCCAGAGCGCGAGGCGACCTACATCATTACGACTGGCGGCATCAATGATCCCGAGAAGATCTGATCGGCTCTCGAATCACCCGCATGGATCCACACCATGGAGGGGTTTAGATTTGTTTCGGAAAGATGGGGAAAATGTCACACCACATATCATGGAGCTTGAGGAGTCGCTGTTGGAAATGGAGATACCCCTGGCTATTTAGCGTCATCAGATTAGATTAGATCTCCGTTAGCCTCTGCTAAAAAGTTGCTTCGTCAGAAGCTTCACCACACCACAATGCAACTAAATACATCCTAGGCATGCACGCTCACCAAAATCCCACGAATCAGTAATACTCGATACTCTCTGCCAAAATGTCACAAATAGGTGCCTACACCGTCCTCCCCGTCAGAATTCCCTCCACGCCCGCCTACCCCGAACCAACCACCCACACAATCTATCTCCGCCCGCACCACCCCAAGATCCCGACCGAGCACGACTCTCGCAGCCTCTTCCTCGTCAATGTGCCAATCGACAGCACTTGCGCGCATCTGCGCGCCGTCTTCACATCGCTTGTTGGCGCTGGACGATACGAATCCGTATCGTTCGAGCACGAGAAGAAATCCACACCCGCTGCCACCCCACTCGCAAAAACAACGAAAGGCACGAACAAGAAGCGAAAGAGAGGCGAAGAGCCTGTCCCGCTCGAACTGCCGCAGATCTGGGACCGAGAGCTCCACCGCAGCGGCAGCACAGCGGTCGTACGGCTAGTCGACGACAAGAGCGTGGAAAGCGTGCTGAAGGCTGCCAAGAAGCTGCACAAGTCCAGTAAAGAATCCTCGCGCCCGGTCTGGGGCTCTGGAATCACCGACGGAGACACGAGAGCGCCCGCCCTCGGCTCAGCACGCTACGCATCTCACCAACGCCTCCGGTACCCACCGCGCGCGACGCTCCAGCGTAACGTGGACGCGTTCATGACAGCCTTCAACGCGGCCGAAGAGCAGAAGGCGCACGATGCGAAGCGGCAGCGCGGCGTCCCGGACGAAGACGGTTTCGTGACGGTCACCCGCGGGGGCCGGACGGGCCCGGCGCGGATGGCAGACGCGGAGAGGAAGAGGAGCGAGATGGAGGCCAAGGAGGCCGGGAAGAGGGGCGCCATGGGGGATTTCTATCGCTTTCAGATGAGGGAGCGGAAGAAAGAGGAGCAGGGGGAGCTGGTGAGAAGGTTCGAGGAGGATCGGAGGAGGGTGGGGGAGATGAAGGAGAGGAGGGGGCGGTTTAGGCCTGAGAAGTGAAATGAGGGCGGGCCCTCTCTTGCTTGAAGGGCTGTTCCCCCGGAACTGGGCATGGAGAGACTGCTCTTTGCATTGCATGCGCGGATTTTTATGAAGGTAAGCAGCATATTAACCTCGTCTCAACCCCCAAAGTTCTCCTCTCCACCCCTCCCTCTCTCTCGCGGGTTCCAGCAGTCGAGGGTGTGCAGTGAAATGATGACTCCGCGGGGCCATATGAGCCCTCCCTCTGCTGCGGGCCAAACCCCGCCATCGGAGAACGGCGATGCCTACAGAAACCGCAATAACAAATCTTCTCAAGCTGTCTGAACTGCGCGCTGCATTGCTCTTTCTATCCCGCGCCCGCGAGAGATCACATCAGACCACGCCTTACTGATTTGTATTGGGGATAGGTATCTTCTGGCACGGGCGGGTGTTTCCTTGCTACCCGTCTTCGTCGAGACGGCGATATCTTCGTGGACTGGCTTTACTTAATAGAGGTTAAAACATGGACTCAAGAGACCTGCTTCGCACTGCTTCGTAGCCGTTCCTAAGCATTTCGTCTGTCGGCACTGAGGTTGGGGGTTGGGGCTAGGGCTAGGGATAAAGAGAGGGACGTGGATCCCGCATGCTATGCTCTTCGTGAAGAGCGAGTCTTTTTGAAAAGCTTCTCTGCAGCTCCATATCCAAGATCGAGAGAAAATAAAAAGAATGAACTGGAGACGAATCGGCCCAACTTGCAAATCCAAATCTTTCCCTCGATCAAGTAATCAAAAGAATAGATATATCAGCGCGTCACCGTGGATAGCCATTCCTCCACAAGAAGCGACTTCACGGACCCGAAACGCGACTCCAACCTTTCTTTCCTGATCGGCGAGCGGCCATGTATTCTGGGTAGAGAGGGGGGGGGTGGAGAGGCGTGGGACGAGTGGCAATCATAATATGTACTGGTTTTGTAGATACGCAACCCCTCTTCTTGCCTCTCGGGGCTTGTCTTGACGAGGTGCGTGCAGGTGCATGTGTTATCTTACTATGGCCTGGCAATGTATCCTCTGCCATATATACATGCATGCACATGGCAGCGCAAGCTCTGGCAACCAAAAAAGCCCGGATGTAACGCAAAGCGCATAGCTCAACCCCCTATCTCGAAGCAGTTCCCCATACCACACCCAAACACCAAATGCATATATTCCTAAACGCCTCTGTACTGGCAACCCAAAACAACACTCCCTCGCTTACCTCCAGGTTCAGGCAAGCGAGGCGATGGACGTCACGCTCACAACGCAGCGCCCACAAGCACCGCAGCGACAGCCACCACGGCCGCGACCCTCGCATCCGCTCTCCGGCTCGCGGCAGCGATCTCGTCGCCGCCTGGGAGGACGGGTTCGTGCCTGGTATACCAGATACGCGTCGGTACGTATCGCGGGAGTGTCTCTTGCGCCTGCGCCGACGCCCACGCCCTTACCGAGCACTCTCCTGAGATGATGAATAGAGCAAACAGACAGAAGAACGCAAGCGCAGAGACGATCGTGGTGAAAATCGACAGAAGATAAAAGCGAAAAAGAAGAGCGGCAGGATACGACGGCAGGAGAAATGCGTCGACGGAAATACACAGAAAAGAGCGCGCTGACGTACCACCCGCAAAACACCCTCTCGCTGCCAAACGTCGCGCAGCTCCAGTACGTCGTCAGGTGCCACTTCTGCTGCAGGCTCACGAGCTGCGCCTCGTCGCCTGGCTCGAAGGATGGTCTCGGCGTGATGCTTGCTCCGTCCAGAGCTCGCGCTGTCGGCGTTGGTGTTCGTGGCGGCGTCGTCGCGGGGGCTAGGAGGGGGGCAAGTAATAATAGTGATGACGATGCTGGAGTGGAAGAGGGCGGAGGAGAGGATGTCGGCAGCGAGAGCGACGCGGCGAGAGCTGCCCGAGGCACGGCATTCATAGCTTGTGATCGCGCGGCGAGTAAGGAGATCGTGAGGAGTGTCGACGCCTTCATCTTTTTCGTGTCCTGCCCTAACATATCCCATCCATTGCCCGAGAACAAAAATCCACGGCTCCTGAAATTGGCGGGGACAGCTCGAGGAGACAGATCCTCCTCCGTCCAGCGTCGAGTCTGCTCAGAGCGGCAAGATGCACGGCACGTGAAAGAGAGCCCAGGATTGATGGATCTTGATGACTCCAAGGGAGCGCTCCCTCAAGCTTCTTGACTGGGCAAGTAGACAAGAGAGGTGGATGGGTGTAGGTAGGTGTGCGTATAGGAGCAGAGCATTCCAGCTTATCTTCGAGAGATGAAGAGAGATGAAGAGGGACATTCATGTAGAAAGCGCCGGCTCGCATCGACCTTGAAGGTTTAAGCAGCGTGGAATCCAAGGTGGTGATCAAAGCAAGGAACAGACATGACTTGACATAACGAGACTAGCTGCTATGCATGTAAATGACCGCGTGAAGAAACAAATCTCGCGGGGAAGAGAGTACAGAGCGATGATGGTCACGAAACAATGCGCAGGTGAGTGGACATCTGACTCGAGTACAGCACTCGATGCCTCTCGAGGCTGCAGCTCGCAGGCAGATATATCTTCTTGTAACAGACGTCCGAGCTGAAAGGGTGCGGCGCCCAATATACGGCCTGCAGACGGGGATTCTGAAACGTGAGGGGAGGAAGTGCTGACAGGTAGATTTGACCTGGAAATTCACGCTTTTTTTTCTTCCAGTCTCTTGATGTATCGAGGTGGAAGAAAAGTCAAGGGGCTGTGGATCGGATCATTTTCGGGGTTGAGTTGGGGTACGAAGACCGCGATGTCAGCCAAAACCTCGGTTCTTCGCCGTCGGTGACAGGGAGAAATGCGTGCATGATGAGATGAGCCAGAAGTCTAGCCAATCTCTGAATAGCAGTTGCCTCCAAAGCCGAGGGATCAATCGCAAGGCTAAATAAACCATGATATCTCCGCTAGGATTTGCGAAAGAAGATACCGCCGCCCCTTACACAACACAACTCTTCTATCTACACGTTTTTGTTCTCTCTGCTTGAAATAGGTAGATATTTGGTCTCCCCATGCACGCCCGCCTACGAGGAATTCCTCAAACCCAGGCTCGTCTTTCTCTTTCGCGGCTTAACGCCTTTGATCGTACTGGTTCTCTTGGCTACCCATCCTGGGCCTGGAGATGGACTGGCGTCGTTATCATCGCTGTCTAAGTTATACGTCCGCAATAGTTTTGAATGAGTGTCTGGTATGTTTGCTTTTGACTCGACGTCGCTCGACAGGGTTAGGTCAAATATTTGCGATCCTGGTGGGATTTTGTTCTGCGAAGAGGCCTGGGACCTTGAAGCTCGGGGAACAGATGAGTGAGATTGTGAAGCTGGGCGCTCCAAAGTCCGGCCCTTGGTCGTATCATATGCTATGCGCCCTGTATCCTTCTGCTTTGAGGTCTGTGGCGCAGGTCTCTTTGGGTAACGGCCTTTCAAACCCCTGCTCTTTGTTGACAGAGCTGTAGATCCTCGTCTTGGCTGAGGTGCTTTAGGCGTGATTCGATCTTCGGACATCTCCTTTTGTAAGGCGACTATTGCATCTTTGTATTCCGTATCGGACTTATTGGGTTTCTTCAACTTGCATAGTCCTGAATTTTTTCGCTCGATTGTTGTTGAACGCTGAAACATCTATCAATACTTCATCATAGTATTTCCATCGGCCGACCATGGGATTCCCTGATGGAAGATCTAGTGGCAAACTTGGGTGTCATACCTGCGAGAGCTCCTGTAGAGAGGGAAGATCATATTTATCAGAATCGCTTGACGAAGATGCATGAATGACTCTTTCAAACGGCAAATTTTTTGGTGGCAACTTGACTTCAGATTTGCCATGCTTGACAGAGTCGGCTTTGACCTTTGTCTTCCAAGAATCAAATGCCGTCTCATGATCTGGTTGAGGGGTGCCAACGTCGATGTCAGGGATCATTGGCGGCTCCATGTTCTCAGCCACGCTGTCATCAAAGATAAAGTCTGGTTGGCGGCCATGATCTGTGACTTGGCTGGTGAAGGAGGAGTTCTCTGGGAGCGTGGGGTACTGAAGACTTGCATCACTTTTATTTTCTACATCAAGACCACACAATCGCTCTGGTGAGCTCTTTGGGTTCGATGGTGTACTAGTAGCATCAGAATCATTGCTGCGCCTCCGCTTTCTCGGTTGCAGCTGCTCCAAATAGGCCTGAGCTCTTCCAACGGTTGCTTTCCTCGTCAGTCTCGGTTCCTCGATTTCGCATATCTTGGTCTCGCGTTTAGCCGCCAGAGTTGGGGCCTTTCCGGATTGCTCCAAGGCAGAAGGGCTCGAGACTCTCGCTGGTCCTCCTGCAAGCAGACTGACTTTTCTGGCTAGCTTAGGTGCTGAGCTAGCAGGTCGAGTTGGCTCAACAGCGGGACCGAGATTTCTGGCCGGCTCAGTGAGCGGAGGGTTTGAACGTACAGGCAGCAACGGAGGACTGGAGCGCTGCACTTGGGTGACAGTCTTAGTCTCAATGATCGTCACCCAGCCGGAGGGCTCTTCCATATTTGGAGGCGGGGGAGAAGGACCGCGTTGAGGTGGTGGAGAGCTCTGATAGTCCTGATCCACTGTCTCCCAGCTTGACGAAGGCGGTCTATTGGGCGAGCTGATGACTGGCGCTTGACGGGCCTTAATTGGTGTCCGAGATAACTCTAGTGGCTCGCTGGCAGGCGAAGATTCAAGCCCGTTGAACTTTGGGGAAGATGGCTGACTCGTATTTTCCCTCTCGTTCTCCCAATTATCGTCAATCATCTCCCCTCTCAACTTCTCGAATAGTGCGACCTCGCCTGGAGATTGAATCCCGTCGGGCCGGATGTCCCACAGACTGGATGATGGGACACTTGAGCGGAAGCCAGCGTCTTTCATCATTCTACCTACCCTTTGCCGTGCCTCTTCTGTGGGCTCTTTCAAGTCACTATTATTAGGAAGTTCGTCAGCATATCCGACCGTAGAAGTTACAGGATCAAAGACGGCACCGTCGAGATTCGATTCTTGGGTGACGGGCTCTTCTCTAGGCGATTCTTCCTGCTCCGTATACTCGAGTGTGGGATCCTTGATGTAAGGCTCACGGACTTCTAGGTATTGGATAACAGATACCTCTGGGGGGGCTTCTTCAAATTGACTGCCTTGCACTAGATCATCAGGCTGGCGTTCTTGTTGGTAAGATTCTGGTGTATCCGAATTGAGTTGGGTCTCGGTGACGTGAGAGAACTGTGCCTCGGGAAGCTCGTGAGATGATTGTGCATCTGGCTTGATTTTCTCGTCTTCTATGTCGGTCGATTCTTGTGTATTCTGTCTTTCTTTCGCTTGAGATTCTTTCACAAAGTCAACCTTGGTTGCTTTTGCTAGAGACGGTTTGCTGATTACATCATGTTCCACATTGCCCTGGATCTTGTTTGTAAGATCGTTCTCAAGCATTATTGCGGGCCCCAGAACAATCTTGGGCTCCTGGAGGTCTGTGAAGAAGCGATAGAGAGCCTCGTTGTCTTCCTCGTCATCAGGCGCCTCAAACCCGCTATAAATTCGCTCACCCGTTTGTGGATCAAAGTTTTTCGTTGACTGTTTCCGATCTCTCAGAGCGAGCGTAAGAGTGAGTTCTCCCTCGTCTGAGATTTCAGTAATAGTCGCAGTCATGTAGGGCGAAACTTGAGGTTGCCATTGGGTAGCAGCAGAAAATTCCAAGGTCTTGAAGGCAACGATCATCCCAACCTTCGCTTCACCATCATGAAGACAGGGCAAGGAGGAAAGATCTTCAGGAAGTTGGACTAGGTCGGAGGCAGGGGTAATATCTGCGTCGGATTGGACGTCGTTCATAAACTGTTGACTGAAATCTTGGTCAACATTAAAGTGCGGATCTTGTGCTGGCATTGATTCATCAAACTGCGAAGCCATACAGCCTTCTTCTTGATAGCTTGATTCGTAGGATGCCTCTAGATACTCCTGCTCCTCTGCGGAGCTGTTTTTTCCCTTGCGATTTTTTTGCTTCTTTGACGCGCGATTATCTTCATAGTGATACTGAGCATCATCTCGTTGGTTCCCCTTCCTTTTACCTTTCTGGGTCCACCTTTGCCGAGGATCCCATCGTTGAACGAACGGAAAAGGTGGCTCGCTCAACTCGACGTCTTCTTGTACGCATTCCACGGCTCGGTAAGAGATTTTCATCCTCCAAGCTTCTGGATCCTCGTCCTGCACAACATCCTCAATTTCTCCTGGTTCTTCTACGAGCTTGGGAGTGGTAAGAGGCTTGACATCCTTCATGAGATCCTGCTTGAGTTTCTCCTCGTCCTTCTTGGTCTTTGGAGCTTTAAACCCTAACGCGCCAAATAACATTCTTCTGCCAGCACCAAGGTCAAATTTAGGACGTCGAAGTGTCGTTTGGCTTGAGCTGGTAGTAGCCGGTTGAGGTTTGGGGCGTTGGATGGGCATATCGGTGTCTGGAGGTGCCCCGGGAGCCGTTGGCCTAGTTTTTTCCGCCTCTGGAGCCTTGTTATCGGTCAAGTTTGATGTGAAGGACTGTATATCTTTCGAAACCACGGTTGAATTTGAGTTATCCAAGCCAGCAGATATGGAGAGCTTTGCCTGCTGGACTTCGATAGCTCCTCTCACTGGATCTAACGGAGATTCTGTCGCCGCTATGGGCATTTGGACAGGCTTTGGTGACTTCCGCTGTTTCTTTGCTGACTCTGAGCCGACCTCAACACCACCATTGGATAGAGAGGCGAGAAGCGCTCGTCTACGAAGTTCAAATTCTTCCCGTGTGGCATTATGTTTGATATCTGCGGCCCCAGATGACGCCTTCTCGGATTCTCCGTCCGCTTCAGCAGACATCTGTTGAGCTCTCAATTTTTCCAAAGCAGCGTGAGCATCCTCTGACGATGTTTCGGCATTCAAATGCTTAAGCTTCGAGAGTTCTGCCAAGGTTGTACCGGCTGGCAGTATACCCTTTTCCTTGTACCTCTTCAATATGTTCATATTCCTCCTCCGCGTATTCCTTCTGTGCGTGGCGTTCTTCCCTTGGCCCTCCTGTACTCTGAGTCTGGTCTTTGGGGGTGGTTTACTGGACTCCTGCTCCGGGGATTCGTCTTCGCTCGAAGAGTCACTGCTGCTATCACTGCTGCCCTCTGAAGATGACCGATTCTCCACGGCATCGGCCATTTCCTCGTCGGCATCGTCAGAGGATGAGCCACTGTCGTCACTACTACTTGAGTCATCCTCGTTGCTCGAATCATCGCTACTATCACTGTCATCTTCGCTCGAATTGGATTCTCGAGGCTCCCTATCGATGCACGGAGTCGAAGTAAGGCCGTGGGGCAAATCTTCCTCGGCGAATTTTATACTCCTGCCATTGGGGGGTAGAGTTGATCCACGTAATGACGGGCGAGGACCTGGCGAGCTTGCCGCAACTTCTGCCATGAAGGATAGTGCATTTCCTGAGCCGATGGATCCTGGCGGGAGTCCATTCTGATCGTAGTGTTCAATGACAGGGTTCAGACTGTCGTGTGCGTCGACATCAATGCTTTCTAAACTTTCTGGCCCAACTGTAGGAGGCCCAGACTTAGACTTTGATCTTCGATTTGAACGACCTTTCCGTACTGGTAGCTCATTCTGGTCTTCTCGAGTCTCAGTAATCTCAATTTTAGGTTTCGTAGGGAAAAACCCTCGAGCTAGGACTTCATATGCTTCACCCATATCACCATCTACCCCCTTGCCTTGTAGGATGTACTTGCAAACGGCGAGATGAGCATCAGGAAAGGCCGAATGCAACTTACGAATCTTTTTTCGAGTGTTCGCATCTGCGATTCCAACAAGGGCAGGCTCATCAAGGTTATCGATGTTGTCAGGTTCCACAGCAGATGCTGGAAGAGACTCAATCTCCGTAGTGACAATTTGGGTGTCAGAGCCTTCACCTTCTCGAGCACTGGTCCCGGTCTGGTCAGACTGGGAGCCAGCATTATCAAATCCAACGTGCACAACCAATTGCTTGCTCTTATCATCCTCGTCTACATACTTTCCTTCGGGTGCAAAATCTTCGTCTTCCTTCGAACCAGTGTCCTCCGAATCAGTACACACAACTCGCTGCTGGTTATGATCCTCTTCAATCGAATTGCTGTCCTCCTCGGACGCATCGCTGTCTTCCCCGGGTGCAAAGTCATCGTCATCTTCTGAATCATCCTCGTCAAGGTCTGCCTCTGTAAGCGTCTGTTGAGGTTCTTCACTATCAGGATCTTCGGCTTCCATAAGCGGAGCGAAAGCTTTATCATCGTCTTCATCGTCGTTGTATGCGACCCTCCTCTTCTTTCGGGGAGGTATGTTGACAGCCGGCCGGCTGGCCGGTACCCGGAGGAACGGTCTGCCCAGAGCGAGGCCATCGTAAAGGCGCTTACCGTCGTCCGAGATCTGATGTCTGCCAGAAATTCGGCGCACCCTGAGGTCTTGTGTGAGGAGCGGACGGATACTGGGCAGTCGAGTCGAGTCAGTTTCATTTGATCAATGTCACAAAGCGAAAGAGGCATGATAAACGAACATAACTTCGTCTTCTTCTTTTATTACGCTAGTAACAGGTTGAAAGTGAAGACACTCGTAGTTGGTACCATTTACTCCCTTCAATTCCACCGCGTAATCCTCTAGACCCCATTGTCCATCCGTCTCGATCGGTACGATGTCGTTGATTTGTTCAAGTAGTTGATAGACTGTGGGAGATGCATTCGTGTCGATAGACCAGAT
This sequence comes from Diplocarpon mali, assembly GCA_024741835.1. NCBI lineage: Eukaryota > Fungi > Ascomycota > Leotiomycetes > Helotiales > Drepanopezizaceae > Diplocarpon > Diplocarpon mali. The sequence goes on along the minus strand of JAENRP010000080.1, from coordinate 53,873 downwards.
TATAGGCGTATCTGGAAGGCCATGGCGCCGAACGGTGACTCGTATCCGCATTGTGTAGGTATCCGTGGTTGACGGTGTTGAATTTAGTGTAGAGGGGGGAAGTTGGGAGGGAAGAAATAGAAAACGCGCCCAGCAATGTGTGACGCGAGAATCACGTGAAAATGATTACCCACTTTTGGTCAACCTTAAAGTAGCCATGCGAGATTCAATCGCCAGAAACAAATAAAGAAATTTAAAAACAAAACCATTCCCGCTCCCTTCTCCTCCGACGACAGTCATAAAGCAGCTCCCTCTTCCTTCAGCTGGCGGTAATTATGATCATTAATGGCAGTGGGGATGCATGAAGAAGTATCCAACCGGGAATAAATGCCTGCGGCCCTGTCAATGAACCATCAATTTGATGAACCGGCGAACACCGGTCTGAGGCAACCGCCGTGATCGCCATGTTCAGAGTCCGAGACCTCTTTGAAGGATACGCTCATGGAAGTCCGCTACTCTTTTAAGACTATTCAAACATCAGCCAGTGTCCGAAAACCAACTTGTGCCTTTAAAAGGCTACTGGACTTACAGAGTGTCCCAGGATATACCGGTCAAGGTGGTCCCCTGCAGCGTACTCGTCGTCCGTTTGACAATCCATTCCGTACCAACATCTTTTCTTCGTCTCCCTGTCATAATGCTCGAGGTAAGTATTCCTCAACTTCTCCAAGAAGCCCAGAATCTGGTCCTTCATGAACACAGATACCGTTTCGGCAACTGGGGGAGAAAATTGTCAAGCTGAAGGTAGGTCGGAGCTGCTCCTCCCTTGCAGTCGTCTCAAGGGGTCGCCGGAGCTGCTGGAGCTGCTGGTGCTGGTGCTATTGATTGGGATGGGAGAACCACTTGGGTTGTGGTGGTAAAGTAGCAGCCGGAATTGGAGGTTGAGGCTGAGAGGGAGGAGGACCACGGTGCTGGGAAAGAGTAGAGTGCCATTGCTGGTTTGAAGCTGGAGCTGGAGCTGGAGCTGGAGCTGGAGCTGGAGCTGGAGCTTGAGGTCGAGGTCGAGGTCGAGGTCGAGGTCGAGGTCGAGGAGGATAAGGGCCACCGTGCTGAAGAAGGGTGGAATGCCATTCTTGATTTGAAGATGGAGCTGGAGCTGGAGTTGGAGCTTTTGTGAAGTCGAAGCTTGGGGCTTGTCCAGCGTTTAAGGAACCAGCAAATGACTGGGCATTTGCTGTTGACCGGGCCAGCCCTGTGCCTGCTGCATTTTCGCGTGCTATTCCGTTTTTCGGCAGGGAGTACTCCATTGTGGTATCTGGTCGGTTAATTGCTGAAATTGTGATGCGAGATTTGTGTAATTAGGATATGTGGTGTCTTTGGATTGAAGAAAGCTGTCAGGGATGGGAGAGACTCTAGGGCGTTCGAAACTCACATACTCAATTCTCAACTTCAAGGTTCCGTTGATAATACGCGGGGACTAATATTGTGGTGGTAGTCTAGCCTCCCGTATGTTTACCTTCACTCATCCTGTTTTCGGTTAAACCTCACTAAATTTAATGTTGCTAAAGTCACGGGGGGGAAACGCCCGCGAACTTGGTGGTGGGCTATTCCTGCTCATTACCAAGAGCCAATTTTAATGTTGCCCATATCATAGTCAGCGTCCAGGAAGGCAAATGTCGTTTTACCTCGGGTTGTTTTGTTGGAGGCCAGCAACAATAGTAACAAGCGATAGCGTTGAGGCGAACTCGCAAGTCCAGGATTGATTTTGATGCCATTCCTTAGCTTTGACATTGAGATACAGCTAAAGTAAACATAGAGAGAGATAGACTTAATAACACAGAAATGACTTCGCATAACATTATCTCCTATCGGTTCAAGACAAAATGAAGTTGTTGCGTCAAAGCCTCGCGCTCGCTTTTCCTCAAGTCAAGATCTAGTACCTCACCACAGAGATCCCGGCATCTCAGTCCCATCGAATCATATCACTGAATAGCTGTCTGTCCTACCGCCAGCGACAGGAAACCCCTCATTTGTGACTCCAGACGCGGTGACATGCACAACGTTCTTGGAGCAAACAGACCAAACTACAAATCAGAGGTAGATCTTGAGGCTTAATTGCAGCTGCGACACGGGTGACCCCTGCGTCGATCAAAAAGCTTAGCTCCGCCGATCGTCTCCGTCTCTCTCTCAAGAGTTTTTCTTCAACACCACTCTTTCAATTCCATTTTTCTTCTTCTGCATCTATTCATCCAGGCATATACTCTACCACCATAAAATTGGTTCTTGATAACCAGAGAAGATGGCAGGGCCATGCGCTGATTGTTTCAGCGGAAGTCTAGCTACAGGTACGCCGACCGGAAAAACGACCACTATTCATAGCATCCAGACCTATGTTGCGTACCCAGAAGCTGGAGTTACACCGAAAGGAGTTGTGGTCATGATCACCGATGCATTCGGCTGGGGTTTCGTCAACAACCGTCTCCTGTGTGATGCTTACGCGAAGAAGGGAGAGTTTCTAGTCTATTGTCCAGATTTCATGCATGGTATGCTCCCCCTTGTCAAGACGTATGCGTGTCGTCACTTGACGTTCAAATTTCAACTGCAAAAAGAGAGACCTGAAACCTCTTCAAAAAAGTGTATCAATTGGAAACTGCTCACAACTTTACAGGCCATGCAATGTCTCCTACCTGCTTGCTCATCATGGAGAAACTGATGTCCCCCGCCTCTCTCCTTACCACCCTCTTTTATAAGCCCCTCTACGCAGTCCAAGCAATGTATCATGCCATCCCATGGCTCGTGACCACCCGGTCCTCCGTCTGCAGACCTCGCATCCTGAAGTTCTTCAAAAACCTACGTACTGCTGCGCCGCCTTTCCCTTCCACCAACCTTAAAATCGGGGTCTGTGGCTTCTGCTGGGGTGGCCAATACACCTTCCTGCTTGCTCAAGACACCCCCTCGTCCCGAGTCCAGCGGCACCAAAGTCAAACATCCGCCGTCAGCAAGCCTCTAGAGGCATTGATCGACTGCGCGTTCACTGCGCACCCATCGTTCGTCAAGATCCCGTACGACGCGGAAGCCGTAATGATCCCAATCAGCGTTGCGGTTGGAGATAATGATATGGCAATGTCTAGCCCTTTGATCAGACAGATGAAGGAGATCTTGGAGGTCAAGAAGAAGGGCGATCATGAGGTTTTAGTCATGCCAGGCGCCAAGCATGGATTCGCTGTTCGCGCTGTACCCGACAAAGATGGATTGCAACGCAAGTGGGCAGACCAAGCTGAGGTCCAAGCCATTGATTTTTTTACCAAGTGGTTCTCTTGAACGGATACAGAACCTTCTTGCTTAGGCATAGTGTTGCGCCATAAGGAGCCTCAGGCACTGAGGCATCTGAGGACTGGCTTATGTAATGTACCCCTGAAGTGGCCACGGAGCACTTCTATAAAGGGAGCTCAGATATATAGTTAGAGTAGAATTTTATAAGCTTCTGCTACTACTGAGAATCTACCTCTAAATACAGAACGATAGTTATTAGCACTATTCGCGACTCTTAAAAGCAAATGATTAAAAATCTACTATATTTAGAGACTTCTTAAAGAGGTTTCACTACTATTTTTCATCTATTCTCCTTTACTTATACGCGTTATACGACCTAACTCGACGTTCTAACGCTCTTAGCCAACTAATACTATACTCCCTACTATCTTAGTTAATATAAGCGAATACTAATAAAAAGAAGCTTAAGAGCTTAGCTTTAATGGAATTATACTTTAGGATAGGAAGTTATAGCGCATTTGGTACGCTAAGCTAGAGTTTTAAGCCGAATTTCTACGCCTTTAGAAGTATATAGAGAAGCTAAGATAGGTTAATAACCTTAAACTATATACTATAGAGATGGGAAACTAAGCTCTACTTTATAAGAACGAAGCTTTATATCTACTAGATCTAGAAATAGAACTGCTGCAGCTTAAAAAAATTATAAAAGGACGGGACTAGAGAGTATTGCAAAGCTACTATAAGTTATACTAATAGTAGGAAGCTATTGATTAATAAATGCTAGCTCTACTACTACCTGCGAAGACAATAGCTAAAGATATAGAGCTAGAGTATAAAATGGTAGTAATACAATACAATCTTATAGTAGAAATGTAGAAAAGGAATAGGAGCTTTTATACTCAATTATACTATTGGATTACTAAGATAGTATACCCTATATTACTTTAAGCAATATAATATAACTATAAGGAAGTAGGGAAACTATTAATTCAATAGATCGTGGAGCACTTGCGTAGGGAACTAGCCCCCTTTAAGGTTAGTATAATAGAGTCAATTCGGGAAGACTATAATAATAAGCTCTTTAAAATAAGGAGTAGTAAAGTAGAACTGAAGACCTAGCTTACTAGCTTTAGGGAGATCTACTAGGAAGTATAAATATATAGAATCCTAAAGGTTTAAGGCTCTCTTACGATTACAAAGTTTCTATAGTCGATTTACTGCTAGGCTCTTACTTAGTCTTAGCAGATCTAAGCAAAGCTTATTAGAGATAATAAGCTAGGTCTGGAGTATAGAAAAGATATAGTCTATTATATTAATTGGTTCTTAAGCTTAATAGAGCAAAGCCTTGCAAGCTCTTTATTAAAGGTAACCCTTAGAGTATACGCCTCACTTAAAGGAGTAGGCGATTATACTAATTTAAGAGTACTAAGTAAAGGTAAGGTAAAGAAGACTCTTAAGGGAAGCGTTAAAAAGTGCCTTTACCCTTAGGTTAAAAATCACTTCTAAAATCTAAAGGAGTATAATAGGCTGAAATACGCCTTAATTAGCGCTAAGGAAGGTACGCTTTAAAACCTCTCTAGCTATAATAAGGTTAAAAGAACGCGTGAAAACCTTACTTCCTTAGAATAGAAAGAGCTTTAAGCTAAGCTCTCTTATATTAAATAAGCTCCTATAGATCAATTCAAGGAAAGAATATCTGCCGAAGCTTTAAAAAGCGGCAAATCTAAGATTATTACCGCCCTCTTAGATCTAGCTCTCTTTAAAGACTTTACCTTAGGAATATACTCTACCCTTAGAGCTCCCTATGCTCTCTTAAATACAACCCTACTTAACAACTGCGCTGCGACGCACCTTATTAATCGAAAGGAGCTTTTAATTCCTAGATTATTAAAAATCGCATATCCCTAGGACTATATAAAAGTAGGAAGCTTAAGTCTACTAATAAAGGGAAGGGGTATATATCTGATAAAAGGGGTTCTTACTAATAGAGGAGACTTAGAGCTTAGGAACATAGCGCTTATAGATAGGTTTAATATTAATATTATTTTAAAGCCTCTTTTAAAGAAGGCTAAGGTATAATATATAGGCCTAGACGCAACGCTCCGAAGGGGTATAGCAGATAATAATATAATTATAAAGCAGCTAAAGCGTAAGTCGAACGTTATAGTATTTAAATATAAGCCTATCAACTTTTATAATGCTCCTAACTTATTATACTATACTTAACCAACCTGCCTAGCTTTCCCTACTTTATAATAGCATCTGCAAAGCTAATATAAACCCTTAAGGAGTAGCGTATTCCTAAGAGCTAAAAACGATTCGGCAGATATTTAGCACCTTCGATCAGGCTATTTAAGAGCAGAGGCGCTTAAGAAGCTTATACTAAACGCAAGGGGAGTAAAGATTAAAGGGAAGCTATAAATCAATTATAAAGCTTGCGCTTAAGTAAAAGCTAAGCAAAAGCCTTCTAGGAGAGAGTCAGATTTTAAGGCTTTAAGACCGTTCTTTAGATGCTCCTAAGACCTATTTGACTATAGTATATTAAGCCTCTCCTTAGAAAGCTGGCTTCTCCTAATTAAGGATAAATTTAATAGGAAGTTATTTAAATATACTCTACTTTATAAGTCCCTAACGCTAGTTTTAAAAGCTCTTTAATCTTTTGAAGTATAAGTAAAGCGCTATTACTACCTCTTCCTATATATTCTAAGGAGCGATAATAATACCTTAGTGTTTCTCTTATAAGGAGCATCGAAATATAAAGAGTAGTATAAAGCTAAAGGCATAAAGGTAGAAGTCACTCTATCTTATACTTATAAACCAAATAGAGCTTCTAAGAGAGCGGGAGTAGAGATTATTAAAAAGGCACTTATTATACTTATCTCTACTAACCTCTTGGAGTACCTATGGCCTAAAGCCGTACTAATAGTAATATACCTTTATAATATCGGCCTATTTGTTAGTACGCAGATTCCTGTGCAAGAGGCAACCTGCCCTTATTCCTAGGGTTATCCTATACAGCTGTACCATATGCGATATAAGGGGTTTCGTATGCATTTCGGACGGCTATTTAGCCAGAGGACCTTAGAAGGATATCTATATACAGCTAGGAGGGATTATAAGAGGGAGGACATTTAGAGGTATAAAGGTACTATCTCAATTATATAGAGATAGACAGATATTATAATAGATTCTTTTTAATAATAAGTACTCAACTATATTTATATAAATATTAATTACTAGTATAGAACCTATACTAATTAGTAATAGCACCTTTACTATAGATAGCAAGGTTATTAAACTGAAGAATTCTTTTTTGATTTTAAGAAGTACTTAATTATATTTCCAGCTTACCCTAAATACCAACCTAAATATATAAAGTAATATCAGTTACTACTAAAGGGGAAAAGGCGAAAGGTATGCGAATCTAGCCAAAGTTATTACTTTAAAGGTAGATACTATCCTCTTTTACCTGCGTTCTATTATATATTATAATTAAGGTAAAACCAGAGTGCAATCGGTATCCTAACTATAATTAGATAATAGTATAACGATATATAAAATACAACTATATTAGACTTCTTTCAAACCCTATTAAGGCGCAAAGCAATATTTGGATAATATTAGGAAATAATTAAAAGGGGACTATTAATACCGCTTAATCTAAGGCAACCTCAGATACTAAAGGACCTCGAAAGGAATATAAGACCTTAGGAGGATCAACTTAGTAAAGAGGCCCTTAAACCAAAAGATCAATACGTAAAGAACTTTCGAAAGATATTATAAAACGGCAAAAGGAGAGGGTTATACTTTGCCGAAGACTTTTAAAAGGAGTTCTAAGATTAGACAGTTAGCGACTTTAAATCGTTAGACAAAGACGTTCGATAACGCCTAAGGGACGACCTTCGGTACTATAGAGTATACGTTTAGCATAGGAAGGGCGTTTTAATTAGCTAGGCACTTTTTAATATAGTATACTAAGAAGGAAACGAGTAGCTAAAAGACCAGCTAAAGTCATAGACCCGAGAAGTACTAAACTCAATTATAGCATAATTTCTAAGATATAGAATAAGGTCTACTTTAGAATTTGCCAAATCTATACGAATAAGCGAGCCACTTGCTCAAAGGGTTACTATAGCTAAATAGGAGATAGTATACTAAGACTCGCTTTAGCAAAGACACCTTAAATACAATAATAACACTTTATAAGACAACTTATATAAAGCAGATACTCTAAGATAAACAACCAAATAGTATAACCTTAAAAGAATACCTTATTAACCCTAATTAGGGCGAACCTTAATCTTATAATACTTAAAGATCCTAAATCTAATACTAATACTACCGATCTAATTAAGAGATAGATCGTTACTACCCTTTGCTATAAGGAAGGGTTTAAAAGCGCTTCTAGACCTTAATTAAAGCAACACTCAACTATCCTAGTATATTATAAAACCTTTGACTTTAGATTAGGCCAAAACCCTTATAAATCTAAGTAAGATATATACTAAAGAGACTTAATACTTAAGCGGGAAAGATCACCTTAATAAGAAGCTTTATATATTCGCCGATTTATACTAAAGAGCCTTAATAAACTAGAGCATATAGTATAAAGCCTTTCTATCTATGCTATAAGACTCAGCCTTAACGTACTACTATTAATACTTATAAAATAAGAACTTCAAGTTTGCTAAGCTAATAGAGGCCATTTAGGCCAATTATAAGACTAAAGAAAGAAGTAGCAGATTCCTAAAGAGGTAGTTTCAGCTGATATTTAACCTATTCTAATAAGAAGACTATTAAAGGGGGAAACCGATCCTAACCTAACTTAAGAACTATATTAAGGAGCTATAAAACCTGCAATTAGGCCTATATATTAGTATAAGGAACGATCGATCTATTAAAGACAGACTTATATAAGGTATTTCTAAGAATCGGCTATTTCAAATAGCACTTTTCAAGCCACTAGCGACGTTCCTAGCTCTATTAGATAGCTTATAGGCTTGCGCAAGAGTAGTTGCCTAAGACGGACCATTTAGACCCTAGCACCTTAGTTCAGCTACTAATAGACCCTAATATCATTTAACTAAAGAGCAAAGGCAATCTATAGTATACTTTTCAAATAGAAAGATAAAGTTTACTTAAGGTAATAAAAGAGGAATAACCTTTTAACTAAAACTAGGCTATATAAGGTATATTATATATTAGAAAAAGGACTGCTATAGTAGCAAGCACTTAAAAGAAGAAAGAGCCGCTTAAAAGTCTTACTATATAGTAAGCCGATAAGCCGAAGGCTATAAGCCAATAGATAAAATATATAAGGCATACCTTACTTAAGAAGATAATAGAGCATATTCGAAAGATAATAGGACTAATAAGGATAAATAAGAAACGTCTTCAGAAGAGGAGGACTAAGCAATTAGCAACCCTAAAGATAGTAATATCAACTTTATTATAGTATTCCTAGCTTCTAATTAGGAATATAACTTAAGAACTATGCTTAACTAGCTTGAAAAGCAGAAGGCTAAATACCTCTTAATAATAAGGGTTAATAAACCAATACAAATAGACCCTAAGGTATTTATAATATAGTAGACAGATCAATTCTTCTAAGGATTCCTAATTAATATAAGCGCTTTAAATAAAAATGTAAAAGGAATCAACTAATTTAAAGCCCTATAAAATATATAAGACGCAGTTCTAGCTCCACTCAGCGCTGAAAAGTATAAAATTACCTTTAAAGCAAGTTTATAAAATGCAATTAGCAAGACAACTGTTTAAACACCGGCAGGCCCTATAGAGTTCTTAATTATAAAGGCAGATATACTATTTTTAATTTACTTATAATAACTCGATAAAATAGGAGCTAAATACGACAATCTGCGCAATTTGCTTATAATTAGTAAGGAGAAACACTTAATTATCAGAAAACATAAGCACCTATAGCTCTTACTTAATACAATAGAGCAACTTCTAATAACTTCAAAAGGTATAATCAATATATGCCACTTAATAGAAATAGAGATCCGAAGGCTATATAAAAGATTCGGATATCTATTAGTAAAACGCCTTAAATACCTCTTGAACTAGGCCGGTTATAATATCGACTCTAGCATTATAGCAAGAGTAAGGGAAATATACTAATATTATCAACTCTATACTAACGCTCCTTATAGATTCCGATTCAAACTATAAGACGATATCGACTTCAATTATACTATATATATTGATATTACTCAGTTCGGTAGAAGGAACGCCCTTTATATAATTGACGAAGCAATAGGATTTAAAGCCGCAAGGTTCTTATAAAAGAGAATAGGAGCATATTCGGCCGATGCAGTATTTCAAGCCCTTAAATTAGCTTAATTAGATACGTATATTAGACCTCTTGATTTTATAATATATAACTATAGTACTAACTTTAACTTAGCAAAGTTCAAAAGCTCTTTAAGATCTATAAGAATAACCTTTAAACTAATTCCTATAAAGGCGTACTACTCTATTAGTAAGGTCGAATAGTATCATCGCCTTTTAAGATGTGCCTTTAAGATAATAATAGCTAAATACCCTCGATTAAGCGACGATAAGAGGCTGCAAATGGCTGTTAAAGCAGTTAATAATATAGCAGGGCCTAATAGGATAATTCCTACTCTACTCATTTTTAAGGCATATCTAAGGCTAATTGAACTAGATCTACCAAATCTGTTAATAAAACAAAGGGTAGTAATAATCAAGAAGGCTATAAAGGAAGTTAGGAAGATCTATACTACTTGCAAGGTTAATAACGCTTTAAGTATAAGGAATGACCTTAGAACTACTTATATCTACGATTTAAGGCTAAAAGACCTAGTATTAGTATATTAGGAGAAGGGAGGATAAATAGGTCTATTCGAGTTCCTAGGCTTAAAGAACGAAACCTATATAGTCGATATTAGCGGTAGAATAAGGCACTTTAGATCGATAAGCGTACGTCTATTTAAAATCGATAATAAAGAAAACTGCCTAAAGGAAACTAAAGGAATTAAACCTAAGGATCGAACGACTATTAAAAGGGAGTAAAACGCAACTGATATTAATAAAGAAGTAAAGCCCTCTTACTTAATTAAGCCGCAACGTAATAGCTATAAGCAATTACTAAAAGTAGAGGTTCCCTTTATTAAGCCTATTTCTAGCCTTCTTACAATTAATAATAACTATAACGCTAAGATATAAATATCCTTTAAAGCAGATAATAAGCTATATATAGCTAAATCGGAGGTATTCCTAATAGAGAAGGAGAATAGGGACTAGGAACTATCGCAAAAGCTATAGGTAAAAGGCAAGATTACCACTCTTAAGCGCCCTTTTTAACAATCTCGCCTAAAGGAGTACTAAGGGCTGATAAATAAGGGGGTATTTGTATTAATAAACAAAAATGACCCTACTATAAAAGGCAAGAGGATCTTCAAATTAAAAATAGTTAATAAGATAAAGGGGAAAGAGATAGATTACCTATTTAAGAAATCACGCCTAGTTGTATAGGCCTAAAACGATACTAGTAAAAAGGAGGAAGGTATAATTACCTAATCTTTAATAATCTAATAAGTAAGCTAATACCTTTTAATATGCCTTTTAGCATTAATTTAAGAATACTTTAAAGAATAGGGTAAGAAGGGCATTCTCAACCTATAGGATATCATATAAGCGTATACCTAGGTAGCTTTAAAGCTACTATATAATATATTTATATTTCTCTTATAAGATATTGCTAAGCTATTTCCCGTAGGTACAGTCTTTAAAGTAGTACTGCTACTCTATAGCATTCCCGAATTAGGAAATTATTAGTTCAGTACCTACTATAAGTACTATTGCAGCAATCTTAATATAGTCAACTCAACTTATAACCCTTATCTATTATTAACCTTAAGCACTTCTCCCTTTTTTAATATAGTAGGAATATAAATAAACGACACTTTAATACTTAAAGAAGCAGACTTCTTAAAAAAGGAGGAGGACGAGATCAAAAGGGTAGGATTCCTTATAAAGCTAATATAATACCTATCGAGCATTAAATCACTAGCTTTCAATAGGTATATTATTTCTTAAAAAGGGAATATAATATATATGCGATAAAAGGGCCAAGGCTAAAGGCTAGAACTAGTCGACACTTTTTAAAAGGGCTATAAGTAATAATACCTAGAGCAGAGAGTAAAAGGAGCTTATTTAGCTATAATCTACTAGTTAAAAGCTTCCTTCGATTTATTAGCTGCAGCCTAATATTAGGATCTAATAGTTTAAGATATAGAGAATTTGAATAAGCGACTTAAGTGGATCTAAAATAACCTTAAAAGAGGCCTGACTTACCTTGCTATTAATTTGTAAAACGCTAAACTATTTACATTTATTAATAGATCTTTTGCTAATAATAAGGATTTAAGCTTATAGATCGGCTATATTATTATATTAGCTATTAAAGAGGAAGGAGAATCGCAGTTTATTCTAAAAGGCAATATTCTATACTATAGCTTAATAAAGTATAAGAGAGTAATAAGAGCTATACTAGCCTTTGAACTATATACTATAGTAGTAGGTATTAATATACTAGTTTCTATAACTATAATAATCGATATAGTAATAGCTAAGCTAAGTCTACCCCGCCTCTTTACTATTATATATATAGATTCCCTCTCCTTATATAAGTTGTCGTGCAGAATGGGCGGAGTCTCCACTTATTCTGGAGACCCTCCACGTGACTCCTGCTGAGTCATAGACTCTCCCTTTTTCTTTCCGAAGTCTCCTTACCATACATACACTAGATAATAACACAATCAATCATCTTCTCCTACTTCTGCGAGCCTCCTGAGCGACCCAATGAAGGCCCTCCAGCCGACCGCACCACATAAGTATATTATCAAATTAAATATTATAAAGGAGAAGCGATTAATAATCGATATAATAGCTATTTGATAATCGTATGAGAATAGGGAGCTTATAGAGATACGTTAAATCAATAGCGCTAGTAACCCTACTAACGCTATAATAAAAGCCAATCCAAATCAGGCCCTTTAGCAATTGGTAGATACTAATTCGATAACTATTAGGAAGGAGGGATAGGTATAAAGGCCTATTAAGGTATAACCAGACTTAAAAAGGTCTTAGATTAATAATATCTGATATTTTTAATTGCAAGCTATTAGCAATTTTTTTATTTTTTTATTTTACTATAAGATATATTCCTATACTTACTATTACTACCTTCTTTTTTATCTTTTCTTACTATATTCCTACACTTACTATTACTACCTTCTTTTTATCTTTTCTTACTTACCTACGCGTACTTGCATTTTTTTTATCACTTAAGCAGTATTAAAGAAGGAGGTTATGGCAAAGCAGCAATTATTATATTATTAAAGATAATAATCTACTAATAATTCTACTCTTAATAAGCACTTATCCTAAGCACTAGGATTTCTAAGGCGTAGATCCTTAAACCCTTAAGGCTTAAAAGCCTTACTATTTAAAGTAGCGGCCAAGTTGGCCCGCTTCTTTTAAGTTCGTACTTAAGTAAGAGCGGCTGCGATCTCCTTTAGATTCGGCTTATCTAAATCACTAAGATCTAAATCCCTACCCTTTAAAGAGCCCTTAAAAGGTACCTATCTACCTTTGCCTTTTTAGTAGTAGATATTATTAAAGGGAGCCTAAGAATAGCCTTTAGCTAAGCTAGATAACCCTTTTATATATTAAAGGGCACTAAATACCTTAGCGCCTTAAGTCTTAAGACGCCTAAGGGCAGTATTACCGCCTTAGATAGCGCGTAATAGATCTTATAAACAGTTAATTATTAATATTAAATAGATTCAAAGGTACTTATAACCTACTAAGTATTCGCAAGGTCGATACTATAGTAAAAGGCATAAGCTTCGTTTAGCTAAGCTAGCTAAAGGGCATCCCAAGTCTTTAGGATTATAAAGATTTATATCTAAGTCTCCTTAAATAGGATTTAAGCTACCTCTTAAATCGCTTTAATATTGCCGCTAATATAAGTATTCCAAAGGATAATATACTTATCCTAAGCTTAAATAGGTATCTAAAATAGATATCTATTAAAGGTTATTAAAGCAAGAGGATATTAAAGGGCACTTACTAAAATACACTTTACCTACTACGCAATGCAGTAGTTATACTTCTTAAAAGTAAGAGTATTAAATGCGCATATATAGCCGGTATTATTCTTATTAGCCTCCTTTCTTAATATTACTTGCGTATAATATACGCAAAGCACCTAAAACGCCTTAGGTAGGTCTTCCGGATTGCATTCAAATACTATCTAAGTTAGCAATATATATATTAGAAAGGGTCAGCTAATAATTAGAACACTTACTAATAATAATAATAGTATTAATAAGATAATATAAGATAAGATCTACTATAAGATTAATCAACTTAAAAGCAAAAGGGAGAATCGACCTACTTATAAGAAGTAGGAGTTAAAGTTAAAAGATCAAAGGAGGAGGGAAGCTCAATATATATGCCTTCTCAAAGGCCCCTCTTTTCCCTTTTACAAATTATTATAATTTATAACTATAGTGGATTATAACTCCGGATGACTCTTTAATAAAGAGTCTTAAACCTACTAGAATGCAACTAGACTATAATCGCATTACCACAAGGCTCGAATAAAGACTTTAGATTACTTCTATCACTTAGATACCTTTCCTTTCCCTTTTTACTATTTGCCTTTATCTTTACTATTCTACTTTCTATATACTATCCTTACTACCTATTATACTTACCTTTGCTATTAAGCTATTTATCTTTGCTATTTTATTCTTTATTACCATTATAAGAGGGAGGAGATACAACACAAGAATAGGCCTACGTGAAGACCAAAGACAAAGAGGGAGGAAGCACTACAAGTAGGCTCTCCGAAGAAGAACTAGGATAATTCACTAATTAGAGGTAGAATAGGTAGTTAGCATTACGCGCTATCTCTAAGTATAATAGTAGTCCTATATATACCCCTTTCTTAGTCCTTATCTGACTATATAACCTATATTATAAGATCCTCTACTTCTAGGTCTTTATATATGCCCTAACTAACTTAAGTAGCGGCCCCTACTACTATTAGTAAAGACATAAGACTCTTGCAAGCCGAGAATACTAATCCCTATTTGCAAATAAATAATAAGTGTAAGTAAGGTTAGTACCTAAAGTTGTAAAGGTAAGGAGAGGAGAGAGGGTTT
>JAENRP010000080.1:0-39373 GCA_024741835.1 Diplocarpon mali | reverse complement strand
TTTTTTTAACTTATAGGTCAGGCCCGCGAGTGGATTTTAAAGAAATATATAAAGGGAAAGGGGAAAAGGAGGAAGGTGCGGTAGTAAACGAATAAAAATGATAAAACTCCTTTTCTTCCTTTAGTAATACGACTCCTAGTCTAGGACCGCGAGTTAAAAGCTTAAAATTGTTAAAGCTATTAAATCGCAATTTTAAAGAAAATTTGAAGATAATTTTAAGTAATCTTAAGCATATATACCCTAACTAACTTAAGAGGCGACTTCACTAAAGAAAATCAGGCTTTATATAAAATTAAATTGATAATTTAAGAATTTCTTTAATATAGCTGTTTATTAAGCCTTTCTAAGGTGGCAACTCGCTTATTTAACCTAAGGGAAGCTGGATTTAGGTATTTAGAGTTCGCGTACTAGTTTTTACCTTCTAAAGCCTATTGATTTCCAAACTAAGAGGCGTAATAAGTTTTCTAAAGAAGGCCTTCGATTAAGGTTTCTAAATGTTAAATGCAGAGTTTAGAAAACTAGGCTTTAAGTTCCTTGATTTTTAAGGCAGATTTTACTCTTAAGCCAGGACTGCAAGTAAAAGGAATTACTATTAGAACTCTCTTTGTCTCTTTAGTAACCTCTAGAGCCTTTAAATATTCTTATATTAGGCTTTTAAGATCTTTAGTAAAGGAGGAGGTAGGCTCTTTTTCCTTTTCTATCGCCTTAATAGTTCTTTTGCTAAAGTCTGATTTTAAGGCAAAGGTTAAGAAGTCTTTAAATTAAGCGTATATTATAGGATTACGCTTATTAACTTTAAAATGCTTAATAATCTTATTTCAAAGGCTAATAGGTAATCTAAGTAAGAAAAGGCGTCTTCTTTCAACTTCACTAAGAATCTTCTAATCGATTAAGGCATTCGATACTTGAGTAAAGGTCTGATAGTAGTTTTTAAGTTCCTTAGGAGTGCGAGTAATAAGAACAAACTCCTTTAGAAAGGCCAAAGTATTGCAAATCTGCTATTTATCAAATTCTTAAAATTCAGATTTGAAAGCTTTAGTAAGAAGTTCCTAGGACTTGCGAAGCTTCTACTTAAGTAGAGATTTGATAATATCTTTACTAGTTTAATTGCAGTAGTAAGAAAGTCGATTGATCATCTTATTATATTTAATACTAAAATTATAATAAGTCTCCTTATATTATTTAAGGAAATTAATAATATTAGCTCTAATGAAATAAGGAGCGCTAAGGGAACTAAAAAGGGGAAAATGATTAGTAATAGCTTTGAAGGCAGCTATTATCGCTTTATTTATCTTAATAGGAGGGGGGGAGCTAGGTCGAATATAGGGCCTAAGGTATTCTAAGGAGTTTTCAGAATCCGAGTCAATCTTAGAGTGACTAGGGCAAGCTTAAAAAGATTCGGGCAAAGGGTCAGAAGGAGGTTTAAAATTGATATTTTTAATATTTTCAAGTATTAATATTAAGAAAGCAGGTGCAGTTATCAAAGGGGAAGGTATCGAAGGGGAAGGTATAGAAGGTAAAGAACTCAAGTTATACAAAATTGCATTTTTAGATTCTTACTCGCAGGCCCGGCCTAGGAGTGAAAATCCGGCTTCTATAGAAAGTTTATTTATACTTTGCCAAGACTTCTTTAATAGGTATAAAGTAGCAAATAAGGGTACTGCAATTACTAGCAGTAAGTAAAGGTTTATTAAGTTAAAGATTAATTTCTAAGATAAAGTTTTTAAGAAAGATTCATCTTAGCTTCTAGGACAATTCCTATTAGCTCTCGAAATCAATATATCCTAAGGGTTATTTCTAAAGCAAAGAATAGGGTTCTATCAAGTAGAGGCGGCTGAAGTATCCGATTTAGCTTTTTAAGGAAGCTGAGGAAATACTCCCGATTAGAGCTTTCGTTTAGTATTATATAAATACTCGAAACTGCTATTATTTAAAGTAGCCATTATAGCTAATCAAACTTCTTCGTATCGGAAAGGAGTTCCAAATAACTGAATGATTGTTGTCTTAAGAGGGTTTTTCGAAGGGTTGATCTCTTGTCTGCGAACCAAGAGAATCAAGAGGAAAAGTCGTATAAAGACGAAATCTCAAAGGAATCGTCCCTGCGTAGATCACTAATATAAGAGCTAAGGAGACACTCTATAAGAATAGGCCTACGTGAAGACCAAAGACAAAGAGGGAGGAAGCACTATAAGCAGGCTCTCCGAAGAAGAACTAGGATAATTCACTAGTTAGGGGTAGAATAGGTAGTTGGCATTGCGCGCTGTCTCTAAGTACAACAGTAGTCCTATATATACCCCTTTCTTGGTCCTCATCTGACCATATGACCTATGTCACGAGATCCTCCACTTCCAGGTCTCTATACCATTTGATTATTTGCTACCGATCTGCCTCCTTTATATACCTATTCTGCGTACTTCCTTATGCAAGTTGAAAAGGTCTTTTTAAAAGAGAGTACTACTAGTATTAGTACGCAGATTCCTATATAAGAGGCAACCTGCCCTTGTTCCTAAGGTTATCCTATACAGCTATACCATATGCGATATAAGAGGTTTCGTATGTATTTCGGACAGCTGTTCAGCCAGAGGACCTTAGAAGGATATTTATATATAGCTAAGAGGGACTATAGGAGGGAGGATATTCAAAGGTATAAAGGTACTATCTTAGTTATATAAAGATAGACAGATATTATAATAGATTCTTTTTAATAATAAGTACTTAACTATATTCACGTGAATATCGATTACCGGTATAGAACCTATACTATTAAAGTGCAAGGGATGGAAGAGTCCAAATAAGGTGCTTTAGCTTTAGTTTAGATAATACTTTAAGTAGTATAATCCGCAGATTACTATAAAGCTTACTACCGATTTAAGACTAGAATAAGGGGGTATAAAAGCGTATAGAGCGCGCGCGTACCTATTAGCAAAGGAGAGGGAAGCTCTAAAGAATAAGAGAGCTTTTAAAACTATACTATAAGGGTATATTAGATACCTAGTTAGTTACTATGCTACTAATATATATAGGATCTAAGTGCTTAAGCTCCGAAAGGTTATAATCTCTTAAAATGTTGAGTTCGATAAGTCCAAATTCTACTTTAAAGAGTATGAAAAGGTAGCTGGCTATCTGCTTCCAATTATTAAGGAGATTGTGCAAATAATTAAAGAGGAGAAGGAGGAAGCTTAAGACGCTGAGTTAATTATTAAGAACGTAGAAGGAGCTTTAGACGAGTAACCTGCGGATAACTTAGTAGGAGGTAAGCCTATTAATCTTTTACTAATAGAAGCTTTAAGCTTAGATCTATCGAAGGCTATTGTCCTTTATAAGGCTACTTATAGCATTTCTACCTTAGCTACTTAAGAGCAGCTGCCTAATAGCAAAGGGTTAAATGCTTTAAGATAACTATTAATAGTTAGGAGGAGTATTGAAAGCGATATTATAAATGCCAGTTCTACTAAGGAGCGTAATACTAGGCCTTTAGTTACTATACGGACTAAGTAATCGCAAGGGCAGGAGTAGGCCCCTTAATTACTAGAAGCTCTACTATAGGCAACTGGTGAAGAAGTGTAACAACACAGAACCGCCGAAGTGCGAGATCAAGTATAGGAGCAAGAAGTAGTGCAAAAGGCGTATTCTATAGGTCTAATACAAAGGAAACGAAGAAGTTAGAGAGCCCTCCTTAAGGGAGAGCCCTTCTTCCTTATATATATAAGTAGCTTAAGGCTCTTTATCCATTTATATAATATTATATAAGAATATCCTTTTGCACCTTTAGGGTCGATTTGAGAAAACCTTACGTTAAATCGAGATTGCAAAACCTTAAAATGCTATACTCTTAGGTAATTGCACTAAGTAGAGGTGTAGCTATTATACTACCTCCCCCCTTTGAGAACGCTTGCCTATAAGCGTTAGTAGGTCGTGATAATTTTCGTATAGTAGCGTGCTTAGCGCGTTATTATACGAATAGTACCATTCTATATTTAGTTTAGCGCAAGTCGCATTATATACTTAAATTTGTTTCTCCTTCCGCAGGATCTTCCTTCCTTAGTATAATAACTATATATAATCGCATAAGTCCCCTACTCCTACTACTATAGCATAGGGCTAATGTATAGTAGTAGAAACAATTACTACTACTACTACTAACTACTATAAGTAAGTTTGCCTTAGTCTAGGGTCGAATCGCGTCTAATACGCGTAGTGCTAATTCCCCTGCTATTGGGCGCCCTTGCAATGGCCTACTATATTTATTATTGCTAGTATATGCGGCGCCTTATACGCGATATCATATATAAGTGCGAATTCGAGTCGGAGCGTAGCAAGAAGTGCTACTGGTACTAGGAGCAGAAGGCGGAGTGCATTCTTATAAGTACTCCGAATCGACTTTAGAGTTCTATTTATTCTAATACCTTATAGCTTCCCTCTTATATCGGGGAGGAGTTTGCGGCGCTATTCGCGGCCCTTAAGAAGTAGCAGGGGGAGGCTGCCTAGTAGCAAGAGGAGGATAATAGTAGCGATAACGATAACGCGTAAGCGGTTTCGGCAAGGAACCGCAAGATGCTCTATTAAGAGGTGGTCCGGCGCGCCTAGGTCCTTATCAACCTCCTACTAATAGCTAGCGTAAAGGCTCCGACTAGCTGCTCTTAAATTGAGCGTGCTAGCTTTGCAAAGCTCTGCTCTATAGCTAAGGCCATAGTAAGCTAGCTAAAGGGGGTTTAAGCGATAGTTGCTATAAGTTAAACTCGAATTAGTATTAAATCGATCGCTGACTTTCTAATAGGAGCGCGGTAACCTTATTGAGTCTTAGCTAGCGAGGTTAGAGCAATCTAATCGAATTATACTAGGCCTCTTAGGGTCTATCGCTATGTTAGTAGAGCGGACCGCTATAGTAGCAGAGTCTCTTATAAAGGGAGGAGGGCTTGCAGTAGTAAGGGTAGCATTAGGCGCGGTAGCTAGTAGGGCGGTGCTAGCAGCGGTAAGAGGAGGTCGGGGTCGTTCTAGGCGGAGGCGTATTCGGAAGGCGAGCTCTAGCTCTAGAACAGAGTTAGAGCTTGTCTCCCTTAGCGCAAAGGAGGAGGGGTCGGAGGAGTTGTAAGGGGAGGGGGCAGTAGGCTTGGTATTATTATTTTTATTATTTTTCTTCTTTTTTTTTTTTATTTATTTGTATTTTTAGATTTATTTACTAACCTATTTTACATCCGGCCTATTGTCTTCTAAGTGATTATAATCATCTATACCGCTTTCCTAAGCCTTTAGCTAAGCTTATAAGTTCTAAGGTAGTTCTAGCTTTATAGGATTGGCCTAATGAAAGTCGCGAATCTTATATAAGGACCTTATAAAATTTGATATATAATACTAACTTAAATCAAGGTTATAACTAGTCCATTTGACCTAGTACTCTAGTTTCCCTTAAGATAGGCGTATACCTAGTATCTTAAACACTTTATATTCTTCTTACCTAGCGATCTTTTTTATAGTAGGCTAAGGTTATTCTTAACCTAGCAAAGGGTTCTGCAGGTCTTTAAATAGTAGCTCTAGCGCGAAGATATTATATATTATAAAACCTATAAGTAGCTTAATTTAATATAAATTGCCTACCTTCTTAAGAATCTTAAAAGGGCTATCCTATTAATTGGCCAGTTTCCTACTAAGACGGTAGTTCTTAAGATTTTTTATTAAAAGGTAGACTATATCTTTAGGTTTCTAATCAATCTCCCTTTAGTATTAATTTATAGACTTACGCATTTTCTCTTAAGCGCATTCTATATTACCTTTCGCTACTTCCTAAGCTATGTATATCCTTTCTACTATAAGCCTAGCCTTTGCTTAGTTCAATTTCTCCTATAGGCTAGACGTTTTTAGCAAGATCTAGTCCTAACTCATTTAAAGCGCAACTCTATATCTAAGCTAATATAAGGTTATACTAATTAAAGCGTAAGGGAGAGTCGATTGCGTACGATCTATTAATAGAATCAGTTTACTTTAATTATCTTAATAGTAATTAATAAAAGGCTATAGCCTTAAATTAATATACTTATTTATAATCTCCGTTTAGCCGTCAGTCTCCTTATAGTATACTATAGAGAGTTTAATCTTAATACTAATAATATAGCAGAACTCTCTTTAAAATAAGGAGACGAATTAAGGGCCTCGGTTGGAGGTAATTGTCTCTAGAATATGGCCGAATCGATATATCTATTAAACGAATAATCGGGCAGTTCCTTAAGCGTTAATATCTTTATAATAAAGGATTGTAATAGCGCTCTTACTAAGTCGGTCTATAAAAACCAGGATTCGATTAAAACTATGCTTATTAAAAGGGAAATTCTTAAAATCTATATATAAGTGCTGCATAGGATAGTTAGGAATAGGGAGAGGCTATAAGAGGCCTTATTATTTAGTTGTCTTTGAATATAAGAATTAATAAGGTCTATAGTTTATAATAAATCTTTTACAGTCCGAACCTATCCCGACCTAGTAGTACTTAAGAGCAAGTAGCTAGTAGGTCTTTAAGCTACTAAGGTATGCGCTTAAAGGTTAGTTATAAGCTTCCTAAATTAGATAAGTGTATAAAGGAGTATTATAGCGTACGCAGAGACGCTCTTTAAAGTAAAGCAATCCGTCTTTTAAGGAGTAGTTCTTAAGGAGGTTGGCGCAAATCTCTTAAAAGGATTTGCAATTATCTTAATAAAGCTTTTCAATTAAATTAAAGGAATCCTTAAGTCGATTCGGAGTCGAATCGGAAGTATCGGTTAACATTAAGGCAAGGGTGCCTTTAGCAGATTCGGCGAGAAATTTTTTAGCTAGTTTAATATTAATTTAAAGGTCTAATTAAGCTAGGGAAATCAGAACTTAAGATCGGCTATCTAGCTTCGCTTATTTATAAACTAATATATCCTACTCTTAGCAGCTAAGAATATTAGCCTTTTAATTATCTTTGCTTAAAGTATATACGATTCGAAAATTGAAGTTAGATAGAAATTCTATCTATTAGTACTATTTCATAGTTAGAACCTTAGTAGTTATAAAGTACTTAAGGGAGCGGTGATCTAAGTAAATATCAACTCGCTCCTTAAGTGATATAAGCTTAGGTCTCTATTTATAATAGGATTCTATAATAGTAAAGAGTTCCTTATTATATATTTCCCAATTAGGTTTATAGCTAAAGAGTATATATAAATAGAAGCCAATTGGGTACTATTACTTATTAGAGTATTACTAAGAAAGTACTTTAGCAATAATGCTATTAGAAGTATCAGTTTCCAGCTTTATAAGTAAGTTAGGGTTAAAATAGTAAATCTGCTAAATTGAAAGCAGCTGTTTGCAAAGCTCTTCAAAAGCGATTCGGCACTCTTCTATCCAATTCTAAGGCACTATCGGTCGGGTTAGAATAGAAAAGGGTTTGGCGATTAGCCTAAAGTTACAAATGAATTATTAATAGAATCCGCAAAATCTTAAGTAGGACTTTACTCTAATAATAGTTTCCAAGTACTTCTAATTGTATAATGGTTCGACCTTTTTAAGGTCTAGTTCGATCCTGATTATTATTAAAACGTATCTAAGATATCGAATTCAAGTAATATAGAATTCGCACTTCTTAATATCTATTTAAAGGCTAGCCTTTAAGAGTCGTTTTAGCACCTTTTTAATATGACCTTAGTACTTTTTAATATTCTTAAAGTAAATTAAAATATTATTTAAATACGCTATATAAAAATCATTTAAGTAATTTAAAAGAATATTATTCATATACTACTAGTAAGTACTAGGTCTATTACAAAGGCTGAATAAGAGAACCTTGCATTTATAAGATCTATACCTTATTTAAAAGGTAGTATATTCCTCTAATTTAGGGTCCATTTGTATTTGATTAAAAGCGGCCCGAATATCCAGTTTTATGAAAATCTTAGCTTTAGATACTCGCCTTAAAAGCTCGTCTATCTTTAGAATCGGGTAAGCGTCTTTCTAAGTTAGTGCGTTTAGCTTCTAGTAGTTTATGCAAAATCGGAGGCTACTGTCGGCCTTCTTTACAAATAGTACTAGCGAAGTAAAGGGGCTAGTACTTATCTTAATAAAGCCTTTGTCTAAATTCTCAAGTAAGTATTCCTTTATAACCTTAAGCTCTTTAGTTGATTAATAGTAGAAGGGCGAATAGGCGTTAGGCAAAGGCCCTTTTAGCTATATCTTATAATTATAGTACCGATAGGGAGGAAGGGTATCTATATCCCTTTTTAAAAAGGCTTATCTTAAAGATCGGTACTATTTTAAGAGTCGATTGTTAATTAGCTTTTTAATATTAGGACTCTTAGGCTTATATCTTTCCTTTAAAATCCTATCCACTTTATAAATACTGGTTTAAAAGAATTCAATCTCCTTACGCTTTATATTATAATAAAAGGCATTAGTACTAATTTTATAAATAAGAACTACGGCTTTAGGGCATTTGCAAATAAGGTTAGAATATAGTCGATTCGTATTAGGCGGTATTCCTGGATCTAGCTTAATTAAAGGTAGGGGCGCTAGCTTAATAATAGCAATAGGGATCTTGCGCTTAGCTAGGACTATTAAATTAACGCAAGACTATCTTCTATTAATCTATTAAGCTTTATCTATAGCTATTTCCTATTTTCTGCGATTAATATCAGCTTAATAATTAGATTGGATCCAAAGTCCTTTAAAAGGGGGAAGATAAATAACAATTTCTTTTGCAAATCAAGGAGATAAGGGGTAATATAAAGGCTATATGAATCGGTTTTCCTTTAAGTTAAGTTTAAGTCTAAATCAGCATATCCATTTGACTCTAATAATAGCATTGCGCTAGCCTAGGTTAAGAATAACCTAAGGGCAGTTATAGATACGCCTTCTATCAATTATCAAATGAAAGCATATATAGTGCGTAGCTTATGCGCAAATAGTATTTTAAAATCTATAGATAAGAATAAGGGCTAGAAGAGGAAGAATTTTAAAGCTAATCGCTTTCGAAAGATATATAAAAAGGGAACGATTTAAAAAAAGGTAACTAAGGGCTTTAGTATTTGCTAAAGCTAATAATAATACTTTAAGTCCATTTATACTAATAGTATAAAAGGTTAGGAATTGCTTCTCTCTTATTAAAGAGTTAAGATCTAGCTTTAATAAGTCGCACTTTTGCAAGCCTAAGTAGGAGTCTTTTCTTAAGCCTCTTCGTTTTCTTAATCTTCTTCTATTTCGACCTTATTTTCAATTAAGTCCAAAGTCGGGTCAGCTTCTTTTATATCTTCTAAGGTATTAATCTTACTTATAAAAGGGCACTTAATCTTATAGTAACTAGTTTTGCTATAGGTCTAGTAGGTGGCTTGCTTAAGGGGTAAAATAAGAGAACTAGCCTTAGCTAGCGGGTCTTAGTAAAAAGGGGTAGTAGGCTTTAGGGCTAATAGCCTAGGAACTCGGGTGGTACTTCCGGCGCTTGGACCGCGAGCGGTCTTATTAAGAAGCAAACTGGATATCTTCTAGTATAATGCTAGGGTCGCCTTGCTTTCAGTCGAAGGGTTGAGAAGTTGATTGCTTTAATATTCGGTATCAAAGGCGTTTACTTAATTAATTATAATAGTATAGTCCTTCCTTTAAAAGGCCTTAGCTAAGGCGCAGGCTGCTTTAAGCTAAGGGATAATCTTATTCTATATAAAGAAGAACTACTTAAATCTTAAGACCTCTTCCTAGATTATAGCTAATTAGAATCGGGCCTAAAACTAAGGGAAGGTTTCCTTAGAATAACCGGCTTCTCTTATATAAAGGTAGTAGAAAGTAGATCGAAATAGGTCTACCTCTTAATTAGTTAAAAAGTAACTGCTTAGCAGTTCTACTATTTCTTAATAATTTCGAAAGGGGTTAGTCTCTAAAAGGTACTAGGGTTTAAAGTACGTTCGGGCTTATCTTATAGTAGATCCTTAAATAAGGGCTTAGCGAGCTCGCTCATTCGAATATAGGTTAGTATTAACTTGCAATCGGTCTTAGACTAAAGCTAATTACTACTTATATATTAGAGAGGTCCTATTATTAAAAGGGGTGATTTTTTCAGTCAGCTGAATTTTTAGCTGTCTTATATCTGTATCGACTTCTAGAGGAGGCTAAGACTCGCTTTAGTAAGAGTAGGTAGATTCTCGCTTAATAGTCTAATATATACGCTAAGCCGTTTCTTAGCTTTAATAAGCTAGGGTCTTTAAGCTAAAGATAGCTTAAGCAATCCTGCTAATCTTACTTTGTAATTATTAATTAGATTGATCTTAGCGTTATAAGGATTCCTTTAAACTTAAGACTATTCCTTATAATATATTTGGATTCGAAAAGTCTTATTTATTTTAATTGGCTTAGCTATAGTATTATAGTCTCTTGCCCTTAGCGGCAGAGGAAGGTCCGGCCTTAAGGGCTAGAGTAGGGGTACTCCCTATAGAAGCTGCTTCCTTAAATGAACCGGGTATATTTTATATTTGCTAACTTCCGGCTAGTAGGGAATTCATTTTACCGATTTTGGTTTTAATAGTAATTCGGTTAAAAAGGGGTTCTATAGAAAAAGGGTTTTAGTAGCGTAGTGCTTTCCTAACTTCTGCCTATAGCACTTTTATAAAAGGAGTAGTTGAGAAAATCCGACTAGTAAAAGCGTTCTTCGATTATACTAGTTAATAAGCTATACTTAAGCTCCTAGTTTGTCTAAGAGATCTTTAAGATCCTGACTCTATCGAAAGTCGAAATAACTACAAATCGATTTTCAAAAGGGGTAGGATATTATTAAAAGCCGTCCCTAGTAGAAAAGAACTTCTTCATTTAATATAATAATATAAAACTGCCGAAGTGCGAGATCAAGTATAAAAGTAAGAAGTAGTGCAAAAGGCGTATTCTATAAGTCTAATATAAAGGAAACGAAGAAGTTAGAGAGCCCTCCTTAGGGGAGAGCCCTTCTTCCTTATATATATAAGTAGCTTAAGGCTCTTTGTCCGTTTATATAATATTATGCAAGAATATCCTTTTGCACCTTTAGGGTCGATTCGAGAAAACCCTGCGTCGAATCGAGATTGTAAAACCTTAAAACGCCGTACTCCTAGGTAATTGCACTAAGTGGAGGTGCAGCCGTTACAAGAAGCACGCTAGCTCTTATTAAAAGCACCGATCGATCGGGAGCTACGCTAGGATATAGAAGCTCTTAAGGATAATACTAAAAGAGGGAGTTCTTTAAAACTAATAGAAGCTTAGCCTAAAGTACTTAATATAAGGGCCTTTCGAAAACGCAAGAAGCCTAATAAGAAGTAGGAAATGATACCTATACTACTCTATAGGTCGAAAAGGAGAAGAGGGAGCAGGAATGCTATATATATAACGTATATTAAGGATCTCCTATTAGCCCTTAAAGAACTTAAAATATATTAGTTAGAGTAGGTAAATAGCTTTATATTAACTTTCTAATTAAGTCAAGAGCTTATAAGAATTAATAGAGAAGAGTATAAAGCGGTATATTATATTATTGCTGCGGCGACTTAATTTAAAAGCTTTAGAGGAAACTCTACCCTTCTAATTCCACCTTAAGATAAGCTTCTTAAAGCGCCAACTTATTAGAAGGAGCTTGCAAATCACCCTTTCGAAGAGCAATTTAAAAAGGGAGCTAGAACTAAGATCAAGAACCTAAAAGCGCGCAATTGCTAAAGAGTAATCGATAGAAGCGAGGCTATTGAGCTTAAGTGAGTCGGCGCAGTAGGTAAAGGAGGCTTCTAAAGGTCGATGGTCGATATATTAGTAAGAGTTAAGGAAGGAAGGTTACCCCCTTTTTCCCTATAGCTATATATATATTAATATCCTATTAATTAAGCAATAGGGTTATATAATAATATATTAGAGTAATAGCTATATCACCTATCTTAATACCCCTACTTAGACCTTACTCTAATTGACCTGCAGTTAGGAAAATAATAACTATCCTTTTATACTAATCTAACTCTTAAGTATCTGTGGTGCGGTCGGCTGGAGGGCCTTCATTAGGTCGCTTAGGAGGCTCGCAGAAGTAGGAAAAGATGATTGATTGTATTATTATCTAGTATATATATGGTAAGGAGACTTCGGAAAGAAAAGGGAGAGTCTATAACTTAATAGGAGTCATATAGAGGGTCTTTAGAATAAGTGGAGACTTCGCCTATTTTATATAATATACCTTTTAATTAGGCGATGCTCTTAGAATCGCTTAGCTATATAGATAAAATAAAAGAAAGAATAGCAGTTATAAGGAAAAGAGGCTCTATCTTATATACTGCCCCTTTAGAGGTCGTTCCTTTTAAAATGAGAAAGGTTGCTATAGGCAATAAGCGCGCTTAAGAATCTTTACGATTTTATACTAATGCTTTATTAGGCTTCCTATAGAGTATTTCTATTATAAAGGTTCTCCTTCTCTTCTTTTAAAAATAACTCTCTTTTATTATTTAAAAATATCGTCTTTATACTAATAATTTTTAAATATAGAAGGAACTCCTGCTTATTATGGCCCTAGCTGCCCTTGTAAAGTAAGACCCTTAGAGTCCCTATACCCTGCGTTATACTAACTTTACGCTAGGTTACTAGCGCTCTTATAGGAGTAGGAACCCTATTCTAGTCCTCCTAGCGCCTGCTAGGTAATAAGCCGCCGCTGCTATCCCTACTGCTACTGCCGCTCCTACTGCTGCTGCCGCTACCTAAGAGCCCTGCCCTTATTGCGCGCCGTATGCCTAAGCCTACGATAGAGCGCGATAACGCGTACATATATTATATCGCACGCAAGAGTACTAGCAATCTCGATTATTAATGCTTTAATAGCACCTTTAGTACGCGTTACGTTTATTATATAATATTAAGTAACAGCTGCTAGCAAGCTAGCAGACCTCTCTTCGCTTCTTAAGAGGCTATTATATCAGCCCGCGCTTGCGGTGCTTTTAAAAAGGAGGTGGTGCTATTGCTAAATGCAGTAAAGGGTGCGCTTTAAAGCTTTTATAATATATCTTATCAAGTCTTATTAAGTTCTAGGCTAATTTTAAAAGATAGAAGCGATTAAACCCTAGTGCTAAGAGGGCCTGCTACTCCTGCGAGTAGTAGTACTGCTGCCTCCCCTGCTCTTAGCATACTATTCCCGTTTGCTTCTAGCCCCTTTGGCTTAGACCCGTTCGCCCCTGTTGCTGCTGCCGCCGCTCCTATCCCCTTTGCCTCTGCTATTATAGCCGCTGCTATAGTCTCCCCGTTTATCTCCTTAGCCCCTGCCGTCGCCGCGCCTGTCCTCGCCGCCGCCCTTAGCGCCTTCGCTCCTATCGCCCCTGCCGCACCTCCTGCCTTTGCTAGTATATTTGCCAGTAGGCCTCTGGCCAAGGGAGTGCTAGTAGGCCTCTTTTAGGAGGAGATCTATATAGAGCTCTTAGCTATAGCGTCTTAGCTCCTGGCCTTAGCTAAGAGAATCTGAGAGAGGGTCGCGCTCTGTAATAGCAGCTTAAGAACGTTACCTATTCTTATATTTTTAAAAAAGGAAAAGCTTCTGCAGTGCGCTTTATAAGAGAAAACAAATGAATATGACTATAAAAGAGTAGGAGCTTATAAGTATAAGTCTCCTAGTAATAAGTGACTACTTACTAATAAGTGCAAGTTACTAAACGATTGTTTAAAAGCTTTAGAGGTTTAATAAACGAATAAAGCTTTTAAACTTTTAGCAGTCTAAGTTCTTAATAAGCCTATTTGCGTGCATCTCCCTAATAGGGAGGTAGATTATTTAGAAGCTTCCTCTTTAGTACTCCTGGCGGATCTATATATTACTAATTTCGATATATCAAAGGCTTATCTTAATCTTCTTATTCTTTATAATAATTAGCCGAATCGTCTATTAGTTATTATAATATATATTCTATTTAAAGAAGGAGTCTATGCGAATCTTCTTAAAGAGGCGTTTTATAGCTATTATCTCTTTTATAGTAGAAACCATGCTATAGAGTTCTGCTTTAATAGAGGAGAGCGTGATAGTTGCTTAGCAATTCGCTTTTTAAATAATTGGTCCTTTAAATAGGAAGAAGACGTATCCTTAAGAGGATCTGCGGGTCTCTTAATCATCTTTAAAAGAAGCATTTAAAGACGCGACCAATTGGTATTCCTTAGCTTTAAAGCTATAGGCAATTCTTAAGAAGCGCGTGCTATATAGGTATTAAAGCGTCTAGTCTATAGCTAAGAGGTGCTTAAAGCTTGGATTAGTTAGAAAGAAAGATAGTTAGGAGGCTGCAAATATAATATCTAAGCATATTATAATCGCTATATAGAGAATAGAGCCTATTTTTTCTTAATACTCCTTTACCTTTTCTAAAGAAGCTTGCTTTAAGTTCTTAATAAACTCCTTCTTTAGTAGTAGAGTACTAGGCACTCTCCCTATATTAGCTCCGAACTTTTAAGCGATCTTCTTAATATAGGTATTATAAACTAAGGAGATCCTCTTTACCTTCTTATCCTAAATAATCCTTACTTTAAAAAACTAGGAGATATCTTCTATAATAGTAAGCTTATACGCCCTCTTTAGGTCTTCAATTAGACGAGTCGCCTGATCTAAGTTAAAGGCCTTATATAACACTTAAATATTATTAATATAAAACGCTATAAAGACTATACGATCCTTTATTATAAAAATATAAGGCTCTTCGCTTAATAGCTTAAGTTAAAGGCCTTTAAGCGTTCCTACGAAGTTCCTATACTATAGCGCCAGAGAGTCTTTTAGCCTATAGAGCGCGCGGTCCAGTTCTACTACTATACTAGGGCGCTTAAAGCCATCTAATAGGAAGCATATGACTAGAGCACTCCTTAGGTCTTTAGGAGCGTTGATAAATGTATTAATAATGTCGAACTGCTTTACTTCTATATTAAAGTACGCGGTAAATGCTATTAGTACTTTAAAAGACCTTACTGTAAGCGTGGCTGCGTAGGTTAAGAAAATTAAAGCTTTATTTTAAAGATCCCCTTATATAATTAGCTATGATCGGCACTTTAGAAGCTCGCTAGAGCTATTGACCTTATAAGTAAAAACCCATTTCAATAGTATTAGCAGGGGTTTTAAATAATCCCTTTATACGATTCTTTAATAACTCTGAGATTCTAAATTCCTAATCTCCTAACGCCTTCCTTTCTTAAATCGTTTGCCAAAAGGGTGCTTCTCTAAGTCTAGCCATCCTTTCGAAGGCTTTAGTAGAGAGCCTTAGTGCTATAGGCGGTTAGGAGACTGCGCTCTATCCTTTGCCTAACTATCAATTATAGCTTTAATAACTATATAAACTATTAAATAGTCCTTCTTATCCTCCCTTATCTATTTGTTCGCTTAAAAGGTTGATACAAACTCTTGCGCATATAGGGAGTAGGGTAAATTAATATTGCTTTAAGAGAGTATATATTCTAAAGCAGTAGTATATACTTTTAAAGTCTCCTATTGCTTAACGCTTAAGCGTCTTATCCTCTTTTGCTTAGGAAGAGGGAGTTCCTCCTTGCGCTTTTCTCTATAGGTCTCTTCTTCTATTTTTATTATTGCTAGAGGTTCCTTTAAGAGTCTAGGTGGCTCTATCTCCTAAGCCTATAGTCTTTAAGCTAGTATTATAACTTAAGGTATTATATTATTAGGGCCTACTCCTCTTATTAAGTCGCTTCTTATAAGACTATTAGAGCTCCTTCCAGATCTTAGCAGTAGTGCCTCTAGCCTTTTACTAAAGTTCACTAGGGCCTACCTTTATAACTGAAGACTTTATCTTAGAGCCTTTAAGCCATCTCTATTCCTATATAGAATAGCGGCTAGAGATCTGCCGATCGCTTTATAGAACTTGTCTTTAGAGACTCCCTTAAAGTCGTCTACGATTCCTTCTTTAGTAGGGCCTTTGTAGGGAATTATCACCCCTAAGCTCTAGTCGCTATTTGCCTTTTTAAAGACTGGCGAAGTAGCTTCTAGTTCGCTTGCTTCTACCCTTAAGTTTCTAAGTAGGTCTTTTAAAGAATTTGGATTTAAGTTAAGGCCTTTTATATTATTGGTTAAAGGCTATAGAGCAGCGTTAATCTATAATATAGGCTCTTCTTATATAGCGGCTTCTTCTGCGGCGATTGCGTTCGGCCCTGCGATAAGCTCTAATTCTTTAAAAATGCCTTTGAACTTAGCGTCCTAAGCTCCCTCTCCCTTTTTAATCAATTAGAAAGTCGTCTTAAGTTCCTAGTGCAATATAGGGTTTGCGCGCTTAGCTTTTGGATTATAAAAGAAAGACTTATCGAATTCGATATTATAAATTATTATTACTCGCTAGAGTATAAGAACTTAGATTCTATAAATATTAGAGGTAATATATTTAATTAAGTAACTTAAGTGCCCTTATAGTTTAATTTTAAAGGTTCGGCGGTCCCTTCCTACCTCCTTCTCTTTAATTAAAGGGTATGCGCAAGCGCTATATATATAAATGCGACTCTAGTTAAGCTTTAAGCTCGCTATTATCTACTTAATAAGCAGCGGCTTATAGAATCGAAAATACTACTTAAATTAATTGTAAAGAGCCTCGCTTAGTAAGATCATCTTCTTCCTAGCGAGTAGGGAGATATTATAAAGGTATGTAATAGCCTTTATAACCTTTGGCTAAAGGCTTACTAAAAGCCTGGCGTAGATCCTTATTTTAATAGAGCGTTTAATCAACTCCTTTTCTACTTGCTCTACGCCTTTATTAGGTTGATATATATAAGCGGGAGTAAGCTTTAAATCAATTCCCTCCTCTTTTACCTATCTTTGGTATTCTATAAGAGAGTCTTCCCTTAAGAAGATTACTAAAGTGTTATTATCTTGCCTAATTTTGCAAATGGAAAGCCTATATTAGCGTTTCACTTATGCTTTAAAGGCCTAAAGGACCTCTATAACTATATCTCCGCCCTTCGATCTTAATAGGAATATCTAAAGTATACTACTATACTTATCCTTAATTAAAAGAACTTATAAGCAACTGTTATATAAGTTGTTTAAAAAATTAAAGAGATCCTAGGAGATCCTAAAGAAGGGCCTTAGAGATCGGTTTTCAAAGGTAGCATAAGAAATAACTTACTTAGCAAACGCTATTGCGTATACAAGGCATTTTAGCCTTTATATTCCCTTGATCTTCACTCCCCTAGCGCACTTGACTAGCGCTTAAAGAGCCTTTGCGCCTAGGTAGCTAGCGCGAAGGTACTAAGTATACGCGTTATTATCCTACACCCTAGTAGGTATATAGCTAGACTGGAACCTATTATAAAGCGTTGTCTTAGCTATAGGGAACGCTATTAAGGTAGAGAAGTCATATTGAAGTATATTTAGAAGATCCAAATAGTTAATAGGCTTATATTTAAAGAAAACGAGATTATAGCAACGCTTTAACTAAGCTTGCTTTATAAAATCTCTAATACTCTTAAAGCGCAAAGTGAGGTCTACTCTAGAGTATTAAAAACCCTTATCTGCAAAGAGCCTCTTTAAGATAATATTAGTAGTAAACTCTTTTATAATAGTAATATTGCAAAGCGTTATCCCTATAGGAGAGCCGTCACGCTATAGAAGAGAGTCTACTATATATCTATTACCTCTCCTAATGATTAGGAGTCTTAAGGTACCTACTTTAATATATTGCTAAGAGTTGCTAAAAGGCTTAAAAGTGCCTGCGATAAGTAAATCCTTTGAATTAACAATATAAGTGGCCGCGCAATTATTAAGGAGCGTACTTAAGGAGAGCGGGTGGCGTTCTAGCTTAAAGAGGTAGTAGATGTTAAACGATTCTTTAAAAGCGTTAAAGGTAGAGGGATCTATTACTATAAAGACTAGTGAGTTCTCCCTTTTGCCTAAACTATCCTCCTTAGAGGCTAAAGCCTTTCCTTTGAATTTGTTAATCGCTATTATCGTAATGTTATTCTCCTTAAGCTATGCTTAAAGACCCTTGAACTAGTCTCCTACGTTTAACGCCTTTTATATTCATAAGACCTCCTCTCGCGAGGGGAGAACCTTTATATTTTCCTTACGCCTGTCTATAGTATATAATAGTTTCTAATAGTCCTAGGGCTTTTAATAGTGATTTTTAAAGCCTCTATAAGGGCACTTAGGCCTGATCTCCCTTCTAAAGCTTATAGAGCGATTTTAAGAGCTGCTCGCTAGAGCCTGCAAAGGGGTTTCGGCATCTAGGAGAGACTCCTAAGTAGTAAAAACTACTAGCCCTTTATTATCGATCGCTCTATTAGATTTAATGCCTGCTAGGGCGCGGCTCAGCTGCATTAGGTCGTGCTTGCATAGGGTTCCTATCTGCTTATTAGTAATAATTTCCTCCTTTAAGCGAGTCGCCTAACTTAGATTAATCTTTATTATAACTAAGTCTAAAAAATCAGTAACTCCTAGTCTCCCTTTAATCTTAAGGAGATTGTATTATTCTACTAGGCGGTACGCCTCCTACTACTCCTAGATCTACTGCTAAGTATTAGTTCTCTTAGTCTTACCTTAGCGTAGTACGTCGCGATACTAGAGCCTCGTTTAAGACTGAATAGCCTTATCGGAAGGTGTAATATTATACTTTAAAATAGATACTAGGCCTTAGAGTAAGAGTTGCTAGTTTACTAAAATAGAATGCGGGTCGTTAGCAGTAGTTCCAATTATAGGAGTATCTCTATTAAGTATTAAGAAGGAGAGCTTCTCAGCTTGGATTTATGCTTAAGCTATTGCGAAAGCTAAGAGCATTCTATCAACGGTTTTAGAAACCTATTTTAAGAGTAGCTTATAGTATTTGCGTTAGGTCTTTTAAGTTTCCTTGCGCATATAGTACTCCTTTATTAGGATTTTATATTTATCCTTAATATCTTTATAAGAAGCCTATAGAAGAAGAGCCTTTGACGGATCTCTTAAGGGAAAGTAGGCGTAAATCTATTCAAATGGAGTCGCTGCATACTCTTTATACAACCTCGCGTATATTATGCAAAGGTTAGCCGTTTCCAATTCCTTAAGCTCTTATATAAAGGGAGCTTAAGGCTCGGTCTCTATAATTGACTTAAATAGAAGTCTTAGATTAGTAAAAATAGTAATATTATAAAGCTTAGCGAAGAATATATATTTATTAAACCACTTTACTTAAAAGGCAGAAGTATTAAGGCGAGGCTTAGAAATGCTTAAAGAGTCAGATATATTAAATAGAGTCTAGTGAAAAGGTTAAGTATATAAATGAAGTTTATAAATAAGGTTCGATCAGAAAATGGAGATTTGTTAATTAAAAATGAAGGTCCTTTAAGTTGTTATAAATATTCGAAAAGTCGGTTAGGAGCTCGAAGGGCCCTTTAGCCGGTTGCATACAAAGAGAAAGCATATTAAAGTGCTTATAGGGCTTATAACTATAGTGCGGTTGGCTAGAGGGCCTTTATTAGGTCGCTTAGGAGGCTCGCAGAAGTAGGAGAAGATGATTAATTGTATTATTATCTAGTATATATATGGTAAGGAGACTTCGGAAAGAAAAGGGAGAGTCTATGACTTAGCAGGAGTCACATGGAGGGTCTCCAGAATAAGTGGAGACTCCGCCCATTCTGCACGACAGTATCTTTCTAAATTAAAAATAATTAATTAATAGTAACCTCTATTGAAATCACTAATCCTATTCGCAAGGTAGGATTAAGAGTCAAATTTTCCAAAAGCGTTCCTTTATAAGACTATATAACTTAACTCGCGGTCTAGGCCTAGGTATTATTTTAAAAACTTTCCTTTATAAGACTATATGACTTAACTTATAAGGCGGGCCTAGGAGTCGTCCTTAAGCCTATTAAGCCCCTATTATCTTCTATAACCTTAGTATATCTTTAAATACTTTAAACTTTATAACTATCTTTAATAGCTTTATAAATCTATCTGCTACTATTCAATTAGTTAAGATATAGGTAATTAATAACTTATTCTTTATAATAAGGTTATAGATAAAGTGGTAGGTAATATTAATATATTTCGATCGCTTATATAAGTATGGATTCTTTATAAGTACAATCGCCCTTATATTATTTATTTAAAGATTAATACAGTTCTTATCTCATTTAATATACTTAGCGAAATCTATATCTTTTAAAACTTAAGCGATCTATAATCCTTACTTACAATTTAATAATATTAATATATATTCGGCCTTAGTACTTACGATAGCTACTAATTTCTACTTCCTACTTTCCCACGATATAGGTCTACTATATAGTACTGCTACGCTTTTAGATATACTTTTCCGACCTTTTATATTTGCCTAATCGGAATTAGTATATACCTTAAGCTTTACGCTTATATATTTCATTAGTTTATATCTTACCTTTTATATAATTATCGATCGAAGGTACCTTTTAAGTCGCTTAACTATATTCTTATATCGAATTGTCAGATCCTTTAAGTTCTAACTAAATTGCTTAGTAATAAAGGCGATATCTAATCTTATATATACTATAGTATATATAATTACTTTAATATCCTATTAGTACTTCTTTAGATCTCCTCTTTACTTATTTTCATTAGTAGGCTCTAACTTATTATACTTTCCTTCAATTAGAGTACACTTTGGCTTAAAGTTAAGAGTATAAGTAAAGAGTCTTATTCAATCTAGGATCTTCTTAATATACTACTCTTAGTCCAACTAGAGTTCTTAAGTAGAGCGGTTCCTTATAATGCAAATGCTAAAGATCTTATAAATTCCCCTTAGATCTTTAGTATTAAAACATTTTTGAATTATTATAAAGAACCAATCTAATTAAGTAGTTGTTTTCGTAGCTATAGCAATATTATTGATATATAGTAGCAACTTAATTCTACGCTTAATATAAGTAAATAGATAAGGGTCAGCTAGGCTTTAAACGAATCCTATTTCTACTAAAGCAAAGCTATATAAGAGGTTCTAATTATAAGTTGATTGTTTAAGCCTATAGATATTGCAAAGTATATAAAGAGAGTGGCCAGCGCGTATAGGAATACTGTTAGGTTAAGAGAGAAAAATCCGTTCTTTTATAATCACTTTAATAAATGCATTTTTAATATTATACTATCTGTATTTAAGGTCCTTAGCAGCTACTATTATTATAAATATATAAAAGGTATCTATACGAACTATTGGCGCGAATATATCGAAGTAGTCTTCTCTATACTATTAGAAGAAGCCCTTAGCTATAAGCCTTGCCTTATAATATTCTAAAGTCCTATTTATATATATCTTAATTATAAAGACCCACTTTATTAATACTAGGTTCATATCCTTTAGCGTTAGTTCCTCTATCTATATACTATTTGCAATAAGAGAGCTTATCTCCTTTTAAATTGCCTTATTCTATATTGCTTTATTCTTCGGATTATTAATAGCTTTATTATACGTTTTTAAAAGAGAGATTTTCATTATCCTCCCAGCGGCTAAGAACGCATTATCTTTATTAAAGCTCTATTAAAGTTCGAGCTTATAGATCCTATATGCTATTATAGCTTAGATACGCTTAGACTCGCGTTTATCTAAGGTATCTTCTAATTCTAAGTCTCTATTCCTCTTTAAAGACGTAGGTTCAACTATAGGTTCTATAGGCTTATTATCTAAGGAACCGCTTTCTAATAGTAAAGGCTCGTCGTTACTTATACCTATTTCGAGAATATCCTTTACTATAAGTGCTTTAATTAAAGGGATAATGATATTAAAGTTATTTTATACTTTAAGCAGTTCGCGGACGATAGGAATAGTCTATTCGGCCTTTAGGCGATTAATAGGTTGTCGATTAGCAAGTGCGCTTAATATGCCTAAGCTAAGAGAAAGGGGTTATTAGTTCGGCTTAATAGTATTACTATCAAGTAGTATACCTTGCGAATCTCTAAGTATATAGAGCTTTAAGGATAGCTCCTCTCTATTTTGAGATTCGTCGAACTCAACTACTAAAGATATAATTACTCGCTCTAGATCTAGCGTATATACTATCTATTGCTTTATTATCTATTTAATATATCTAATAAATATATATTCTCTACCTTAGTCTATTAGCTTCTTACTCTTTATACCTATAGGCTAGGACTTCGGGCTAATATAAGAGTAGCAAACGCTTTTAAAGACGTAGATATAGTCTAAGCTTAGTTTCTATTTAAAATATGCCTTATATAGCAATATTTAAGTGCTATTAACTATTAGTCTACTACTTATTCTATTTCGCAAGTATACGTCTGCCTTAACCGCAAGGTCCTAGAATTCCAATAGTAAGTCAGCATCTTGCAATAGAGCGCGACAGTCAGTCTCTACTTACTAAATGCTTCGCTTAATAATGCTATTCTAGTAGGAACCTTTATATATTATAATTGGTTTATAATAAACTCCTTATTTTGCCTATTTATCTAGCTTTGCCCTAATCTCTAATGCGTTATTAAACTTAATAGCTATTAGCTTTAACTAGGTCTAGCGTTCCTCTATTACTTTCTAAGTTTCTAGCTTTTCTATAAGTTTAGATTTAGTCCTAGCGTAAATAGTCTATATCTATTAAGTAGAATTATCTACTATTTAAGAAAACCAATTATTCCCTTTGATTAAGGTTATAAATAGTCTGGTAGTATTAATAGATATTAGCGCTAGTATCGAATCTATTGCAAGTATGCCCGTCATATGTTTGTCATATGATCTGTCATATGACATATCATATATATAATGTGTCATATGACTTGCCATATGACTTAGTATAGAGACCTGAGATGGATAGGTCTTATAATATATATCATATGATCGACATAAGATAGTAGGAGGATAAAAGGGCCATCTTCTGTATATAGAGACAGCGCGTATCGCCATAGTACTAAATATACCCCATACTTAGGACTTATTCCTAATATCTTATCTAAGAGAGCCCGCTTATAGTACTTCCTCCTCTTGTTTTTAAGTCTTCCCTTAGGCCTATTTTTATATTATCTCCCTTCTATTTTATATTAATAACCTACGTAAGGACCGATTTCTTAAGATTTCTATCCTTATACGACCTTATTAATCTCTTAATTTATAGATAAGAGACTGGCCTTTGAAATACGTCTTTGAAACACTTATAGCATTTTAATTAACTTTAAAACCTTATCCTTAATCGCCTAGTTACTTAAAACTATCGATTTTCGTTTAGTAACTATTAATAACCTTAGATTTTCCCTTTTCAACTTTGCTTTAAAAACCCTTATTTTCTTCCTTAACTTTGAGATTTTCGGAATTTTCAGCTTCTTAATATAAAAAGTTTGGCAAACCTTATAATAGCAATCTCAAATAGCAGTAGTTTCGAGTACTTAAGTAATACTAAGTATAAACTCTAATCGGAAGTGCCTTCTTAGAATCTTTAAAAATCCGAATCCGATAATTCAGCCGCCTTAGCTTAATAGAATTTTAAAAATTGCCTTAAAATCGTCTCTAAAGACCCCTTTATTCTAAGGACTAATAGGAATTAGCCTAAAGGCTAAGAAGAATCTTAGATATAAACCTTATCTTAGAAATTAGTCCTTAATTAAGTAAACCTTATCTTATTACAATTAGTTATAATACTCCTATTAGCTATTTAGCACCCACTTAGAATCTCTTAGTTCTATACCGGTAATCGATATTCATATAAATATAGTTAAGTACTTATTATTAAAAAGAATCTATTATAATATCTGTCTATCTTTATATAACTGAGATAGTACCTTTATACCTTTAAATATCCTCCCTCTTATATTCCCTCTTAGCCGCATATAGATATCCTTCTAAGGTCCTTCGGCTGAACAGCCGTTTGAAATATATATAAAACCCCTTATATCGCATATAGTATAGCTATATAGGATGACCCTAGGAACAAGGATAGCTTGCCTCTTATATAGGAATCTGTGTACTAATACTAGTAGTACTTTCTTTTAAAAAGACCTTTTTAACTCATATAAGGAAGTACGTAGAACAGGTATATAAAGGAGGCAGATTAGTAGCAAATAATCAAATAGCAATAAAGAATAAAATAGCAAAGACAAATAGCTTAATAGCAAAGGCAGATATAATAAGTAATAAGGATAGTATATATATAAAGTAGAATAGCAAAGATAAAGGCAAATAGCAAAGATAAAATAGCAAAAAGGGAAAGGAAAGGTATCCAAGTAATAGAAGCAATCTAAGGTCTTTATTTAAGCCTTATAGTAGTGCGATTATAGTCTGGTTGCGTTCTAGTAAGTTTAAGACTCTTTATTAAAGAGTCATCTAAAGTTGTAATCTACTATAACTATAAATTATAATAATCTATAGAAGGGAAAAGAGGGGCCTTTAAGAAGGCATATATATTAAGCTTCCCTTTTCCCTTGATCTCTTAACTCTAACTCCTACTTCTTATAAGTAGGTCGATTCCCCTTCTTACTTTTAAGTTGATTAACCCTTTAGTAGATCTTATCCCATATTATCTTATTATTAATATTATTATCATTAGTAAGTGCCCTAATAGTTGGCCGACCCCTTCTAATATATATATCACTAACTTAGATAGTGCTTAAATGCAACTTAGAAGATCTGCCTAAGGCCTTTTAAGTGCTATGCGTACGTTATATGCGTATAATATTAAGAAAGGAGGCTAGTAAGAATAATACTAGCTATATATACGCCTTTAATACTCTTACTTTTAAGAAGTATAACTACTATATTGCGCAGTAGGCTAAGTATATCCTAATAAGTGCCTTCTAATATCCTCTTACTTTAATAACCTTTAATAGATATCCGTTTTAAATACCTATCTAAGCTTAGGATAAGTATATCATCCTCTAGGATACTTAAGTTAGCGGTAATATTAAAGTGATTTAAGAGGCGGCCCGAATCCTATTTAAGGAGACTTAGATACAAATCTCTATAGTCCTAAAGACTTAAGATGTCCTTTAGCTAGCTTAGCTAAATGAAGCTTATGCTCTCTATTGTAGTATTAACCTTGCGAACACCTGGTAAGCTATATATACCCTTAAATCTATTTGATATTAATAACTAACTATTCGCAAGATCTATTACGTATTGTTTAAGGTGGTAATGCTGCCCTTAAGCGTCTTAAAACTTAAGGCGCTAAGGTGCTTAGCTCCCTTTAGCATATAAAGGGGCTATCTAGCTCAGCTAAGGGCCGCTCTTAGACTCCCTTTAATAATATCTGCTGCTAAAAAGGCAAGGGTAGATAAGTGCCTTCTAAGGGCTCTTTAGAGGGTAGGGATCTAGATTTCGATAATTTAAATAAGCCGAATCTAAAGGAGATCGCAGCTGCTCTTACTTAGGTATAAGCTTAAAAGGAGCGGGCCAACTTGGCCGCTACTTTAAGTAGTAAGGCTTCTAGGCCTTAGGGGTTTAAGGATCTACGCTTTAAAAATCCTAATGCTTAAGATAAGTGCTTATTAAGGGTAGAATCGTTAGTAGATTATTATCTTTAGTAATATAATAATTGCTACTTTACCATAACCTCCTTCTTTAGTACTGCTTAAGTAATAAAAAAAATACAAGTACGCGCAGGTAAGTAAGAAAAGATAAAAAGAAGGTAGTAATAGCAAGTATAAGAATATATCTTATAGTAAAATAAAAAATAAATAAAAAAATTACTAATAGCTTGCAATTAAAAATATCAGATATCGTTAATCTAAGACCTTTTCAAGTCTAGTTATACCCTAATAAGCCTTTATACCTATCCCTCCTTTTTAATAGTTATCGAATTAGTATCCACTAGTTGCTAAAGGGCCTAATTTGGATTAGCTTTTATCATAGCGTTAGTAGGGTTACTAGTACTATTAATCTAACGTATCTTTATAAGCTCCCTATTCTTATACAATTATCAAATAGCTATTATATCGATTATTAATCGCTTCTCCTTTATAATGCCTAATTTGATAATACACTTATATAAGGAGAGGGAATCTATATATATAATAGTAGGGAGGCGGGGTAGACTCAGCTTAGCTATTATTATATCGATTGTTATAGCTATAGAAATCAGTATATTAATACCTGCTACTATAGCATATAGTTCAAAGGCTAGTATAGCTCTTATCACTCTCTTACACTTTATTAAGCTATAGTATAGAATATTACCTTTCAGAGTAAACTGCGATTCTCCTTCCTCTTTAGTAGCTAGTATAATAATATAGCTGATCTGCAAGCTTAAATCCTTATTATTAGCAAAAGATCTATCGACAAATGCAAATAGTTTAGCGTTTTGCAAATTAATAGTAAGGTAGGTTAGGCCTCTTTTAGGGTTGTTTCAAATCCACTTAAGTCGCTTATTTAGATTCTCTGCATCCTAAACTATTAGATCCTAGTATTAGGCTATAGCTGATAAATCGAAGGAAGCTTCTAGCTAGTAGATCATAGCTAAATAAGCTCCTCTTACTCTTTGCTCTAAGTATTATTACTTATAGCCCTCTTAAGAAGTATTAACTAGTTCTAGCCTTTAGCCCTGGCCCTTTTATTACATATATACTATATCCCCTTCCTAGGAAATAATACACTTATTGAAAGCTAGTGATTCAGTGCTTAATAGGTATTATATTAGCTTTATAAGGAATCCTACCCTTTTGATCTCGTCTTCCTCCTTTTTTAAGAAGTCTACTTCTCTAAGTATTAAAGTGTTATCCATTTATATTCCTACTATATTGAAAAAGGGAGAAGTGCTTAAGGTTAATAATAGATAAAGGTTATAAGTTGAGTTAGCTATATTAAGATTGCTATAATAGTACTTATAGTAAGTGCTAAACTAGTAATTTCCTAATTCGGGAATGCTATAGAGCAGTAGTACTACTTTAAAAACTGTACCTACGGGAAATAGCTTAGCGATATCTCATAAGAGAAATACAAATATATCGCATAGTAGCTTTGAAGCTACCTAGGTATACGCTTATATAATATCCTATAGGCTAAGAATGCCCTTCTTGCCCTATTCTTTAAAGTATTCCCAGATTAATACCGAAAGTGATATTAAAAGGCGTTAGCTTACTTATTAGATAGTTAAGGATTGAGTGATTATACCTTCCTCCTTCTTACTAGTATTATTCTAAGCCTATATAACCAGGCGTGATTTCTCAAATAGGTGATCTATCTCCTTCCCCTTTATCTCATCAACCATTCTCGATTTAAAGATCCTCTTGCCTTTTATAGTAGGGTCATTTTTATTCATTGGTACAAATACCCCCCTATTCATTAGCCTTTAGTACTCCTTTAAGCGAGATTGCTAAAAAGGGCGCCTAAAAGTGGTAATCTTGCCTTTTGCCTATAGCTTCTGCAACAGTTCCTAGTCCCTATTCTCCTTCTCTATTAGGAATACTTCTAATTTGGCCACATATAGCTTATTGTCTACTCTAAAGGATATCTATATCTTAGTATTATAATTGTTATCAATTATAAAAAGGCCGGAAATAGGCTTTATAAAAGGAACCTCTACTCTTGGCAATTGCTTATAGCTATTAAGTTATAGCTTAGCTAAGCAAGAGGGCTCTACTTCTTTATTGATATCAGTTGCGTTCTACTCCCTTTCAATAGTCGTTCGATCCTTAGGTTTAATTCCTCTAGTTTCCTTTAAGCAGTTTTCTTTATTATCGATTTTAAATAAATGTACGCTTATCGATCTAAAGTGTCTTATTCTACCGCTGATATCGACTATATAGGTTTCGTTCTCTAAGCCTAGGAACTCGAATAGGCCTATCTATCCTCCCTTCTCCTAATATACTAATACTAGGTCTTTTAGCCTTAAATCGTAGATATAAGTAGTTCTAAGGCCATTTCTTATACTTAAAGTGTTATTAACCTTACGAGTAGCGTAGATCTTCCTTACTTCCTTTATAGCCTTCTTAATTATTGCTGCCCTCTATTCTACTAACGGATTTGGTAGATTTAGTTCAATTAGCCTCAGATATACCTTAAAAATAAGTAAGGTAGAAATCATTCTATTAGGCCCTGCTATATTATTAACTGCTTTAATAGCTATTTGCAGCCTCTTATTGTCGCTTAATCAAGGGTATTTAGCTATTATTATCTCAAAGGTATATCTTAAAGGGTAATAATACCGTTCGACCTTACCGATAGAGTGGTGCGCCTTTATAGGAACTAGTTTAAGGGTTATTCCTATAGATCTTAAAGAGCTTTTAAACTCTGCTAAGTTGAAGTTGGTACTATAGTCGTATACTATAAAATCAAGAGGTTTAATATACGTATTCAGCTAAGCCAATTTAAAGGCTCGAAATACTGCGTCGGCCGAATATGCTCCTATTCCCTTTTATAAGAACCTTGCGGCTCTAAATCCTGTCGCTTTATCAACCATATAGAAGGCGTTCCTTCTACCGAACTAAGCAATATCGATATATATAGTATAATTAAAG
The DNA here is from genome assembly GCA_024741835.1 of Diplocarpon mali. Classification (NCBI taxonomy): domain Eukaryota; kingdom Fungi; phylum Ascomycota; class Leotiomycetes; order Helotiales; family Drepanopezizaceae; genus Diplocarpon; species Diplocarpon mali. Next base: position 11,040 of record JAENRP010000080.1, on the reverse strand, counting down.
TCAATATTATCTTATAGCTGAAATCGGAATCTATAAGAAGTATTAGTATAGAGTTAATAATATCGGCATATTTCCCTTACTCTTGCTATAATGCTAAAGTCGATATTATAGCCAGCCTAGTTCAAGAGGTATTTAAGGCATTTTACTAAAGGATATCCAAATCTTTTATACAGCCTTCAGATCTCTATTTCTATTAAGTAGCATATATTAATTGTACCCTTTGAAGTTATTAGAAGTTGCTCTATTGTATTAAGTAAGAGCTATAGGTACCTATGTTTTCTAACAATTAAGTATTTCTCCTTACTAATAATAAGCAAATTGCGCAGATTATTATATTTAGCTCCTATTTTATCGAGTTATTATAAGCAGACTAAAAACGGTATATCTGCCTTTACAATTAAGAACTCTATAGGGCCTGCTAGTATTTAAATAGTTGTCTTACCGATTGCATTTTATAAACCTGCCCTAAAGGTAATTTTATGCTTTTTAGCGCCAAGTAGAGCCAGAACTATATCCTATATATTTTATAAGACTTTAAATTAATTAATTCCTCTTACATTTTTATTTAAGGCGCCTATATCGATTAGGAATCCTTAGAAGAATTAATCCATCTACTATATTATAAACACCTTAAGGTCCGTTTATATTAGTTTATTAACCCTTATTATCAAAAGGTATTTAGCCTTTTGCTTTTCAAGCTAGTTAAGCATAGTTCTTAAGTCATATTCCTAATTAGAAGCTAGGAATACTATAGTAAAGTTGATATTACTATCTTTAGGGTTGCTAATTGCTTAGTCCTCCTCTTCTAAAGACGTTTTCTACTTATTCTCATCGGTCCTATTACCCTCCGAATATGCTCCTTTATCTTCTTATAAGAGGTATGCCTTATATATTTTATCTATTAGCTTATACCCTTCGGCTTATCGGCTTACTATATAGCGAGACTTTTAAGCGGCTCTTTCTTCTTTTAAGTACTTACTACTATAGTAGTCCTTTTTCTAATATATAATACACCTTATATAGCTTGGTTTTAATTAAAAGGTTATTCCTCTTTTATTACCTTAGGCAAACTTCATCTTTCTATTTGAAAAGTGTACTATAGATTGCTCTTGCTCTTTAGCCAAATGATATTAAGGTCTATTAGTAGCCGAACTAGGGTGCTAAGGTCTAGATGGTCCGTCCTAGGCAACTACTCCTGCGCAAGCCTATAAGCTATCTAATAGAACTAGGAACGTCGCTAGTAGCTTAAAAAGTGCCATTTAGAATAGCCGATTCCTAAAAATACCTTATATAAGTCTATCTCTAATTGATCGATCGTTCCTTATACTAGTATATAGGCCTAATTGCAAGTTCTGCAGCTCCTTAGTATAGTTTTCGAGTTAGGTCAAGATCGGTTTCTCCCTTTAATAGTCTTCTTATTAGAATAGGTCAAATATCAGCCGAAACCACCTCCTTAGGAATCTGCTACTTCTCTCTTCAGTCTCGTAATTGGCCTAAATGGCCTCTACTAGCTTAGCAAACTTAAAGTTCTTATTTTATAAGTACTAATAGTAGTATATCGAGGCCGAGTCTTATAGTATAGATGGAAAGGCTCTATATTATATGCTCTAGTCTATTAAGGCTCTTTAGCACAAATTGGCAAATATATAAAGCTTCTCGTTAAGGTGATCTTTCCCGCTTAAATACTAAGTCTCTTTAATATATATCTTACTTAGATTTATAAGGGTTTTGGCCTAATCTGAAGTTAAAGGTTTTATAATATACTAAGATAGTTAAGCGTTACTCTAGTTAAGGTCTAAAAGCACTCTTAAACCCCTTCCTATAGCAAAGGGTAGCAACGATCTATCTCTTAGTTAGATTAGCAGCATTAGTATCAGATTCAGGATCTCTAGGTATTATAAGACTAAGGTCCGTCTTAATTGGGATTAATAAGGTATTCTTTTAAGGTTATACCGTTCGGTTATTTATCTTAAAGTGTCTGCTTTATATAAGTTATCTTATAAAGTGTTATTATTATATCTAAGGTATCCTTACTAAAGCGAGTCTTAGTATAGTATCTCCTATTTAACTATAATAATCCTTTAAGCGGGTGGCTTGCTTATTCGCATAGACTTAGCAAATTCTAAAGTAGACCTTATTCTATATCTTAGAGATTATACTATAACTGAGTTTAGTACTTCTCAAGTCTATAACTCTAGCTGGTCTTCTAGCTACTTGTTTCTTTCTTAGTATACTATATTGAAAAGTGCCTAGCTGATTGAAACGCCCTTCCTGCGCTAAACGTATACTCTATAGTACTAAAGGTCGTCCCTTAAGCGTTATCGAATATCCTTATCTAATAATTTAAAGTCGCTAACTATCTAATCTTAGAATTCCTTTTAAAAGTCCTTAGTAAGGTATAGCCCTCTCCTTTTACTATCTTATAATATCTTCTAAAAGTTCTTTATATATTAATCTTTTAGTCTAAGGGCCTCTTCGCTAAGTTGATCCTCTTAGGGTCTTATATCCCTTTCAAGGTCCCTTAGTATCTAGGGTTGCCTTAGATTAAGCGGCATTAATAGTCCCCCTTTGATTATTTCCTAATATTATCCAAATATTGCTTTATACCCTAATAGGGTCCGAAAGAAGTCTAATATAGTTGTATTTTATATATTATTATACTATTATTTAATTATAGTTAAGATACTAATTGCACTCCAGTTTTACCCTAATTATAATATATAATAGAACGCAGATAGAAGAGGATAGTATCTACTTTTAAAGTAATAACTTTAATTAGATTTATATACCTTTTGCCTTTTCCCCTTTAGTAGTAACTGATATTACTTTATACGTTTAGGTTAGTATTCAAAGTAAGCTAGAAATATAATCAAGTACTCCTTAAAATCAAGAAAGAATTCTTCAGTTTAATAACCTTACTATTTATAGTAAAGGTGCTACTACTAATTAGTATAAGTTCTATACTAGTAATCGATATTTATATAAATATAGTTAAGTACTTATTATTAAAAAGAATCTATTATAATATCTATCTATCTCTATATAACTAAGATAGTACCTTTATACCTTTAAATATCCTCCTTTTTATATTCCCTTTTAGCTGTATATAGATATCCTTCTAAGGTCCTCCAGCTAAATAGCCGTCCGAAATACATACGAAACCCCTTATATCGCATATGGTACAGCTGTGTGAGATGACCCTAGGAATGAGGATGGCTTGCCTCTTGCATAGGAATCTGCGTACCAATATAGTAAACTCAGATTAAACTTTTAGCAGAATCCGGAATTCTACTCCTAGGCCTAGCCTATAAGTAGAAGGATAAAAAGACGTCCTTAAATAACTTAAGACTACTATCTACTTTTTCAATATCGATATTAGAAAATACTAAAAATAATAACAATTTTAAACTTTTCATTAACCCTTTATTTAAATCTTTTCAAACTTATCCTAATCACTTTAAGATTAACTCAGATTCTAAACGTTCTTTAAGCCCTTTTAAATTTCGAAGTACTCCTTTTAGCAATCAATCTCGTAATATCAAAGCTTCCCCTTTGCCCTTTATAGATTCTATCAACTTAGACGGTTAGTATAAAACGATAATAGCCGTATTCAAAGCTATTACTAATCACTTTCTCCTCCCTAGTTCCCCTAGCGCTCCTTACTTTATAAGCGCCAATATTATTAATTTCCTTAAGCAATATAAGGAAACTTATTACAATTTTAATATTATATAAAAGGATATGATTTCTCGACTTCCTTACTACTATAATTATATAAGTAAGGATATTATCAAGTCCTTCCTTAAATAGAAAACTCATAGTTTATAAGAACTCTTTATTAAGGCCCTTAAATCTGAATTTCGCAAATTTGATAGATAGCAGATTCGCAATACCTTAGCTTTTTTAAAGGAATTTATTCTAATCACTTATACTCCTAAGGAACTTAAGAACTACTATTAGACTTTTACTTATATATCAAATACCTTAATCAGCTAGAAAATACTTAATAAAGTTAAAAGAGGCCGCCTTTTTTTACTTAAATTACCTATTAGACTTTGAAATAAGATTATTAAGCATTTTAAGATTAATAAGCAAGACCTTATAACTTTTACCTTATTTAAGGAATTCGCAGCCTTTGCTTTAAAATCAGATCTTAATAAGAGAACTATTAATGCTATAGAGTAGGAAAAAGCCCCTACTCCCTTTTATACTAAAGACCTTAAGAGCCTAGTCCAAGAACACTTAAAGGCTTTAGAAGTCATAGAGGAGGCAAAGAAGAACCTAGTAGTCATACCTTTCACTCGCAGTCCCAACCTAAGAGTAAGATCCAACCTTAGAATTAAGGAACTTAAGACCTAATTTGCAAAACTCTAAATCTAAAGCTTAAAAACTAAGATTGATAATCTCTTATAAGAAAAATAGCATATTCCCTAATTTAATAATAGGCAAAACTCAGCCATTATAAGCCAATATAGTAGTTCCTATTACTAGACTCCTACTTCTTATCATTTAAAATAACTAGCTAATATAAGAACTTAATAGTTAATTAAAGAAGGAGAAATTAATCCTAACTAGCACTTTACTAATATTAATACTATAGGGTACTAAAGGAATAGCAATAGAAGACGACTAACTTACAACTTTTGCAATAATAAAGAACCTAACTACGCTTTATATAAGTATTATAACAATTGCCCTCTTTTCTATCGTTTTATTAACATTAGGGTTATGCATATTAATAAGTATAGGATGCTTTACATTAGAGATCCTAGGCTAAAAGCTATCCTTATTAAAAAGCACTAAAATCGCTTATAGTTATAAACTATTTGAATAATAATATATAGTATAAAATAGGATAAGAATTTAATCGAATAATAGCGTATTATAGATATAAATATTAAAATTCCAACTTATATATATACTAGTCTAACTAGCAACCTACCTAAGGGAGTTCTTAAGGACCTAGCTTCTAATCAAATAGCTATAAAAGTTAAAGGCATCTCTATCTTAAGATAGGTTAATAATAATATATCTATTAATATTAATACTACTTCTATATCTAGAAACCCTTAGAATACTTAGCGTCCTTCTAGATCTACCACTCCTTTAATACTAATAAAACCAGCCAAAGTCCAGAAATTAACGCATACAACTTAAGAATCTTAATATAGAGTCCAAACGCTAAAAGACACTTAATAATCTAAAACTATAATAAATAAGGATAAAGCTAATATAGTAGATAAATTAATCAAAGATATAATAGATAAAGATAGCTTTAAGCTTAAAGATTAAGAAGTTAAAGTTATTGCGCAAACCCTTAACCCTAAGCGAAAGAGATAGATATTAAAATAAGAAAAATTCGTTAACAAATACGCTAGTTCAACCGCAATAGAGAAAGCTATAGAGAATATCATAGCCTAGCAAATTAACCTTATATTCAAAGACCTATTTAATTTGATTAAACGCTTTAATAAAGTACTAGAAAAGCATATCCTAATTGCTTTTAAAAATTTGAATAATAATAAGGAAATGGAAATTATAATATAAAAGAACTTTGAAAAGCACTTAGCCTTAATCAAATATCTTTAGATTATAGAAAACGAAGGAACCTAAAGGTATTATAATATTATAGTAATAGCTTTAATATCTTAGAATATCAATCGAAATTATTCAATAGTTATAATAAAAAGCCCTATTATTATTTATTTAATAAAAGAATTAGTTAAAGCAAAGGCTCTGATTAATTATAGTTTAGAAGTTAATATAATAATTAGAAAAGTGGCAGAAATAGCTCGATTGATAATCGTTAGCGATCGACTCCTTATTTATTCGACTATCTTTAGATCGAAATACAATTTTAATAGATAGGTAAAAAATGTGAAAGTTAGAGTTAAAGGAATTATTAATTATACTAACTTTCTAATAATAAAGAATTCTTCAAATAACATTCTTTTAAGAATGCCCTTTATTTTAAAATCTTAGCTAATATTTAACTATCCTAAAGATAGTCTTATAAAAGCTAGTCTTTAAAATATAGATCGATCTTTAAAAGGATAAATAGTTATCGCAAGAGATATAGCCGAATTTTAAAATAAGGTTTTGAGAAACGATTAGCTAATATAAGGGCTAAGCTTAATACTAATAAGGGAAGGCACCTAGCAAGGAGTTATAGCAAAAGAAAGGTGAGTTTGCCAATTTTAAATAATAGTGATTTGACTCGCAATCCTAGATTAGGAGTCAAATCTAGGATTTTGAAAAATGGTACAATTAGCATTTTATTAGCTTAATAATTAAGAAAAAAGAAAAATAAAGTAGAGAAGAGAGTTCATTTTATAAATTTTAATAATTCACCAATTATTTTAAAAAAACTTAAAAACCACTTATAAGCCGGACCTATAAGTGAAAAATAATAAAATTACTAATAACATTTCTATTTACGCACTTTAAATTAATAACTTAGAAAATCTTTTATTTATTTTTAAAAAGGAAAATTCGGACTATTTCACAAGATTTAATAAAAAAGGAAAGAAGCAAAGAAGCATAGTACTAGCTAATATTTGAACTATATATAAAAGTAAGGCCGATAAAGTATAACCGGTAGATTAGGGAATCTCTAATAGCTCGAAGCCTAAAGGATTAGATAATTAGTTTAAATAAGATAAGAAGCTTCGACCTCTAAAGCCGGGTGGCAAATTCGATAAGTTTATTATAAGTAGATTTTCTAATAAACCCATTAGATATTAACTAATAAAAGAATGTTTTAATATGCTAAAAATTAAAGAAGACTTAATAGAGCAAGAATGTAAACTATTCTATAAAACCTTAATAAATTGAGAGGACGCCTTAGCTTTTAACTAAATGGAACTTGGCCAAATTCGAAAAGAGGTTATATCTTATATTAAAATTAAGATAATACCTTACAAAGCCTAGCAAGAGAAAACATTTAAAGTCCTTAAAGCTCTTTAAGAAAAGGTAATCGAAATATTAAAGGACAGGCTAAAGCAAGGTGTTCTCGAGTTTTATAATAGCCCTTATAAGAATAAATAGTTCTTAATTACTAAAAAGGAAAAGGGAACTTATAGACTAATAATAGTAGTAGTAGAGATGAACCGAGTAACTGTTAGAGACGCTAACGTTCTTCTGAATATGGATGAGTTCTTAAATGAATTCGTAAGATTAACCCGCAGCTCTCTTATTAACTTCTTTTCTAAATATAACTAATTCATTCTTAATATTAAATCGAGAGATATAATAGCAATTCAAACCCCTCTTAAGCTACTTCAAATGATAAGATTACCTTAAGGGGCTATAAATTCGATCGCTCAATTTATCTAAGTAATTTATAAGATACTAATAGATTATATACCTAATATTACGCTCCCTTATATAAATGATATAAGAGTAAAAGGATTAAGATCATTTTATAACTATAAAGAAGTTCTCCTTAGCATACGGCGATTTATAATAGAACACATTTAAAACCTAGACTAAGTGCTTATACAATTTAAAAGGGCAAGAGCAATAGTCGGTCCGAAGTTATAATATTATCTTCTATCGATAGAAATTGTTAGTTTTATTACTAATTCCAATAGCCGAAGTCCTTAAAGGGCTAAAGTACTTAAAATTAATAAATAGAAGAGATATAACAATATAGTAAAAGCTCGCGCATTTATTAGCGTTATAGTATACTATCGCATCTAAATCAAGAATTTCGCTAAAAAGGCAGTACCTATTTACTCCTTATTTTAGAAAAGGGCTGAGTTTCAATAGGAGAAACCCTAAATAGAGGTTATAAAACAACTAAAGCAAGCGTTACTTAAGGCGCCTTATTTAATTAAAATAGACTATAGAGCTAACGCTAGGCCAATTATACTAATAGTTAATATAAGCTTAATCGAATAAGGTACTATCCTTTAATAAGCTAATACCTAATAGAAAAGACATCTAGCTCGCTTTAAAAGTAGTCTTTAGAATCTAGTAGAGATAAAGTATAATACTATTAAATAGGAATGCAAAGGCGCCTTAAAAGCAATGAAAAAGATAAGAAGCGACCTCTATAGCACTTACTTCATTTTTGAAACTAATGCTAAAGTACTAGTAGAATAATTGAATAAAGCTGCAAGCGACCTATTAAGAGCCTTGCTAATAAAATAGATTGCTTAAATAAGACTAATAGACTTTAAAGTCAAATACATTTTAAGAATGAAAAATACTACTGCTAATAGCCTTTTAAAAAGAACTTAGCCTTACCCCTTTGATTTAATTAAAGAAGATAAAACAAATATTAATAAGTAAGTAGAAAACGAAGTTAATTATCTATTAATATATCGCTTTAAAAGGACTCGACTCGCGAGCCTAGCCTATAAGTTAAATAAGAGAATTTTATTACCTAACTACTTAAATAACTTTAAAGAAATCGCGAAGTTTTTAATCACACTTAAACGATTAAAGATAGTTGCTTTTAAGGATTTTCAGAAATTCAAAGCTAAAGCTCTAATTTATTTAATATAAGGAAGACGATTATTTAAAAGGAGCGATAACTTATTCCTTATACAACTCTACTTAAACGACGAAAAACTAAAGGCTAAGGCTATCTAGGATATTTATAAGGAAACTAGCCACTAAGGAGCTAAGTCTACTTACTACTAACTCTTAAGAAAATTCTTTTGGAAAGGCTCTTTTAAAGACTATAAAGCTTTTATAAAGAGTTATATCCCTTATTAGAAATAAAAACCTAATTGTAAGGAAAATCCCTTATTCCTAACCTAGCCATTAGGCCTTTTCTATAAAGTCAGCCTTAATATTATATAAGTACTAACTACTAAGAATAGGATAATATATTTTATTCTAGCAAAGGAAGACCTATTAGAATAGCTTAAAGGATAACCTTTAAGATCTGCTAACTTTAAATCTATTGCAAAGTTCCTTTAAGAAGATGTAGTCTATCGCTATAGACTTTTTAGCAAATTAACTATTAATAAAGGCTTTAAAAACAAAGGAGTAGTTAAAGCTTTCTTATGAAAATATAGTATTAAATAGGTTCAAATCTTAGCGTATAACTCGAAAGCTAATAGAGTAATAGAACGAGAATACTATAATATTTTTGATAGTCTATCTAAAGTTACTTACAAAGGATTTAAGGATTAGATAAAACGCTTTTATAAAATACTCTTTGCTTATCGAATAATAATCTATAAACTAATTAAAGTTATACTATTCTTCCTTATCTATAGTAGAAAGGCATAGCTCCCTCTTAAATCCTAATAGCCTATTTAAAGATTATTCGACTATAGTCAAATTCGGAACCGTTCCAATTTGCTTATAATAAGATGCTAATAACTTAAGCTTTAAGATATAGATATAAAGGAAATCATTCTATAAAAGAAATGATATTAGGAAAAAGCTAAGGAAGCGTAGGCTGCTTTTAAAGTACTTAAAACGCATTCTATTCGAAAAGATAATCTTATGCTAATCTATAATATTATAAGAAGTATTAATATATCTATAAATACCAAACTTGACTATCGATAGCTTAGTCTATTTAAGGTTAAGTCTAAGTAAGAAGAAAAGGGATACTATTCTCTTTAGGAACTTAATAGAATTGATATTAAAAGAACCTTTGCAGCTAATTGATTAAAGCACTTTTATCAACGTAATTAGACCTTATTCCCCTTAGAAGACGAATTAAAAATTAATACAACCTCTGAATCTTCTATAAGAACCGATAGTAATATAAGCAATTTTGAACCCTTAAATAAAGACTAAGATTTTTCCAATTTAACCTATAAGCTAGTCCTATGAGTAAAGAATATTAAAATACCTAACTAATTATAACCTTAAGTTATTATTTTTAAAATATCTAAAGAATATAAGTGGGAATACTAAACGATTTCTTAGCCTATTAATTATCTTACCTTCTTCTAATCCTTATTTTTACATTTTCGGCAAGGTCGCCTCCTTTATTATTTAAGATATAGATCTTTTAAGATCACCTTAAATTCTTACCTACTCTAACTTATTTTGCATTCTTAATATTAGCCTTTAATTATAATATTCCTATTACTTTCCTTAAATAATAAATAAAAAGTCCAATTTCCTTAATATATATATAGCAAACCTATTGCAGCTTATATGCCCTTTTAATTCTTATACCCTATTAAACTCTCTTATTTATACTCCTTATCTTTCATAAGCAATATGCCTTTAAAGAACTCATAAATGGTTTTATCTATTATAATAAGAGATAAATAAGCACTAGTTATAAACTTCTCTTAAGACAGTAGAGCTATTATATTATTAGAGAGCTTTAAATCGACCTACGCAGCCTTAAGAGATATAGAGTAATAAAAACTCCTTTTAGCTTATGCGAATGCTATTAGCAACCTTTCAACCTAGGTAGCCTTTAGAATTCTCTAATTTGATAACTTCCTAATTAAAGAATTAAGACTAAAAGGAATCTCTAAAGAGGAATTCTTAGCCGACGCAGATTAATACATAACCTTAGCCAATACTTTCAAAATAGACCAAGATAAAAAGGAAGAATCTATTCGTCAATTAGATAATTTAGCTACTAATAAGAGAGGACTCCTATTTCATTTACGTTTCCTAACAAATATTGATTCTAATAATAGAAGGCGAGTATTATTAAAAATTCTTAAGGAAAACACTCCTATAGCTAAAGCTATTCAAATTCTCAATTTCTTTATTATTTAAAAAGGAGTAGCAAAATTCTAAGGCAATCGAATTTACAATTGCAGATTTATAGGCCTATCTAATATAGTACTTATAGTAATTGACAAAGCTATAAAAAGATCAAATTAGGCTATAAATATTACCCTACTTAATAGTACTATTATTAATATACTAAGGCTCTGCGCTTCTGCTTATAGTTTGCTTATTTTAAGAGAAAACTGGACTCCTATACTAAAGTTTAAATGAGATTTCTTTAATAATAAAGAAGAGAATTAGTTATTTATAGTCAAGCCTGCCTTAAAATTCGCCTCTTAGCCTAAAGATATAATAAGCGCTAAACTATATAAT
>JAENRP010000079.1:138912-167366 GCA_024741835.1 Diplocarpon mali | reverse complement strand
TAACCCTAACCCTAACCCTAACCCTAACCCTAACCCTAACCCTAACCCTAACCCTAAGAACCACATCTAGTGAGGGGATAGTTTTTCTAAACCTTTGAAGAAAACAGAGGAAATTGAAGATTTATAATTATTCCCTTTTTGATTTTTTACAATTCTATAATGGTTCTAAATTAAGCTTCTTCGCTCATTTATTTTCGTGACTCCTAAGCCTCGCCCATGAGTATAAGAGGCGTTTATATAAAATGAATTCCTTAGTAAGGAAACTCTCTTCAGATAATGAAAATGATAGCTTTAGTTTATACATTTTGATTATTTTCTCTTCTTGCATTTATGGTTTTGGCAAAGGATGATTGATATGTTTTCTTTAACCTGATTATAGAGTTATTACTAATAGTAGCAGGGGCCGCTACTTTTATCATTTAAAACAAATATAAAGACAGGAGATCCTATAATAGGAAGTTCTATATATAGGATAAAGGATAAATACCAGACCTACTATATACCGTAAAAGGGCGCGCAACGCCAATAACCTTAAACACACCTCCAACTTAGGAATTGTTCCTAATACCACTTTAAGGCTTGCCTAATTTGGTGCTTCCTCTTCTGTTTTGATTCTCTTTAAGACCTCCTCTTTATATGTTCTCCCTATAAAAATATTTAATACGAAGTACCTTTGATTTATGCTAAATGTTATAAAGGAATTGGAAATGGACTCAGAGAAGGTTAAGGCAATAGGGTCACAAGGGGGAACACACAGAGGAGGCCTTATAGAGAATCAAAACAAAAGAGGAAGCACTACAATTGGGCAAGCCTCGAAGAATTGTTAGGAGCAATACCAGGTTTGGGGTGTATTTTAAGTTATTGGCGTTGCGCGCCAGCGTAGTTTCTAAAGTACAATAGAAGGTCTGGTATTTATCCTTCAGCCCTCACATGCCAATCATATGACTTCCTATCACGGGATCTCTTCGATTCAGTTCTCTACAGTATTTAGAATTTCTTATAAGACTCGACCTCCAAAAATATACATCTCTCAAGGAGGCCTTCACAACCTCATTCTTTGGCTCCGTGAGTAACTCTAGGAGCTAATTTCAATAGGAGGTGCTCACTACGCAGCAATTATACTACACCGAGCAAGAGGATAATCAAGAGAGAGTTCATACTAACGCGGACGCTTTCCATACTACCTAAGCGTTATTATCAGAACTGAAAAAAAACTAGAAAGAATCACTATAGCTGAAATTCTTATAGTACACGCAGGTTTAGCGCAACAATAATCTATAGCTTAGCCTTGAGATCTCTCTCACGTGCACTAGCTTCCTTATTGATAACTACATCTCCACTCTTGTTATTATCACCAAAGAAGATGACTTGAACTGTCAAGTCGTCCCTAGATATCATTAGTCTGGATGAACACGAATATAGCCACAGGGAAATAGAACACACCTATACCGCCTGGAATACGGCGCTGGCAAAGTTAGTAGTGCACAAACCATGTCCTTATCTTTTCCACCTAAGGCGTTTCTAACCAAATGTGTGGCAACGTTCTGATCCTCTACTAAAAATCTCCCTGCTTCGCCTTCTTTGACACCCCATTGTTGTTGTCTGATTGGTGTTTTCTGGCCATCCATGATTCCGCCCTTCTTATTGCCCTGCTCAACTGGGAGTCCTTTCTGCTGACTGAATATCTTGGCCCAAGAGCTAGTATTCGACTCCCCCGATTTTTTCTCGATCCATTGGCCAACGAGACCTACCACCTCTTCGTTTGTGAGCATTTCCCACAGACCATCCGTGGCCATGACGACGAAGTCGCCTTTCTCAGGCTGAATTTTAGTAGTGGTGACAACAGGTTCCGCAGTCACATAAGGTGGAGTGCGGAGGAGTTGAGAAGGAGTACGGCCAAAGAACGATTGCTTCAGACGTTCAGAGACTTCGCGAGTCCACTTGTAGGTCGCGTCTCCAAATGCACGAGACGGTTCCAAGCCTCCCAAAACCCGGCCATTCCGGATAACATTGGGCTCTCCCGGATGTTGCTTCTGCATGCGAGCTTCTTCGTCGGGGTTGCTGCCGGTTTGGTCGACAGATAGAGGTGTTGCTACCCATTTCCCAGAGTCACCACGTCGGCCAAGGATGGCACGAGAGTCACCAGTACAAGCCACTCGCAGGAGTTTGCTACTACTATCATAGAAGGATAGAAGCGCGCAGGATCCAGACAGAGCTGGTGCCAGGAGCTCGGCAGCCACGAGTTTCGAGTTAGCTTTCAGGACCTTCTCGACACTATCATGTACAATCTCATGATCCAATCGGTTGAAGCCAGTCTTGATGGCTGCTTCGATGGCTTCGGAAGATGGGGAGTTGATAGAGGGATCAGCGAGAGCGGCTTTGTATGTAGAGTTTAATTCACGAGCTACGAAGCTCACTAGGACTTGTCGAAGCTTCGCAGACGTCGTCCAGCCCCTAATGATGTTAGATAGGTCCACCTGCGACCTGCAAGTACTTACGAATGACCATCAAATACTCCCCAGAACATCCAATCGCTCGTGAGACGTCCCTCACCAGTAGTAGCTGCTGGTGATTGGGGGAGCTCGATAATTTTTTCGACATGATCATCCTCAATCGGGTCGTTACTGGGTACCTGGACAACATCGTATCTAACAACCCCCTGCCCACGGCCTACAAGATATGATTCTTCGTTTCTCCTCAACTTCTGTGTGGCTTGCTCCGGTGTCAACATCTCCAAGACTTTCCTGCCTGACTCGTCTGTATTTTTGGATATCGGCACGTCGCCTGGGATAATACTAGTGTACAGCGAGTCTGCCCCAACGATCAAGGCCTTTCTCGCCACGTTCGGCTCGCCATTTGGCAGAGGAGTAGAGGCTGCGAGGGAAGCCGTCAAGTCCCGGGACTTTTGGGCCTCTGAAATGGAATTTGATTCGTATGCGAAGTCCCCAGCCTGGTACTTGTACGTATACCAGGCACCGTAGCCCACCAGCGCAGATACACCGGCGACAAAAAATCTGCGATAATACATAGAATAGGACCCATCCACAGCGATCGCGGGAGACTGGACTTTCAAAGGAGTTTTTGGTGTATATTTGGTGCGGTTTGAGCGGCTAGACGTGTGTCGAGTGCCTAGGGCATAGATCGAAGATTGGAAGGGCCCTGCTCGAAGTCGCAGGCCAAGATTCCATGAGGGTACGAGACGGGCGGTCCGGAAGGTTCTGACTACTGCTCGATGCATTGAATTGTAATTTATGGTGGTGAGCAGCTCAGAGAATAGTCTGAGGCTGGTGCTTTCGTAGACAGCTTCTCTATTTCCACGGGGCTTGGGACGCGCTCCTTGTACCACGACTGGGAGAGAAACAGATGCGAGGAGCTTCGTGATGAAAAATAGAGTGATCCGGTGTTGCAACAGGAACGGTCTTTAATGTCACTGCATTTTGAACGCATCAAGAATTTTTGCTTTTGAAGATTCGACGGGCCGAGTGATGTTCAGACCGAGCTTTATCCCAGCGGGCGGTTACTTGCTGGGAACTCGCTGGAGGAGGCCAAATCCGGATAAAGGTTCGACCGATGGAATGCGTCATTCGCCAATAACCAACGAAAAGCCTAGTTACTCACTTGATTTTTCTGCTTCGGGCACTTGCAATCAATATCGGGCAAAGTCAGAGATCACCAGTATGTCGAGTCGTCAATTACGAAAGTTGCAGCGGCAACAACAACGAGAACTGGAGCTGGCGCAACTTCATTCTCAACATGAGAGGGAAGAGGAGGAATTAGATGACGAGCCCGTAGCAGCTACGATATCGAAGCTCGCTTTCTCTTTCGCAGACCTTGCAGATCTCGAGGACGGCATTGGAGAAGAAGAAGATGAACAGAACCAGAGTGGAGAGGAAGCTGGAACTGCGGAGCCAGTTATGACAGTGACAGCTACTCCGCCATACTCAAAGAAACCCAAGAAATCGAAGAAGAAGGAGAAGCAGAAAAAGAAGAAGAATGCCAACGAGGCTAAAAATAATACAGCTGGAACCATCAAGCCTGCAAATATTTTCGATGATATCGACGTTGCACTGAAGGAGCTGGCGATCAAGAAACCGGCTGGTGGCGTTCAGACAGACACTAGGCTGACTGTCGACCCGGAATACGAGAGGGTATGCACTTTATTAGGGATTAATTCGCAACACTTAAAGGTGGCCAACGAAATGCGCAACCTATTTGGCAAGGCGGCAGTGGAATTGATGGATGAGCCAGGCGGATCTACCGGACGAGGAGGTAGAAGACCCAGGCAACGGGGTCAGAACCAGCAAGTTGATTTGGAGACTGCTCTGAAAGGGCAACATCTCCCAGGAAAAGGACTATCAGAGCTTACCGTACGGAGGAACATATTCATACAAGGAAAGGAAGATTGGCCTAGGGCAACCACTGGAGGGCTGACTATGGCGGTCGTCGACGACAAGACGGATGATGGAACAGTAGAGTTCCGCTTCGTTCACGATCAGACGTATCAAGCATTACAGCAGACATTCTTTGGATTCGTTGAGATGGGAGATCCTCAGAACTTGATTGCACTTCTGACGCGAAACCGTACGTTATCTCCTGCCACCTCGGGCACTGTTAACAAATAGTAGCCTACCACATCTCTCTCCTTATTCAAGTCAGCAAGATCGCCAAAGATCAGACCGATCATGCACTATCAGCAGATCTCTTGGAGCGTGCACTGTTCAGTTTTGGTCGAGCATCGATCTCCCTATTCGGTACCAAGTTGTCCCAAGGCAAAGCTCGATTGGACTTCGCTCGACCCGAGAACAGAGAGCTTTGGCTAGCCGCTTATCAATATATCAAGTCTCTGCTCATGAAGGGAACGTACCGCACGGCACTGGAATGGGCTAAATTGATCCTCAGTCTTGATCCAGAAGGAGACCCGTATTGCATGCGGCTCCTTATCCACCAACTCTCTCTCAAAGCGAGGGAATTCAGCTGGCTACTGGAAATGGCCGAAAGCGAGAGTTCCGAGATATGGACGCCTTCTTATCTTGGAAAATGTCAAGCAGCATCGCATACCACTCCGTCTCTCGCCTTCGCAGCCCTGCAGCTAAGAGAGAGTGCAAAATGCAGGGCCATGCTTGCAGATTCGATGCAGAAGCTCCCTTGGTTGTTTACACACTTGTTCAAGGAGCTGTCTCTCGATGCTCCGCCTAGCATCTGGGGGTCATCGCCGCGGACAGAGGCCGAGTCTCTCTTTACGGAGATGTACGTACTACAAACGAAAGATCTTTGGAACACTCCGGAAGCTACTGCGTTGCTGATGGAGATTGCACACACGATCACAAAGGTCGATGTCGCCTCCATACCAGAACTCGACAACTCGAACATGACACTTGACGTGGTGCGTTTTGTCTATTTGGACAACACACCGGCTCTCATGGCTCTCGCACCTAGTCACTTACTGCACAGATCTAACAATTCAGATTCGGACCCATTGCCGCCAGATGCCAACGTGTATTCATACGAGCACCAACGTGCGGCGATTCAAGGGCGAGATCGGGGAGCGCCGGGAAACGCGTTTGGAAACTTTTTTAACCCGTTTGCAGCCATGCGAGAACTAATGCCCGGCTTCCGGCGTGGTTCAGACGACGATGAGATGGACATCCAAAATCAGGAGCTTATGGATCCTGAAGTGCTGGAGATGCTACGCAGGGAAATCGAAGACCATGAAGCTGGGTTGCCAAGACAGGTTCCTGATGACGGCGATCCAGATGGTATCGATGGCGGATCCAGTCGGGCTCCCGTCGGCATGGCGAGACGACTATTAAATATGCTCTGGGGAGCAGGGACGCCCGTGGAGAGGCAGGACGCAGAGTCAAACGATGATATGCCAGAACAGATCAGACGAGAGAGCGTTGATAATGATGACCTGTCCGGGCCGATGAATCCCTAGATGAGATCGGGCCTCGGATCGGCCAACTAGATGACGGCGTATTTGCGCATCTTGGTTCCAAACCTCCGGGAGTATTTGTGCTGGCGCTGGTGCTCGTAGTCTACGGGTGTTCTGCTCGACGAGGCGCGCACAGTGGCGTCCTCGTCCTGCTTAGCTCGAATATGAATAGCCGTATTTTGCTTAGAGAGGGAAATATGTTCTGGATATCTCTTTCAGTGCTTGTACATAATAGACTCGGATAATCCGAAAATAGCCCCTGGGCTCAAGGTTGATTGACACGTATCAAGTACCCAGTCGCCAAGTGCACGTCTCCTGAATGACATGCAATCCAAGAAAGCATCCTGTCTCGTATTCAGGGGTTCTGGGACATTGGCAGCCGCAGACAAATGAGCAGATGGAGCCAGCCAACTGCTGATTGGTCCGTCCCCACAGCCAAGTTCCTTGGTGTCTTCAGGAAGGCAGAACAGTGGCGGAGCCCGCGGTAAGATCAACCACCCCAGAGTTGCGATGTGGAGGAAATATCCTTCGCATAGTACGAGATACAGCATATTGCTCTACGCAATAAAGGGGGGTTCAAGATTCTCGGACTATGGCATCCATGAATCGGTGGATTCTGGGATTCTTGGTCTCTTGGTCTTTTGGTCTCCTGGGGCGAGAGCTATTAACATGCGGCGCCCCAGGTAAGAATCCGCCCGGTCTTTTCTCCTGCTCGATCACTCCTGTTCCCATTCCCCCCCTTCTCATCCATCATCGCCCGGACTCGACTTATCTTCACTCATTCAGAGAGTAGATCCGGCTTTCTCTTTCTAGCTCTTTCTCTTACTGTTGTTCTTGCGCTTGATACTGATTTTGTCATCTTGTACCGTCTCGACTGAAGTTCAAGTCAACATGAAGTTTACGGCCGTGGTGGCGTCTCTGGCGGCTGCTGCGTTTGCAGCTGACCTGCCCATTGTATCCGTGAAGGGGAATGGTTTGTATTGCCTTGCCGTGTGCTCCGAAGCCAATACTGATTGAAATTCAACAGCCTTCTTCGCCGGGGACAAAAGATTCTACGTTCGGGGTGTCGCATACCAGTTCGTTCTATACTCCAACCGGTTGCTCCGCCTTGCCCGTCACTAACATCCTTCTCAGACCCGGTGGAGCAGCTAACGCTCAGGACCCTCTCATTAATATTCCCAACCTCAAACGCGATGTTGCCAACTTCAAGAAGCTGGGCATCAATACAATCCGTATCTACACGGTTGACAATTCGGCTTCCCATGAGGAAGGCATGAAAATGCTCGCAGATGCTGGCATCTACCTAGCTCTTGATGCCAACACACCCGACTTTTCGCTCAACCGTGCGACCAATGCGTCGCTGCATCAGTCGTACAACGAGAAGTACCTGCAAAGCATCTTCGCGACAATCGATACCTTCGCCAAGTACAGCAACCTACTTCTGATCATCAATGGTAATGAAGTGATCAATGAGCGTAACAACACCATCGCCGCTCCTTACATCAAGGCTCTGCAACGAGATATGAAGGCCTACATTGCTGCACGTGACTACCGAGACATCCCAGTTGGATACGCTGCCGCAGATGTCGCTGAGAATGTCGACCAGCAATTGGCCTACTTCGACTGCGGGCCTGACAGTGTTCGAGGAAACTTCTTTGCCTTGAACGACTACTCCTGGTGTGACCCTTCGTCGTTCACTCTTTCTGGTTGGGATAAAAAAGTTCAAAAATATAAGGGATACGGATCTCCCCTGTTGTAAGTGCCATCCCCTCCCCGGATCTCCTGCATTCTGACCATGGATTACAGCATGGCTGAGTACGGATGCATTACGAACACCAGAAACTGGGGTGAGGTCGCCGCTCTCTACTCCCCAAACATGACCTCTGTATATTCCGGTGGTCTTGCGTACGAATACACCGTCGAGCCAAATGGTTATGGTCTCGTATCTGTTGAAGATGGTAAAATCACTCCTAACGAAGACTTTGCTCGCCTCGAAAAGGCATTCAAGGCAACTCCAGATCCCAAAGATAACGGTGGCTACTCCCCCACGACCAAGGCTTCCGAGTGCCCGGCCCGGTCAGACGATTGGGATGTTGAGCCAGACGTGATCCCAGCTATGCCGAAACTTGCAGAGAAGTTTTTCAAGGATGGTGCGGGCAAGGGACCTGGTTTGAAGGATGTGACGCCGAGTCAGTATGGAGGAGATTCTTACTCTGAATCCATGGTGGGCTTGGACGGTTCTGCCTCAAGCGGCAGCTCTAGCAGCGGAAAGTCAGGCTCGTCATCAAGCTCCGGCTCCGGCTCCAGCAGTTCCTCGTCTAACTCGAGTGAATCTGCGGCCAACGTTGTCGTTACTCCTGGCGCGAGTACCATGGTCATCCCCGTCTTGGTCACGATGGCAGGCATTTTCGCCGCCTTGGGACTCGGCTTCTAAGAGCTCAAGGCGTGCAGTTGTTATATTTCATCGCATACTCGTTTGGGCATGTAGAGGTGTAATACTTGATAGAAATTGATTTTTCATGTTTCTGCGTGGGATCCGAACCATACTCGTGTTTCTGATTTAATCATGAGATTGCCAACCCACCGTTGGACAATCCCAAAGCGGTCCTCTTGACAGCGTCGTCTCCAATGTCCACAACGTGTGCCCCCTCCCTGGTGGTCGCTCTCCACCGCTTCCACTGATCATCAACCCTGTTCACCAGGCCGATTGAATCCGGTCTGTCCGCCGGGTGCTGTTTCAACATATCACCAACGATGTCTCTCAGAATTTGAGAGTACCCACCGTCATTCATTCGCGAGACCTGCCAGTTGTAGTCGTAGTGTCGCGCCGGCGGGATGCCGGTCATCATTGTGTAGATCGTTGCGCCTAAGGACCAGATCTCGCTTGCGCGGCTATGCGAGTTCGTGTTCTTGTAGAGTTCCTACAATCCGCAAGGTTAGCCGTGCTAAGCGAAGAGAAATACTCCTTTATCTTCCGCCCTCCCCGCAGGACATAATTCTTTTGCGAGACTTGATAGGCTTACCGGCGAGAAAAAGTACTGCTTTTCCAGCGGCGCTTTATCCACCCTCTCTGCGAGGGCCATCGTCGCGCCTACCGTGCCCGTGACCCTCGCCCATTGAAACCCGCCGAGTTTGCACTCTCCAAACGACTCGTCCGCGACGGGCTTCTTGAACCAGATCTGGCCCGGGCTCACGTCCATGATGAGGATCGCGTGCCAGTCATCATCGTGCTTCATCCATTCTCCCGGCACGCCGGCCGTCTCCTTGACGCCGTAGTGGAGCCAGAGCAGCGCCCGGGAGATGCTCCGCAGAACGTGCCAGCAGAGGCTTTCGGGTAGGGCAGGCCGTCGGAAATTCTGGGAGGCGAGGGTGTGCCAGGTCGCTTCGTCGTGGAAGTGTGGGTAGGTGCTCGCGGATGGGAGGAGGTAGGACAAGGAGCCTCCGTCCATGTCTTCCCAGACCGTCACATCGCCGTGCGGGCCCATGTCACTGGCTGCCCCTTCGGTGTTCGAGTTCCGGACGATATCCACCAGCGAAATGAGGTTGGGGTGGTTGAGGATGAGGGAGATGGGGACGGCTGCGACAGGGAGGATCAGATCGGCCAGCTTAGTCTGCGTGGTCTTGCCCTCGAGATCGGTAGTCACCACATCTGGGATCTTGGTTGCGAGATATGTTTCCTGATCGCTGGCGCGAATGACCTTGATCGAGGATGCGATGTTCTGAGGTTCGTCAGGGTTTTGTAGCAAATATCGCTGCTGGACTGGGACCCGAGTTGACTTGACAGTTGTTCTTGGATCCATATTCGCGCAACAGTCTCGTTTCGGTCGAGAGGCTATGGGACCGACAGAGCGAGAAGTTATTATGTGTAAATGAAGTGACGGCTGGAATGTTGCCTGGAATGTTGGTTGGCCTCTGGGCCACAATCAAGTTGCTTCTTAGGGCTTTTGAATTAAAAGAACGGACCTTCACAGAACTCATTGCAGAGATTTTCAGAGAGATAGCGTATCAAACATGTAAAAGATGAATTTCAACAGTAGGCAAATGGTTCCTTCGAGCGCCATTTCTCAATAATGGAGAGATTGATAAGCAACAGCTGAAGTATGAATTGAACTTGGATCCGATGCAATCAGGTACGTCTTCAAGAGCGTAGAACGTTTACTCCAAAACCATATCAAGACAAATGACTTTTCTAGACTTCGTTCAATACTTGGTATACTCGTTTTACGTTAACCCATATACATGTTCCAAAACTCCCAACTTATGCCTAAACAATATACCTGCTGGTGAGTAGCTTCAACTCCGCAAAACCCGCAAATCTCAACCATGTCCCTATTTATGCTCACCTGCCTCCTCCCTAGTCCTATCGTCAATCCACCCTAAAAAGTCCCTTTTTTCATCCATAACCCTGGCGTACTCGAGCAGGAGTCTGTACATGTAAATCCGCATATCCTCTTCTCGAAGTACTCTCTGCGCCCATTCACGTCCATCCGCTCCAATTCTTCTCGCCAGATGATCCCTGGCCCCAGCCTCTTCGGAAACTTGCATCCGTGTCACATTCCCCCTTGCCTCTGTCTGATTGAACACATCCTTCGTGCCTGGGCCCACGAAAAATTCCATGATTCCGTACAAATCCATGAAGCGGCTATCAATTGGAACAAAGTGTTTCCACGCTACAAGGCGGCTGTCATGCCATTCTTTGAACAGGGTGGCTTTGAGCGGTACGCTGAAGCTATTGAGAAAATCGCGATATCTACCAGAAAAAGAGTTGCCATCCACATCGGGCAGGTACTTATGCGCGTACTGGCTGCGCAGATTGATGGATTTTTTGGGCGCGAAGAGGTGATCCGTGTAGGAGCAGCCGCCGACGAAGGGGTCTTGTCTCGGGAAACAAGAAAGGTCGTTGAAGGAGGCGTCTGCAAAGGAGCTAAGCCATCGGCCCATGGTATCTGCGCGCTCTAGAGGATTTGGCGAAGAGAAGGCCGAGAGATTATAGGAATCCAAGGGGAGATTCGCGACGTCAATGAAGGAGGAGGAATTAGGCATCAGGAGCGCCTGGGTGCCGTTGAGCATGGAAACGAGTCTATGCCTGTGAAACCCTTTCCAATTCTCTGCTTTATTCCGGCCACCTGATGCCAGGCCGCGCCAGATAACAGTGGATGTCTTATTTTCCCAAGGGACCGGCGTATCGTTCTTCGATGTGAATCTCTCATCGCCTTTGTAGTACATAGTCGGCGGAACCAAAATCTCAGATCCCTCCGCGAGCTTACTGCTGCCGAACATAGGGAACAATTTATCTGTTGTAGAGATACTGATGCTTTCTATAAAGAATCCGTGTAGGCCTTGAAGGTCAGGTTGA
Organism: Diplocarpon mali; assembly: GCA_024741835.1. Classification (NCBI taxonomy): domain Eukaryota; kingdom Fungi; phylum Ascomycota; class Leotiomycetes; order Helotiales; family Drepanopezizaceae; genus Diplocarpon; species Diplocarpon mali. Next base: position 156,078 of record JAENRP010000079.1, on the reverse strand, counting down.
TGGCATATAGACATGGAGAGCGTGTAGTTGGATACATAGCCTTTGTAAGTGTGAGGTCCTGTGTGCGCCAGAGTCATGTTTGGTGGCTGAGAGTAGTCGGTCTGGACAGGATAAGTCCTCGCAGGACTATCTCGTGGACAAGGAACTATAACCCGAGGCCAAATATGCCCAGAGGTATCCCACGGAAACTCAGACACAGCTTCAGTCGCATTCTGTTCCACAAATACTATATCAATCAGCATTATGATTCTGTTGCGTCTCAATGCCCATCTAGTCTCATTTACCTGAAAAGCGATCCGTCAAGTCAGCCCCTTCCAAAACTCTCCTGCCATTTCTTTCCACTTCCATGTACTCATCCATTTTCTCCACTGGCACCCAAATCCTTGGCTCGTCCATGGTGTTCATTGCGAGATCCATGTCCGGCAAGTCTACAGCGACGCTTTGTATCAAATCTTGCCAAATGGGCATCCAGAAGTGATCATGGTCCCTGCTCACATTTCCTTTTCTGATCTTCATCTGCCTAGTCTGCGCCCGGACATCTCTCAACATATCTTTTGGGTCCAGCGCCCACAAGGGATTCAAATCATGATATATCTGGTCCCAAAGATCCTCAATGATGATCGCATCGTTCTGTTTCGCGTATTTCCACCACTTATCAAAGCCAGGCGGGGGCTGGCGTCCTCTGCGTTCGCGGTAATGCCGGGCCGCAGCGGTCAGGGTAAATGTTTCTTTCGCGAGCACCTGGTCGAATTGGCGCCCAGCGCGCCCTAGCAGAGCGAGAATGGGGTGGGATTCTTTTTCTGGGAAGGAGAGCGCATCGTCGTCGGCTCCGGGCCACCATGTTGGTGCATCCAGATGGAGGTGTGTGGTGAATTCGCGACTGTAGAGGTAGGACGAGAGGGTGAGGAGAGATAGCACGCAAACCACGTGGGGCAGAAGCCGGAGAATGCTGATGTTGCGCATGGGGAATGAGGATGCGGACCCAGATGAGAATGAGGACGATGACGACGAAGATGGGGGCGAGGCCAGCGAATCGACATCACATCTAAGGACAGAGGAGATGGATGAGCTGGTGGAAGGCAAATCATGGGAGAGGGGAATGGTGGAAGAAGCGATGAATTGGAAGAGGAAGAGGAAGAGTGGTTGTCGAAGAGAAGAGGCGGCGAGGCTCAGCAGAGATCGCGCGCGGCCGCCATTCAACTTTAATCATTCTGCCATTACACAGGCAGATGCGGGCGACATCACTCAATCTGGACCTAACACTCTTGATAGGTTAGAGCTTCTGGACAGTCAGACATTGATAGAATGATAGATATAATGATGCTCAAGGCATTATTGATCTCTGTAAAACCCGCTGCAGCTTGCAGCTTGCTGGAGTCAATCCTACGTAGGGTGACTGGCTATGACACGAAAAAATCGCGGATAACGAAATGGACGAAATTTTGTTTATTTCACATCCAGGGGACATCACCGTGCCCAGTTTAAGGTTACAGTAGTAGCGCCACCCGTCCCATATATAAAGCCTTGTTTCCGTCATGATATCGGCACGGTTAAACTACCCTTGGGTTCCCACGTATGAACGAACTGAAGCACATCAATCGCGCGGCTATGCGGAAACACTATACCGTAATGCAGTCCATCCTCACTCCCACACTCTCGCGTTAACTCGGCTCAATTCCCCGCTGCCGACTCCAGGAAAGTCTGATAGTACCGCGATCTTCCAGCAACGCTGCATTCTCGATTCTCGCCACTCCACCGCTCCCTGCTGAGCTGCGAGACAACACATATCCTAGGTACAGCAGTGCCATCTCAAACATCCGCGGACACGATGGAAGGCCATGCCTGTCCCATCACCCATCATTACACGAACAGACTGCCAACGACGGAGTCTTCCTCAACCATCGTAGACATGGGAGTCACTGAGTCCCCGAAGCTTCACGTCCTGATCGCCGCAAATGGGCCCAAGGACTCGGCCCAAGCTCTTGCGCTCGTCGTACGACTGTCAAAGAACTCTAAAATCGAGACGAGAGCCATCGTAGACGAGGAGTCATGGCCCGCACATCGACTATCTCAAGAGACTCTCGCATTGCAGAACCGATGCTTTAAAAGATGCAGAGAGTCGGACGAGGCGCAGAAGATAACCGAGCGATCCGAAATAAATTCCTGTAAGCAGCAGGCTTACGAGCTGTGTGACTGGGCAGACATGCTGGTGCTGGCACCGATCGACGCGGACACATTTGCGAAGATGTTACATGGGATCTCGGATTGCCTGGTCCTAGAGATTCTTCGCGGATGGGACGTTTCAAAGAAGATATTGCTAGTACCCGGTATGACGACGGCCATGTGGGATAATCCGATGACGAAGAAGCAGCTGCACAAGATCAAGAAAAAGTGGCAATGGGTGCGAGTCTTACAGCCCATCCTGTGGAATTACGACAAAGGATTTTCGAAATGTTTCATGGCCTGGGATGGATTTATCGAGCTTGTCGATATAATTAAGAACCAGGCCGAACTTTTGACAATGGGACACGATGTGGATATAGCCGTTTCTGGGGCCGCGAGTCTGGCACGATATAACACTAAGACGGAATGTCTTCTTCCGCCCGAGATCTGGACGCTGATATTCGAGTATGTGGGCGATTGGGAGGTAGCTAGGGCGCTCAACATCTACGCAAATTTGCCAGCACCTATTGAGTGGCAACCAAAGCCCGAAGAAGTGAAAGACGAGCTACGCTTTTATATGCGATCCCTGGAGTGGACGATGTTAACGTGCAAGACCGAGAAGATCATCGACAGGCTGAAAGAAGCGCCTAAAAGTATGAAATTTCTATCCAGTCTTTGTGTCAAGCTTGCCATCAAATTCTGTCTCACAGACCTGCTCGCATTCCTGGAAACGAATTTCAAGGACGTATTCTGGTCATCCTTTGGACAGAAACTCCTGCCTACTAAGGCCTCGGCTGTATATGGTCGTACAGAAATTCTGGAATGGTGGAGGACTTCTCCTAGCTTTCTCTCTAAGGATTATACAGCTGAAGCGATCGACGGAGCCTCAAAGTCTGGTTTCGTGCATGTTCTGGATTGGTGGCGTCGCTCGGGGTTACCATTGAAGTACACAGAGTCAGCACTCGAGCAAGCGTCTTCCAAAGGACATATCAAAGCGTTGGAATGGTGGAAGCAAGCCAGTATGCTCCAAGGCACATTTCACGTTGAAGGCGAATCTAGACAGCGATATGGCTCCCCCCCGAGAATCGGCGAAGGCACCAGCACGCCTTCGGAACTCCAACCCATGCTATTCCTCAAGCCAGGCAAGTCGCTTCTCGCAGCCGCCCAAAACAACCAGTTCTTAGTTCTCCGCTGGTGGGACAACTCTGGTATTCCCATCTCGCATTCCGAATCTGTTGCCAAGATTGCTTCGGCACACGGGCACGTTGAAGTGCTTGAGACATGGCGGGAGCTGAAGGGCGAGAAGATGGCATTCGACTGCAAGGTCTTGGTCGAGCCGACGAAAAATGGACATGTTGATGTTCTGCAGTGGTGGAAGAGTTTTAGCACGGGAAAGGATGGACGGCCAGGAGCCAGGGTAGAGTACAAGACGTGTGACATTGAAGAGGCTTTGGAGGATAGCGTTGGTAGCGAGGGGGTCGCATTCGAGGTTAAGAAATGGTGGGCGCACAACGGGCTGAACCTGGGCGTGCAGGTTAGCGAATGGACGAAGATTAAAGTATTATGATATATTAGATTGCAGGACATGGATGGGCAATGCTCGCAGGAAGGTCAAAAACCAATGGGTGCGGGGAGTCTTAGGCGTACTGATTATCCAAGTCGTTTTCAAGGCGAGATAGAATCAGGAGTGTCAGATGCTGTGCTGGGTGTGTGTTGACTTGCAGCCGAAAGTCGGTTCGCCGTACCCCAGGGGCCTAAGGTAGGTAGAGACCCCTCATGAGCAGCCGACCGGCCAATGTTTTGTCTACTATACAGGGGCACTTAGGTTAACGGAGGTACCTGCCTTACCTTACGTAATACCTTAGGTAAGGTAGGCGGGCTACAGTAGCCGTTCCGTGCACAGTGGTTGCTTAGGTTGACGTAATATCTAGGTACGGGTACCTTCTCGCATGCCGGGTAGGCAAGGGTTAGCTCTACCTCTAACTACCAGTCCAGTCCAGTATCTTACGCAACCTCTCTCTCGCCATCTCATCTCCCGCTGCAAGCCGTATTCAATGGCCTCGACACACCTCTGTAACGGCTTTCGAGAGGACCAGTCTACTTGGATATACCCTCCCTCCACCACTGATTACCGTCGTCGCGGGGAGGGCCATGCTAATGCCCGTCTATTTTTAAGACACCTGGGAGTAAACTGCGTCGCCAGAGCATTTCCGAGCCCCTTGGCGGCCCACACCATCGCCGAACAGGCCTATGAGTCTGGGGCCCAGGTTCCTGGGCACGATCACCACCCCCTCCTCACCCTGAGATTGGCAGACGCGCAATAATGCAAATGCAAACTGACAAGCTGGTGTGTGGAGTACAGTGCGGGTACGAGTATGAGATGTGTTGCTCGCTTGATCATGGCTGTGCTGAGCTTGGCATCCCCAGCCTAGCCCAGCTGTCGCCCTCCCATCTCAGGAATCCCTCAACCTTCGCCATCTCTACTGACTATCGGCTGGTTCTTGCGTTGTTCCTCTCGATCTCTGAGTTCTTCCCCATCATTCACCGCAGGCCGCGGTCCGGAGTCGGGCAATCCTTCGACCGAACTTCACCTCGACTTCCATTTCGCGGTCAGCCGCCGTTCACTGTCTTTATCCATCCGACTCACTCGACATCATGAAATGGAGTACGGTTGTTTCGGGGAGCCTGTGTGTGCTGGGGGTGGACGCCGCCATCACACTCGACTTAAAGTCGAGGCAATCAATCGTTGACGCGGCTTCAACAGTGGCATATGATATGATGAAATATTACACGGGTAATAAGACGGGAGATGTGCCTGGGAACTTGCCCGATCCGTATTACTGGTGGGAGTGTGGTGCGATGTAAGGGCTCCTTGATACACGCTCCCCTCCCATGACTGACTAAGGACTGGAAGGTTCGGGACCATGATCAATTACTGGTATTACACGGGAGACACGTCATACAATGCGGCCACGGTGCAAGCCCTCGTGCACCAGACCGGAGAAGATTTTGATTACATGCCAGTCAACCAATCGAAGACACTGGGAAACGATGATCAAGGGTTCTGGGGAATGGCTGCAATGACTGCTGCCGAGACTGGTTTCCAGGATCCTCCAGCCGGCACACCTGGATGGCTAGCGCTTGCACAGGGCGTATTCAATACACAGGTATTTCGGTGGGATAATAGTACCTGTGGGGGAGGGCTGCGCTGGCAGATTTTCACATTCAACAGTGGTTACACGTACAAGAACAGCATCTCGAACGGCTGCTTTTTCAACCTAGCTGCTCGGTTGGCCTTGTACACAGGCAACCAGACATATGCGGACTACGCGATCAAGACTTGGGACTGGATGGTCGGGGTTGGGCTCATCAACGACAAGTATGAGATATTCGACGGAACTCAGAACACGGATAACTGCACGGAGAAGGATCATAACAAGTGGACTTATAACACGGGAATCTTTCTCATGGGCTCCGCAGTTATGTACAACTATGTAAGCCTCTCATCCGTATGACCTGGTGTTGCTAACGATATAACAGACAAACGGGTCTGCGATTTGGAAGGAGCGGGTCGACAGCCTCATGACAGCTTCGAAGTCTTTCTACAACCCGGCCGGGATCTTGTACGAGCCCTGCGAACCTGTGGGAACTTGCAACGTTGATCAACGATCTTTCAAAGCATATTTTGCCCGCCAGCTAGCCGCTACAGCCGAGCTCGCCCCTTGGACACACGATAGCATCATGAAAGAGTTTGAAACCTCTGCTCAAGCCGCTGTAAAGACATGTACAGCAGGAAACAGCGGTAACCAGTGCGGCCTCAAGTGGACTACAGGCACGAACGATGGAAGTTTGGGGGTGGGAGAGCAGATGTCCGTGCTGGAGATCATACAAAGTAATCTAGTGGATCAGGCGCCTGGGTGGCTAAGCTCAGCGAAAGGAACGGGCAATAGTTCTGGAGACGTGAATGCGGGTAGCGGCAGCAAGACCCAGGCTTCGCAACTGGCGCAAATCAAGATCACGACAGGAGATAGGGTTGGGGCGGCGATTCTGACGGGACTGGTAATCTTTGGTGTTTTAGCGGGAAGCGCAACCATGATTATGGGCGTTTAGTTTTTGTGGCATACAAGCTGATTTAGTTGTTTATTTATGATTTTGTACATAGCTTGTTACTGGATACCTGAGAAGAATGCCATAGGAAATGATTGCGCCGATAGATGAGGCTTTAAATAAAACCTCAGCGAGGGATTTTCCCCCAGGGATACCTGAACAAGACAAATTACATTACACTTCATGACTTCTACATATTTCAAAGGCAAGAGGGACTGTATTCGGGAGTGTGTTTGCTCTGCTGCCATCACATGCAAGTTGGGTGGCTTTGCTTCAGAGATGTCACGTTTCGCATGCCTCGGGCTGGCAAGCGAATCGCGGGGGAACGAAGTAATATGTACTATGCGTCAAGTAGCCCACTCTGATCCTCTGCCCCTTACAATAACACGAAGCATCAAGGGAAAATGTCTAGCCTGAGGATTCTTGTCCCGGTGAAGAGGGTCATTGATTATGCGGTATGTCTCCTTGAGAGGGGAGTCAAGGAGAATTGGCATACGTCGATACTACCTTTTCAGCCGACTTCCCAGATTTCTAACCCGATTCATCCCATTCCTTGTCATTACTCAATTTATACTCACTCATCCTGTGTCTCTTTGCCCCGCGGATTCAGCAACTAAAACTTCCAGGTCAAACCCCGGGTTAACTCCTCCCAAACGGCCATCCAAACTGCCGGCGTGAAACACTCCATGAATCCATTCGACGAGCTGTCCATCGAAGAAAGCGTTCGTATCCGCGAGAAAAAACGCTACGTACATGGTGTGGACGAGATTGTCGCATGGACATGCGGCCCTACGAAGAGTTTGGATGTGCTAAGGACAGCGATGGCCATGGGTGCTGATCGTGGGGTGCATGTGGAGGTTCAGGAGGGACAGGAGGTTGAACCTCTAGGTATTGCAAAGGTGCGCTACTCTTGGGACCTGGAGCACTGACCCTGGGGAAGGGAACGCATGGGAGACAAGCGTGCTTAGATTTTCAAGTCTTCTGGAATATATTGGCGCGAATACCAGGGGATCACAATGCTAACTGGCCCTCCAGCTTCTCAAGCAGGTAGTTGACCGCGAAAATATCAATCTCATCCTTCTCGGCAAACAATCGATTGACTCAGACGCCTCCCAAACCGGCCCTATGCTCGCTGGGCTTCTCGGGTGGTCGCAAGCCACTCAAGCCTCCAAGATAACCTTCGAAGCGGATGGCAAAGGCGTGTTAGTCGAGAAGGAGGTTGATGGTGGGACAGAGACGGTCAGGGGAACACTACCAATGATTGTCACGACGGATCTAAGGCTGAACGAGCCGCGGTACGCAAGCTTGCCGAACATCATGAAAGCAAAGAAAAAGAAAGTCGAGAAGTTAGCTGTGGGAGAGACGGGGGTGGAATTGAGCGGGAGGTTGAAGATGAAAAAGGTTGTTGGTACGTACTTCTCTCGGGCTGCTTCGAGGCGGTGTCGGATTTTGGTGACTGCAGAAGGTTGTTTGCATTCGAGTCCTGAGAAGTTTGCTAATACTTCTTTAGAACCTCCACCACGGCAGGGCGGAGGCAAAGTTGAGGATGTCGATGGTATGATCGCGAAGCTGAAGGAGCTGGGCGCAATATAGAATGTACAGGACGAATGGCAGGGTCAGAGTGTACATATGATGAACGGCAGGAATCAATATATTGATAGGTTTTGGCCTATCAAATCCTGTCACTTCGCATCTCTAGGTGAGGGCGCCAGTAGTAACAATGGAGCTCAGTGCAACAATCGTTGAACTTGACAAGCGGAAGTCTTTGGGGCTTGCTACCGCTCGTCTTACGATGGCCGGCCAAGGTTTTCCGTACTCATCACCCACGTTTCGCGGCATCGGCTCAATCCCAACCTTCCCGCAGTGTCTCCCACAACTCTGTTACTTGGCGTCGAAGCTTGAGCATGGTCCCTCTATCTTACGCTGCAATGCCTAGTTCAGCGACTAGATGGATCGAATCTCTGCCTCATTTCCACTGCAAAAAGCGAGGAATTTGAAAACGAGAAAATAGAGAAAAGGAACAGACGGAATGCCTAACTGCATCAAGGTCCTTGTGACTCGTCGCGTGATTTTATCACGTGTGACTTGAGTGTAGCCTAGCGGAGACAAGGCTGTGAACCGCTTCATGTCAGCCACCCGTAATTCCCCGCTTGAAACACCTTATTATACCTGTGTTGTGTATTTGACGTGCTGTCTACATATTTTAATCCATCTCACCTTTAAACCAGTCCCCTTCCAGTTCTCACTCACACACCCTAGACTCGAGCTCGAACCCTCGACGCGCATTTCCGAGAACCAGAATAAGCCTACGACCGTTCCCTGCTATCACGATGAACTTCATCCACAGCACCCTCGACCGAGTCCGCGAGTGGGCGCCAGTCTCGCACACCTCGACCTTCCGCCAGAACGGGCAGATCACCCCCGAGGAGTTTGTCGCCGCGGGCGACTATTTAGTCTACAAATTCCCAACGTGGTCCTGGGCGGACGCGTCGCCGGTCTCTAAGCGAGCGACGTATCTGCCTGCGGGAAAGCAGTTTCTCGTCACTCGGGGCGTGCCATGCCATCGCCGGCTCGATGATAACTTCGCGGGCGATGCGGGACATGACGAGACGATGGTGGGAGACGGGGAGGACTTTAGAGGAGCCGGGGGACACTCGCCGGGGGATGACGAGGATGGATGGCTGAGAACGGGGGGGCTGGCTGCTAGTCAAGAGGCGAGAGTTAGAGACGTGAGGACGGTGGACGAGAGCGGAAACATGGGAGAGCGGGAAGAAGACGAAGATGAGATTCCAGATATGGAAGACGAGGAGGATGACGAGGAGGCAATCATTCGGGACCCCAAGGCTGATGGAGCCGACTCGTAAGTCGATTCCAAGCATTTCTCCCGGATGCAATGAACTTACAGTCTTCAGATCCAAAAGAACGTACACTCTCTACATCGCATACACGCCCTACTACCGCACTCCGCGCCTCTACCTCTCCGGCTACCTCGCCAACTCGCAACCTCTGCCTCCACAGCTCATGATGGAGGACATCGTTGGCGACTACAAAGACAAAACAGTCACGCTGGAAGACTTCCCCTACTTCAGCAACAATATTAAGATGGCCTCGGTGCATCCCTGTAAACACGCCAGTGTCATGAAAACGCTGCTCGACCGGGCCGACGCAGCGCTCAAGATCCGCCGCGAGAAGCTTAAGCAAGGAAAGATCCAGCCCGGATCCAAGGATGCCGGCATGGAAGGCCTCGTGGATGACTTCGCAAAGACGGGCCTAGGATCCGAGGATAAGAGGGCTATTCTGGAGGGGGCCAAGGCGGGTGGGAATGGGAACGACGAGTGGGAGGTACTACAGCACGATGCGGAGGCTGCGGACGAGGAGGTTGCCATTAGGGTCGATCAATATCTTGTCGTGTTCTTGAAGGTATGCTTGTTCCCTTTCATGCTCGTTGATATGCCCCATGCTAATAAATCCAGTTTATGGCCAGCGTCACACCTGGCATTGAGCACGACTTCACAATGGGCGTTTGAGTTGTCGCAACTGCAGCCACTTGAGGCACGCGGCTCTTTGCTCGATTGGGTGGGCTACTGGACTCTAGGTGTGGTGCTTGGGCGGTGGATGGGGCATGGATTATTAATTACGACTGCACGACTACATACGCACGGGCATACCTAGAGATGAAGCAGGAAATTGACAAGTCCCTTACGGGCTGAAGCTGTGTCATGCATCTCTGAAGCCGCTTCACTTATTTCTGAGGCAAAGACGCGAAATATCTGGCCTGGCGTGGCTCACAAATTTGGAATTGCAAGCGTCGAGGCCAGTAGTTCGTACTTGCAACACCTTGGATCCGGCCATTTGAACTTGACCGAACCTACAGGCAAGAATAAGGTAAGAGTGGAGTACCTTGATATTCGACTCGATCTAGCCACATTGGGCGTTTCGGCAGCTCCGAGGAAAACCGATCACGGGAATCGAGACAAAGGCTTCCGCTTCCGCTTCCGCTTCCGCTGCCAATGCAAAACAAAGACAAGCGAATCGAACGAATATCCATCGAACCGAGGATCCGATAAGGAAAAGGTTACGGGTTTTGAATATAGAAGTTGCCCCTCCTCCGTCATGAGCTACGAGTAGCGTGTGGAGTGGCAGGCTGAGGCGTTGAAATGCCGTAGAAATCTGCTCTGCATCGCACCTAGGCTGCTCCCTCAGGTCTGAACCGGTACACAATTCGACGAAGTCTCTAGACAATAGAAAAAGGGTAGAGATCTTGCAGGTACTAGTGCACAAACACAAGTGGAATAAATAATATAACATTGATGTTTACGCTGGTTGTGAATGAGGCAGGGCTCTATTATAAATGTACCACAAATAGGTAAGCAGGCAAATTCTGCGACCAGGTGGAATAGTGATAAGAATAATGATGCCCGGCCTCCCCCCACCCGCGAGCGTGTAAAAATTTTATTGTTTCTGACTAATTCCATTACAAAGAAAGTTGAGTACCATGAGTGCTCTTAGCTTCAAGTATTGAATCCCTCCCGCTCCCACCGACTCGCACTCCCAACTCCAACTCCCACTCGGTCCCACCATCGGCACAACTAGAGTGGGGCGAAGACTGGCGGGACCACCACTTTACTTACATTTTAGGTTTGCACTTCTGAATCGCCTCATCTACACAGTATTTCTCCCCTCACTCACCACGACCACGACATTCCCCACCGACGATTGATGCGCGCGTTCTTTCGACGGCCACTCACCCTTTCATCGAGATTTGCTCGGCGCACTCAACACACTCGAGACCAGCCTCGTCGCCGCATGCGAGACAAAGACTCTTCGAGTGGATTTATTCATCCATCATCCTCAGTACACACAACTCTACTTTGATTCCAGCTTGCGGAAAGACATTCAACTCAATACAAACCCAGGCCAGAGATCCATAGCTGCGCAGCTACCCTCGAAACCGTCATCGCGCCCACACCATACGATCTTCGAACCATCGCCATGGCTTACAACGCTTCGAGCAGGGTCAATATGATGGATTATATCGGGACTCTGAACACGGTGCCGCCAGAAGGAGAGATGCAGGCTTCTCCAGACTTCCTCGAGGATGACTTGGCCATGTTCACCAACGCCAACTTTTTCGACTTCGACCTCGGGCAAAACGCTGATTTGCAACCTACTGCCTATAATGGGGAGGGACGCCGAGACCAGGCGGTTGCGCCCGATACGATGGACATGAAGTCCTTGGATTTTATGAACACTGGTAAGCTCTATTTCGCTCTCTCTCGTCTTTTTTGGTGTGTACATTCTGCTTTCTTGGCCTGCCTGCTCTATCGTCGGACTTCTATCGAGTTGTCGAAACCATGCCGCCGCGACGATAACGCTGTTACCTCGACTGCACTTGGCAACTCGTCGAGCGCGCCGATCATGCGTGCAACCCCGCTGCATCTTTGCTGCGATGCGAACACCAAAAGATCTGAGCTCCCATGCTGCACTTCGAGTGGCTCATTGAGCCTGCACGTGCCTGCCTTATCTCTGGCGCCGCGGTCTGCATCGTCTCTGTGGACGTCGTCGAGCACGCCATCGACTCTTTGATCTACCAGATCGCGCCATATCACGTGCCATCCATCCGGCCCTCGACCCCCCTCGAGACATCGACATCATGGTCCCGTCACTGTTGGGGCAAACTGTCGTCTCACAGTAGTGAGCACGCGTCACCCCTAGCTGTGTGCAGGCCGTCGACGCTCGTTGCCCACGAACATTTGACAGACGCAATATGCTGACGATGATACCACGGGTCGTACAGGCGACTTCCCCTTCCCAGACTTCAATCCTTTTCCTCAAAACACCTTCACAGACACAAGCATCCCCTTGGCACCTATCAACACATCCCTCTATCATTCGCCCGAGTCCTCCCCTCCCCTCCAAACACGCACGACGTCAACCTCACACAAGCGCAAGTCAGATTCGATTGGCGCGGGCTCGCCAATCTCGAATGCAGAAGACGCCGCTCGCAACGCTGCCGAGGAGGACAAGCGTCGGCGCAACACAGCTGCCTCGGCCCGCTTCCGTGTCAAGAAGAAGCAGCGTGAGCAAGCCCTCGAACGCTCCGCCAAGGACATGAGTGACAAAGTGGCCGCTCTCGAAGGTCGCATCAACCAGCTTGAGACGGAAAACAAGTGGCTGAAGAACCTGATCACCGAAAAGAATGATAGCAAAGAGGACATAGCGACCCTATGGAAGAGATATAGTGCCGAAAACGCCGAGCGGAAAGGTTCCGAGCGCAAGGACGGCGTGGGAACTCGGGTGTAATGTAGAGTTTCACGCCTCGAACTTGGTGACTTGTGATTTAGCGCTTGACAGGATCACGCTTTGTTACTTATCCTTCTCTCAGCGTATTTGGTAGGGCATGGGTCTGCTGGGGCGTGGTTGTGGCTGTTATGGGGTGGGTCGGGGTGATGTGATGATGTTTACATGAGCGAAGACGGATGGGCGCTGCAATACCTCTCTGGACTAGGCTTCGCATCAGATGACAGGCATGGGCCTAGAGTAGATAATCCTATCCGGCTTCTTGTACACGGCTCACTTCTACCTGGTCGTCGGCCAAACAAAGCCCGCCTGCGGCGATTCTCCAGGGGGAGGCGTCCAGGAGCGGGTAGATGCTGTATGCAAGGTTACATGTTGGGGCTTGGGCGCGGGCCGTGTTTGGTGTGCGACGACGTAGGAAGCGCAACGAATCCGACGTCGCTCCGTTGCTCCCCATCTAGATACTGGGTATGGGGAAACCGCCGGGCTCAGGAATCTGCGGTCGATTGGTGGTTGTGGGTAAGCCATGATCAGGTGACAGCTAGCATTTCATGGCATTGCGTGTCACGAGAGAGCTTGATGTACATTGAATTCCCGCCCCGGCCCAGATTATATACACGGAATGCCCCCGCAGCCAGACCGTCCGCCGTCGCGCGCGCATTTCCTTACTCCCAATAGAACGAGGGTTGTTTCGAGGCCAGCATTCCCGTCAGCTGGTCGACGTACGACGCCGCCTTGCCCGCGCCGCCCGCGCCGGCCGCGACGATGAGCGGCAGGAAGTGGTCCTCGCCGCCGACGGGGTGGGCGTCCTTGGCCCCGGTCCAGTCCCGCCAGCTCTCCAGCAGCCGGCCGCGCTCGGTCGGGTCCTCGGTCTTGACCGTCTTGTCCAGGCGCTCCAGCCACTCCTGGTTCCGGCGGCGGAAGCCGCCGTCGTGCCACTGGCCGCCGAACATGGCGCGCATGTTGTGCAGGCCCGACATGCCGCTGGCGACGATGGCGACGTTGGTGTCCCGCAGGCCGGCCAGCGCGCGGCCCATGGCGAAGTGCTGGGCCGGCGAGCCGGACGACAGGATGGACAGCTGCACGATGGGCACGTCGGCCTTGGGGTTGATGACCAGCATGGGGATGAAGACGCCGTGGTCCCAGCCGCGCCGGGCGTTCATCTGGGGCTGGAAGCCGGCGGCCTGCAGCGCGGCGCGCACCTCGTCGGCGACGGCCGGGCTGCCGGGCGCGGGGTACTTGAGCTCGTAGGCCTTGCGGTCCATGCCGCCGTAGTCGTAGTACAGCGGGTGGCTGGCGCCGTTGCTGATGGTCGGGTTGCGCTCCTGCCAGTGCGCCGTGACGAGCACGATGGCCCGCGGGGCCTGCGCCGTCCCCAGGCGCAGCACCTGGGGGACGCGCTCGCCCAGCGACCGGATCACCTCGCGGTGGTCTGGGTCGCCGAGCGCCGGCAAGGGGCCGCCGCCGTGGCAGACGGAGATGACGGGGGCGCGGAGGGCGGTCGACATGGTGGCGGCGGCGCGGTGGGGGAGGGCGGGCGTCGTCGTCGTCGTCGCGCGGAGGCCGAGGAAGACCAGGACAGGCAGAGCGAGACTGAATCGGAAGACGGGCCGGGAGAGCAGATTGGACATGAAATCGAGTTCGGCCGCGGGGCAGGTCGGAGGGAGGTCGCCGGGCGAGATGTCGAGCGGCGAGGAGGAGGCGACGGGAGCTGCATCCAGCCATCTTTATACCAGCGGCCGTGGCTGGTCCCGGCCGAGGGGGAGCATCTGGTCCTATTCGCGACGTGATGCAGTAAGCTTTGTTGACTTACTCGGAGCGGACGCATGCTGAGGTGGGAGCCGAGTGGGAGCCGAGTGGGAGCCGAGTGGGAGCCGAGCGGGCGGATCCTTGGAATTGACCGACGGGCCCGATCCAGCCGGCGCTGCCCCGCCGCGCCGGGGGCACGTGGTCCGAAACGAGCGTCGAGCGCCGCATCGTCTTTCTAATAGAGTTGCCCGGCTGACAAGCGGTGCTTGCATGTCCGCCGTGGCGTGGGTCGTTGGGCCGGGCGGGTCCCATTTCTCCTCGGGGGAGACCCGTCTCTCTGGCATTTCGACGCCCGCACGTGCTGACCGATCCGGCCGGGATGCGCCCGTCTCCGCCTCGCCCACGAGAAGATCAGTCATGCGAAGCTGTCGGCGCGGCTCTGGTCCCGTCGACCAACGTCCCCGCGACAAGAGGCGTCTCTCGCTCTCTTTCCCGCACGTCTGTCGGATGGGAATCCCGATTCGATCGGATGTGATGACCGACAGGCGCCGCCGCAAGGTGCCCGCGCGCGCCCTTCACGTGGAGACCGCGTCGGGCTTCTGATGATGGTGGGGCTACCGGAAGGACAGCCTTTCGTTTCGCAGACGGCGGATCACAATACCTGTTGATGAAACTCCAACATCCACAGCAATTCCAAGGTCACGCGTTTGAAAGTCGCATGGCCGGAGGTCGGTCTGGTATACGGCACTTGTCGGTATTTTTGGTAGATTCTTTTCAACCCCCCCCCAAAAACTAGAGTCACCTCGGATTGCTATTTCTCACGGTTCAACGCGTCCGGTTGTTGCTCCGGACGGTCAGAATTCTTCATCCTCAGTATGACCTCGTAGGCTTTTCAGTCCACCGTCTGCAGAATCGACACACAGGCGTAGGTATCAGGCCAAACGAGCACCGCCTGGAAGTCCAACTCATCCTGGCAGCCCCTTACTGAGCCTTCCCTTGCGAATGACGCGGCAATGGCGTTTGTTGGCCTGCGACAAAGTCGTCCTCCGCACTGGTCTATTGACCCCCGAGTCAGGCGGCGGGCGATACCCAACAAGCGAGATGATCTCCGGGCGGGAGTTTTCAAGCCTTCGTTATCCACCTAGCTTGCTGCTGCGTGGACATGCAAAACACGCGGTAAAGCTAACGGGTCGGGGGGAGGGGGCTTCTCCTGCTGCTGGGGTATTGCCGCGTAATTCGGTCGGAAAAGCCAAATCTCAACTTCGAGGGTGATGGTCCCTTCGTCCTGGATCGACACGGTTTGCAGCACCCGGCGGCGGTGACTCGCGAGTGCCCCGCGTTCTAGAACGCCCGAGGGGGAGGGGGGGAGCTGCGACGAGTAGCTCGACCAAGAACTTTCCGTCGACGTCCACGTCACGTGCCCGCGAGTCCCCGGTCGCAGCACACGGAGACGCTGGATATCGTTTCGTGCACAACAAGAGACGGGGTGTGCACTCCACGGAAGAACAAGCAGCGCGTCGGACGAGAAAAAGGTCCCGCCGAACAAGAGCCCGCAGACGAGCGCCCGAGGGCCGTGGGAGAAGGGCAAAGCAAGGGCCTGTGGCAGCTTCGGAAACACCGTGCTGCGCTTCAAACACCGCCAAACCCCCGTAGGGCTGGGCACCACCGGGCGTGACGAGAGGATGGCGCTGGGTTGGGGCAGATCCGGCTTTGTCTCGCACATGGAGCAAGCTCGGCTTGGGTTTCACACGCAAATGCACATGTGCTTCTACCCCTAGCCCAAGTTTGGAGTCCGAGGGGAATCCTGGGAGGAATGGGACACGAGGAAAGGGAAGAGAGGAAAGGGGAGAGAGGAAAGGGGAGAGAGGAAAGGGGAGAGAGGAAAGGGGAGAGAGGAAAGGGGAGAGAGGAAAGGATGGGTGTCAAAGTCGCGCAGCGGGGAAGATTTCCTCCGCAAAGCTCGAGGTCACCAGAAGGGCTGTAAATCATATTCGCTCCTCTGTGGCCCTGAGGGTTAATGTGATAACAATGAATAGCTGCTGTCCGCAAAGGGGGCGGATCTTCGGATAAGAAAAGCCCAAGCAGCTTCACCTCAGCACCTCTTCACGAACATCCTCCGCTGAGACCTGAAGGGAATGACTACTCGAGGGCAGCCGATGCCAAGGCCATCACGTGTCCCCGAGATTCACTCTCCTCCTTCACTCTCGTCATATACCTTATATCTGACCCCGATCACTATATTCCTACACAAACCCCTCATCATGTCCATGTGCGCGATACGTCCGCGGTACGTAACCACGGAATGCGCTTCGTCGGGAGCGGATTGGGCCAGGCCGCGGGTACTATACTTGTATCTGGCCTGGTGTCAGGGGGAGAGACCGATCGAGTTCTAGGTCCTCAGGCCTCGCCTAACAATAGGCCCTCTCCCCCCCGGCGCAAACGACTCTTCTCCGGACGTGCTTCGCCAACATCACGTCTGTGTTTGGTGCATGGGAGAGCGAGCGCCAGGAAGACATCGAGAAGAGGCAAACGATTCAAGCGCATTGACAAACGCGCTCTACCTCGAGTACCTCACCTGCTCGACACTCCCTGGGAAGCGAGTGCACCGACTCTTGGCGGGCTGGTCTGCTCCTCTACCAGCAAGCTCCCTCCCCCCCCCCCTTTCAATTGCTCACGACTGTGGGTGTACGTGCAAGACGGTCTCGCCTTGTCAGCCGAAACGATTTATACGAAGTAGACAGCTTGGCCTCGACGAGACCCCACCCTCCGTCCTCAGGAGTCGGTTACAAAAAAAAGCAGGGTTTATATATCGGGCGGAGAGGGACACCGGCAGCCGAACGCGAGACGATC